>OZ010572.1:79361048-79548548 GCA_963932145.1 Acanthosepion lycidas | reverse complement strand
TCGAGCAACTCTTGTTACAATCCTTCTTTGTCCCTGTTCTGCCATCCATTCATACAATCTTTTTAGGTAGGATACTCACTCTTTCTCTCTACCCCCAGTATATCTTGTAACCATTAAATGCTCTAAGGCCTCTTTCTTCATGTGTCCCAAGAACGTCAGTGGTCTCCTGATTGTAAGTGCAAATGTCTCTCCACACCCTATTTTCCTTTTACTAACACGTTCAATCCATGGTATTCTCAGCATACATTTGTAGAATCACATCTCTCTCTTTGAGTCACTTCTTCATCTGTGGGGCAATTGTCCAGCATTCACTGCTGTATAGGAGATTAGATGTGGCAGTTCAACACTCTTCATTTCTAACAATTTTCTAATCTCTTTTTTTCATATTGAATCATTAAAAATTCAAAAATTTATTTTTGAAATCTTATAGTCCATGCTGATTTTCAGAGAAATTATTTATGTAAGGTATACAAAAGAAAGGAAAAAATGCAAAACAAATTTTACAATTTATTTCCACTTTTAGATATTTAACAATTAAAGACTAAAGATTGGCATTTAATCATAAAGATAATTTTTGCACATAAAATGCATTCAATTTTTGACATTGAAGCAATTTATGTAACTACAGCAATAATATATCCTGTTGTGTTGGTTATTAAAATAGGTTTGTAAATTATATATTCAAATATATAATTTTAAATTTTATGTAAGATTTATAAGCTTTTTAAGAACACCTTTTAATTATGAGCACCTGACTACATCCTACAGAAACCCTTGCTATTTTTATTATGGAGTATTGCTGCCATATTTGGGTTAGTGCTACCCAAACCTCACTGCCCAGCCGTAACAGTTCAAAAGCACTTACATGGCTTCATGATTGATGCATTATTCTCCACCCTGCAATCCTTATCTGACGGATGAAATGTTGCCAGCCTTTCATTATGATATTGCTATTATTATAGCAGATGTTCAGATGAGTTACATTTCTTCATTTCAACAACTCAGATGTTCACAGATTCAGATGTTCACAGTTGCAAATCATCCCTATTCTCTTTGTGTTCCTTTTGATAAATGGCAAGTTCTACTCTTCCCTAGAAATGTTCCTTTGTGGAACAAACTCCTGAGAGAATGCATCCCTGACAACTTTTGTCTTGGTTTTTTTAAAACTAATATCTATCCTACTCATCCTTATGTTTTCTTACTTCCTCTTTTCCCTCTCTTAGAATCTCATTATGTAACCATCTACCTTGAATGGCTCTTGGAACTTGTATTGGGTGAACAGTAAAAGAAAAAAAAATCACCCTTATGTTATCTGTACATCTACATTTATGCAAACACTGTTTTTAAAAATGTGCTTTATTAATATTTTTTTTTAATTAGATGATGCTTTGCTAATCATTATTATTAATTTTTTTATTATTTACTTTTTCCAAGCAGCTAAAAAGTTAAGATGACAATAAACACTAGTCAAAAATGTATAATAATGGACTTAATAAGTTTTAAAATTGAATTTAGCCTTTCTCAACATTTATTTAGTTTATTTTTAATTACTTATTTAAGAGAAAGTATTTATCAAACATGATGGAAGAATTTATGTTAGACTGAATTTTAAAAATCACAGTTGAACATATGAAAGTAAACAATTTTTATTTTTTCATATATATATATATATATATATATATATATATATATATATATATATAATTTTATTTTATTTATTTTATTTTTTTTAGATACTTGAAATAATAGTAGGTAAACTTCTTCCTGATAAATTTTTAAGGTGTAATTATTCAAATATTTAACTTTGTTTAGAAATAATTATTTGTTAGTGAATATTGTAACTCTCATCATTTTAGTTTTATTTATTTGTTACCTCGGCAACCAGTGGAGCTATTTTACCTAGTTAATTAAACTTTTAAATTATTTGTTCATTTTTCTTTATCTTTCAGAAATTTTTCCGTAGAAAACCTGTGAGGGAACTACTTCCCATGCAACCGGTGGATTCCGTATCAGCAGACCACTGGTGGATTGTCAATATTGGCTATATTACTGAAGATGATATAAAGGTTAAATGTACCTTTTTTTTTGTTTATTTTGTTTATTTTGTTAATTTTTTTAATTTTTTTATTTGTTTTAATCTTTTTTTTTTTTTTTTTTTTTTTTTTTTTTTTTTTTTTTAATTCTTTAATAACTAATTATCAGTTCTTGTAAGTTACTTTTAAGATGTTTCTGCTTTCTGCCTCTCTTCATGCACCAACCACAGTTGGGATCATAGTAGTTGTGAACTCTGATCCTTTTATTAGCTGCGTATATAGTATATGTATTGTAGGCTGTCTCAAGTGGAAATCTGATAATTCATTGCGGGACATTTCAGGTGTTTATCAAAATTATCTTCAGCATATTAAAGGTTTCTACAGCAGACAGTGATACATATTAAAACTATAATTCTTTGTTACAAAAAAAAAAAAAAAAATCCAACTTTTATTTAAATTGGAAAATGATGAATTTTTTAAGTTTCCTGTTGTTTAAAAGTCTAAAATCAATATCTAAATTTATCACTTTTTAAAATATATCTTATGCCTAAGAAAACGTTTTGGGTAGATTTTGGGGGTAAATCAATAAGCTGTTTTGATTATTAAAATCTGGGCAAGTCTCTATTCAGCCTCTTTATTCAATACTACTAGGCACATAAAAAATAGAAAAATAGCTACTAATGAAAACTGTCTTTAGCATAAAACAAAATTGGATTTAATTCAGAGAAACGGTGTGTTATTTTATATATTTTTCTTATCCACAGATGTGTCACATTTCAGAAAAAGAGGCAATTGATAAAGTGATTGACTATGGCCCCCAGCCAGCTGGTGATATGGATTACAAAGTCTTGCATAGTAAGTAAAATTTGTTTGCTACTTAAATAGGTGCTTTCATATTAATGAAGCGTGTAACTTTTATTTTTAAGTGTTTTCTCTTAAAATATGAGACAGATTTGTGCTATTGTATTGTAAACCTATTTTGTCAGCATTAATTTTTACATGTGGCAGAATGTTATATTGATTAGTTAAAATGTGGTTTGCCATTGCTCACTTTGACTAATGGCAGTCTATTGTAAAACAAACAAGATAAATGGTATTAAGATTTTCAGTGCCAATATGTAGAAATTAACCTAAGTATGTGTGGACCTAGATTGGAAATATGGAGATTTCCTGTAAAGACGGTATAAGCCACAGGAATTGGGTCTTTCCCAGTTTTTTTTCACACTGGAACATACAGGAATCAAAATCCGTCATAGGGATTGAACCTGCCAAAGTGGTGAAAGACTGTGCAAGTCTCACAAATGTTAATTTGCCTCATTTGTTACTTAATTAGTGAAAATAATAATAAGTCATTTGGTGCTGAATCCATCCATCCATCCATCTATATATATATATATATATATAAAATTCTGTCCGTCACATCCCCTAAAATAGTCATACATTAACCAATCAAAACCAAATTTTGGGGAGAAGTGCAAAGAGGTAAGAGGGTACAAAGTACAGTTGGTATTAAGGTGTGTATCTTAGTACAATAAATATTCATAAATTTTTCGGAAAAATTAAGTTTTATTATTTAACATACAATATACTCCCACTATTATAAAGATAATGATTAAAATAACAAATACTTAATAAAAATGCAATACTGTTTTTGCATATTTTTACTTTAAGCTTTTATATATATATATATATATATATATATATAGAATCTAGATTCCAGGTTGCCCTGCATTTGTGAGAACTATAAACAAATCACAAGGCCAAATACTTCAAAAAGTTTGAATTTGATTCCAGAAAGAAATATTTACTCATAGCCATTTACTCATGTTGCATACTCAAGAGTAAGAATTCCTAAAAATGTATTCTTCACTGTTAAAAAGGAAAAAAAAAATTTCCTAAAAAATATTGTTTACCATGAAGTCTTATAAAATTAGAGTAATTATTAAATCATAAAGTAGGGTTTTTGTCAAAGTATTTAATAAAAAAAATCAGTTTATTCAAATTTTATTGACTGGCTTATGAAATTGAATGAAATGTAAAGTTTGTAAATTTTGACAAAAATTTTTAGTAATAACTTCATCAATGCTAAATACTGCAAGGATTTCAACATGCATCAGTGTGTTGCAAAAAATTCTAGTATTCTAAAAACACACCAAAGAAACTTTGTTTTTAATTTTGGATTAGTAATTAGTATTTCTGTGAATAGGTTTTGTTTTGTTTTTTTTTTTTTTTTTTTTTTTTTTAATATCACAAGTGTGTAACTTGCACCCATTTATCTAATTTTTTTTTTTTGTTAGGTCTGTACAGAAAAGGTTTAGTTTATTTGGATGTCCCAATTGCAGATGATGACTGTATTGTGGGTAAGTAAATATATATTGATTTTTTTATATTTATAATACTCCTAAAACGAACAATAATTTGGAATGAAAGCAGTGATGACGCATAATGCTAAAGTTAATATACAAATTCATCATTTGGAATTAACAAATACTAAACACTTTACCCTTGCTGTATGGAATGGGTTATAATGAATTTAGCATAAAAGATAAAGAGATTGAACATATCCAATGTTCACTTTCCTATCTCCTTAAAATACACTTGGTGTTTTGTCCAACCCAGCAAGTTAGAACAGAATCAGAACATTAATCTAAGATCTCTAGTTATGTTCTTAAAGTCTTGTCAGATCAAGACTTTCATAGCATAGCACCCAACCTGTTCAGAAATGCCTAAATTGTCTATAAAATGTATACGATCACTTTCTCAGATCAATGATTAAAAATAGCTTTGAGCAAATGAACCCCCGTAGATCTTACAGAGGATCATTCTTTTTTTTATTGATTTGTTTGTTTAATGGCATATCAACCCCTTATGGATCGCTTTATGCCAAAATTTAATTTTCTTGGGAGCCTTGAAGTAATAAAAATGTTCTGCTTTTACAATTGAATACGTTGTTGATGATACTCAGCTTCTGTGGATATAAAATGTTTGTGTGGACATAATTAATAGAGGTGGTGATATGTGTGTGTTTGTTTTATGTTGTAGTTATATTTTGGAATACAGTTTGATTTCTTTAAGAAATTGTAAGATCTTATATGGATTAATGTCTTGAAAGAGTTCTTTCATGTAGGTAGATTGTTTAGCAGCATGTCAACAGTTATGTGTTATTTAATGTTATTTAACACATTTGTATGCTTTCAACTACAAATAAAATATATTGTTGCTAATTTTACTATCAATGCATGTAATTTTTTTTAATATAGAAATGCATTGCCGGTCTTTTTACTATAAAAATATAATTTATACTTTCATAGTGTTTTTTGTTTGGGGGTTCACTATTTGCCCATAGCTGGGACCCTAACAGGTGGATCTGGGAACAACAGCAATTAAGAGGTGGTTTCAAGCTCCTTAAAACTTTTAATCTCCCAATGAGAGGGATTGTTGCCGGGTGTAGTTTGACATACCCAGGACTAATCCTTCTTTGAACCTTGTGGACTGACACCACAGAATGACAAAAAACTTTACCAAATAACAAATCATGTGAATTGAGGACTTTCAACAACTAAAATGGATAGCATGTGTAATTTGATGAGAAAATGACATAATCAAGATTTTGACATTCTATACTAGATTAAACAAAAGGTTAGGAAGGAAAGCCATCAAGATTGGAAAAAGCAATAACAACTCCTGGACTTGAGAAACCCATTTTCCTGAAAAATTGTTTTAACTGGCAGTAGCCCTGTCCATTTGGTCAATGAATGCTAACTGTTTCTGTATAAGGAAACCACTAATATTAGTCTCAGCATTACCTTGGCTCTCAGAATATTCATAATGTCAATCAACTCTCAGATTTCTCAGTAAGTTTTATTTTTCTTTGCATTAGAATTGTGAAAGTAAATTATCTTGTTTTGCTTTCAGTTCCTCCTCTGCAAGGGTTTGTGATGAATCGTGTCCTTGGTGACTATTTTGAAACATTACTCTACAAAATATTTGTATCTATTGATGAGCACACGACAGTTGCTGAGGTATGTTCTCTTGATTCTTTTATCATAGCAAATTTTAATTTTTTTTTTCCTATTAAATCTGTCTCTTACTGTTAATTCCTTTTAGGATTGACAGCTGCTATACTAAAAAAAAAAAGTTTGGCCTTTTCACTTGAAAATGTGATAATATCTTATTGTAGTCTTATTAATTAATAAGACTTGACCAATCTTACAGATTGTTTTAAGAACTTTATTTCAGTGTGTGCAAATCTGTAGTTAGAAAAAAGTACCCACACATGGTATTGTCATAAATTGTTTTAAAATACTTTTCTTGTTCTGCCAATGAGAAAGTATATATATATATATATATATATATATATATATATATATATTGTGTGTGTGTGTGTCACACAAAGAAATCTTGATAGCCTACTGTAAATTCAGTCCAAGTCTGAAAAATATGTAAAAGTCAATGAGGATTTTATTAAATTTGATGCAATAAATCCTGCCAAAAGGCAACCTCTTCTGTGTGTTACTTCAACCTGTGTAAATTCTCTGCTGGGCTAAAAGTTCACCTTAGATCCCATGCTTGTTTACAAGTTAACTGGTTCAGCAATGTACAATTAATGAGACTGCAATCATCATATATTGAGCCTGTTTTGTTGTAAATATGACCCATATAATTATCCTTATAGCATAGTCATGAATATTCATTATTTAACTTAAAATTCTAATGTTTTCTTTTTGTCTTTTAGCTGGCTAACATCTTACAGATAGATTTACAATTGGTTAAGGTAAGTTTTCCTCTTTTGATTAAATTTCATTTGTTTGGTTGTTTTTAAGAATTGGTTAAACAGAATTGATTCTTTAAAAATAGTTTGTCAGTGGCCAGTTATCCATATGTAAATAATTCCTGTTTTATATATTCTACCAGATACAGAATAAATTCAGGTTTTGAATAATATTTTCTTTTGCCTCTCTCCAATTCTTAAAACAAATGTGGCAGTGTAAAATTATAATTTTTTATTTTTACACCAGAACAATAATCATCAGTCATTTTTACATCCAACTTATCCACTTAGGGGATCTTTATCCTCAAAAGTGAAGATTTCATCCATTCTAAATATTTTTCTTGTTATAGTTAAGAAAAATGGATGCTGAAAAGTTTCTAGTTTGATCAATAGAAGTTCCCAAACAATTCTGATGTTTGGTCATTTGAACAAAATTTGGGAAGTGGGTCAGACAGAACTTTTCAGCACCCTCTCAGACATTGAGCACCAGGCATCAACAACAATAATTAGCAAAAGAAATGTCATCATCAGACTAAAATAAGTTAAAAAAAATCATATCCAGTGACCAAAGAGGTTAAAGAAATTCATAGAAACGGCCATTTACGGCATCATAGAAATTTTCTCTTATTTTTTAAAGTGTTTATTATGTTGTACTTTTGATTAAATGACACCAAAATTCTTTTAAACACTTTTTTTGTGCTTCTAGAACGCTGTTTCCATGTTCTGTCGGTTGGGTTTTGCCCATAAGAAAATAAATGACTTAAATATGGACGACCTACATTCCTCCTGGAGAACACGGCAGCCGCTCACCAAAAAGTAAGTTAAACAGCACCATTTTGTTTTTTGAATATGTGTACATTAAATATATTGCCCTGATGGTGGATAAAGAAAACAATGTGTGTCATAAATTATATCCTAAAATCTCTTTGGCATTAGTTGTACCTGTGTTCGTATTTGTATTTTTATGCAGATTATATTTCAAACACCAAACTTCATACCATTTGAGAAGAAAGTGAATACTTCTTTCTAAAGGGAAGCAATCACTTTTCACTCATGAATTTATTCCTCTTGTATGTATTTGCTTACGGGTGAAGGGCAACTCAACACCAGAAAAACATAATTTTTTTTTTTTTTGCTAACCGAATGTAATGCCTTTTCAAATGCCTTATTTGAAGAAAAATATTCTCTAATTAAGCTTTTAATCCTTAATTACTTTTATTCGGTTATAAAAAAAAAGTTATGTTTTGCTGGTCCTGAGTTGTCATTGGTGTTGAGTTGTTCCTTCCTTTTTGCCTGCATCCTCCTCATGTTTGAAATAAAATTGTAAATTTTGTTGATTTTTTTTTTTTTTTTAGTTGAATACTTATATTATCTAAGCACATTCTTCTCCATGGAAGAAAATTATATGAAAAAATTAATACTAACTACACTTTCTGCAGTTGTTTCATAATCATGAAAAGATTTTTTTTTTTTTTTTTTTTTTTTTTAAGGTATTTATTTTTTCCCATGAAAATCTTCACTATAATTATTCATGGCTGAACTTAATTGGATATTCTCCATGCAGATTTCATTTTCACTGTAATTTTTCATAAATTTATTTAACACGCTGACTGCCAGAGGTCAATTATGAAATTTTACTTCTAACGCCAGCTTTATTGCCAACTTAGGCAATAAAAGAATTTTATGAGTTGATTTATAGCTTCAACTAAAGTCTTAGCATCGTTTTCTCACTAAAAATATAACTGAATAAACTCATTGTTGGCGCCTGCAGAAGAAAAGGTATCAGAAAATGCTAAGTATGAGATAACTTGTAATCAGCACAAGATAACTTGTAATTAGTGTCATAATAAAACTACCAACAGTGAGCCACCTCAGGGTTGGCAGTCAATGTGTTAAAGATTTGAAAAATTCCAGACAATATTTCTTCCATTAATTATACATATATTCTACACACCTTGTAAATATATGTACAAGTGGGTGCTGAAAAATTCTCAACACAACCAAGAAGCTCTTCCATGAATTTTCTTTTGTACCTTTCCATATATAATTTGTTTGTGTTATAGATTTTTTATATAGTTATTTTATTCACAAATGTACACTTTCCTGGTGATTCAGCAACACCTGAAAAATTTGTGATTATTACCTTAATTATTCAATAATCGATCGATTGATTGAAGAAAATGAAAAACTGCAAAGCTTGATTTGATAACATTAAATCTGCTCCATTTTTAAGTAGTATTCTAAGTTAATATTTATTTTCCCATAAGACCCAGTCAGGATCAGATCCTTCTTGAGATGAGTCTCCCATTGACTGAATCAGACTCCTTGGTTGATGTGAACACAGCCAGTAACACTGACAGCTCGAGCATTGACAGTGCCCTCGGTAAGATATATAATGCATTACAAAAAAATACATCTTCATTGCTGTTCTTTTTTTTTATTTGTTTTTAGAGATTAGGACAAATACTGTCTTTAATGGATTTTGTCTGACAGCTTATTTGAAGAAGCTAGAAATTATACTAGCAAAGAATTGAATGTGATCACTTGAAATTTATCCTTTAGAGCATTTGTGATTCTTTAAATAATCTCAATTAAATATCTCTGTACAAAATCCATGTAGTCATTATTTGTTAGCAGTAACAAGCTGCAAAAACTTTTCTCAACTTCTTGCTACTTGAGACATTGTTCAATTCATTGTTGATAAATCTAAGCAGCAACCCCATATACTATATAACTTTTTCTGCTTCATAGTTGTGGAAGCTTGCTGGTAGATTAGAAATGAATTGGAAAAAAAAGTTGAAGAGTCTCCTTTAAATTAAAATGCATATTTTAATTTTTATTTATGTATTTTTTACTAACATGAAGATTTAATTCAGTTAGAAAGAAAATAAATTTCATGTAGAAACCAGTGTATAGTTAAGTTTTTTTTTTTTTTTTTTTGTTTTTTTTTTTAATACAAATTTGTATTGGACAAAGAAATAACAATTTATACTATCTACATTGTTTGAACTGTTATCCTCATTTTTATTGTTATATTCACAATGTTTCGGCCATTGTATCCTCCGGCCTTCTTCAGGTGATATACATTGGAATTTTGAACCAAAACCTTTTAGCCCACAGGGGTAGATTGTTCTAGTTCCACATGCTATACCTTTTCTGGATATCTCGGTTTTCAGCTAATTCATCTTATTAACTGAACACTCCAAGTTTTTTGGCTCGAGGTGAGCTGTGGCCAGTTATTGAACTCAACTATCCGGGTCAGGTCAAGTCACTTTTGGACCACTTCAGCCAACACTCCATTGACTAAGCCATGTGTCTCCTGGACTAAATAAATAGTTTGGCTCAAAATTCCAACGTATATCACCTGAAGAAGGTTGAACGTACAAAGGCTGAAACATCATGAATATGACAATAAAGATGAGGACAACAGTTCAAACAATGTAAATAGTTACAGTATCTCCTCTCAGAAATATAGACAAATGATGAAAGAAATAAACAATTTAAAACTTAGAATTCACAACATTATTTAGCTTACTGCCACATTACGTTGAAACACTGGTTCCTGTATGATCACCAAAATTAAGCAACATCTAGCCTGGTCAGTATCTAGATTGATAACTGCTTGGGAATATCATGTGCTGTAAGCTTGGATGTGCAGGTGATATAATGGATTTTGAATTGTTAATCAGAGAGCCAAGTTCCAATTTCTGTTGGGTTTGTTATATTCACTTACATGCAAATGCCTTTGGGAAAGGTATGAATACCCTCTTCTCCCAGCTATGACTTTTATCAGTAAAAAAAATTCTCGAAAAAAAAAATTCTTACAATTTAAAAATATTTTCTGTTTTTAAATAACCTGCCACGGGTTCATAAACCATAGAAAATGAATCTGTCAACCTAAACATGATGCAACATTTCCTTTTGTATGGAATTTCTGAAAGAAAAATTTGATGGTAATGGACTGGACTTGTTATGATATGACATGGTTTTAAAATTCACTCCTTGATGACTGGTAATAATTTGATCTTGGAAATGGCGAAAGAAAATTTTCCAAGAAAAATTGATAAAATGAAACGGCTATAAAATATTATTTACCTTTGAACTAATGTCTTCATCTTTGTTATCATCATCACAATATTTCAGCCATTATACCTGCCAACTTTCTCCAAGTATCTGTCAATACAAGTAATCTTGGAATTTTGAAGTGAAATGTTTACTTAATCTACAAGGGTAGATTGTTCGCATTGTGTTTATGTCTAAAGATGTTTTGTTCTTTTGTACAGCTCAATTCTTGTTCGCTCTATTTCCACTGAGTCTAAGTCTGTACAGTCCAGTGCAGTACTCCTAAATTGACAAACCAATGCATTAATCTACTAGGCTCTTATTGTACCATAGGAAATATAGTGACAACAGTTCAAATTTAAATAATGACAATGCCTCATCTCAGAAATTCAGATGGCAGCTCTAAAAAAAAATGAAAAATTTCTCAAATTGTATCTATCTGCATAAAAGATGCCCGATAAAGAAAAAAAATGCAGAAAAATCAGATTCTGTGCTGAAGACAGAATAACTTGCCAATAATTTTACATTGAGATTTCATATTGAGCTTATATATTCAAAGAAACAGTCATTTTCTAGCTTTTAAGAGTTCAGTCTTTGTTATTTTGATATGCTCAGTTGAGTATTTAATTTATTTCAGAGGCAAGCAGTCAGAACATCGGGTCAGTGAAAAGAATAGCTTTCTTATTTGATTCCACGCTCACAGCGTTCCTGATGATGGGTAACTTGTCTCAAGTAAGTGTTCCTGTGATAAACTTCCATTACATCAATTTGCAGAATTATCAATTCTGCTCATTTCCAAAATTAAAAGAACTCCTGCATTGCATTATTAGGTTCAAATTTCATTGATTGTTTTTGTATTATTTGTTTACTAATTCAGCATAACCTATAAATTTTGGTTGATGACAATACCTAATTCTTTTTAGTAGGAACAAATTGGAAAACTGTTTAAAGTTTATTGTTCACTTATTCTATTGCTAGTAGGTGTGTGTGTATATATATATATATATATATATATATATATATAATGTTTTTTTAGAAAAATTTTTTATTAATGAATTTTGAATAGTTATGTCTCAGTAATTAAAGTATTTTAATAACTTCTTTGTTTTACTCACACTTACAAGCTTAGAAACAAAACAAATGAACAGTTTTGACTTTTACCAATCGAGATTGAAATAGTTATTGGTAGAGAAGTAAGAGATGAATTGGTAATTTTAGCTAGTTTACTTATTAGTAAACTATTTTCTTGAGTCGGCATTTAATACTTGCTTATAATATAAAGTTGGATTAATTTTTTTTTTTTTTTTTTTTTTTTTTTTGTATTAACCAATATGTAGAAATTCTCAAATTGCGTGTAGCCCAAACTTTTTTTTTTTTTTTTTTTTTTTTTGCTTATTTATTAAACATATTAAAATGCGAAAATGTCTGTGTGTTTGTCACGGTTTTTCAATTAAAGTGACACAACTCTTTGGTAAATTCTTACATCTGGAGCCATGTTCTAAGTCTCCACTTGAAAACAAACATGAGTTAGAATTAAAGGTGACCTTGAAGCAGGAAGATTTGCTGTTGCAGCTTGGTAATGGAACCATCAAAATATGCCAAAATGTTTCACTCCCAAATAGTTGTGAAGTTTCAGTATCAAGTATCCAAGACTTGATTAACCATGTTTATCCAAACATTAAACACCATTTCATGGATTCAAACTAGCTTTGTGAAATCACCATCTTAGCTTCAAAGAATCAAATTGTGGATAACATTAACTGGAAACTTCTCCAAGAAATTCTAAAAGAAAGCATGAAGTACTTTTCCATTGACACCATAAATAAAAGAAGGCAGATAATTATCCAATCCTGGAATGTCATCATACAAGCTGGAACTAAAAGAAAATGTGCCAGATATGCTATTGAGGAATCAGGAGCCTCCAAAGCTCTGTAATGAAAGAAGGTTAATTGTCAAGATGCTTTCTCGTCTCTTGGAAGCAGAGATCCTTACTGGTCCAGGAAAGGAGGAAAAAGTTTTAATTCCAAGAATCCCCTTAATTCCTACAGATCTTCCTTTTGAATTCAAGACTTCAGTTTCCAGTGAGAGTGAGCTATGCAATTTCAATCAATAAATCCCAAGGACAATCATTGAAACTAACGACTTAATCCGATGGAACCCTGCTTTTCTCTATGGCCAGCTCTATATTGGTTGTTCAAGAATTAGGAATGGAAACAAACTATTTGTACTGACCCTAAGTGAGGAAAGCCAAAAATGTTGTTTATCATAGTTTTGCAATAAGTTCCAAATGGACAAAATATATCATTGTTTTGATTAAAACTTAATTGTTTGAAAAATATTGTTTTAAGTTTAACAAAATGTAATATGTACTTCATAAGTGTCATTGTTGAGCCAAAGGCCCAATCAAGAGCCTAAGGAGCTAGCTTAAAATGGAGGCTTTTTTAAGCTACTTATAGATATGTTTAAAAGAAAAAAGATCTATTTTGTTGTATGACATTAGGAATTTAATCTTGCTTCAAAAAAATTCAAAATTTTTTTTTCTCGTTCATTTCATCCCAAGCAAAGCTACAATACCACTAGGATGTAGGGGGTTACTGGGAGTGAAAGAGTATGAAAGGACTTTAGTGATGAAAAGTGAAGAAATGGACAATAAAGGAACTGGATTCAGGAAGGCAGAAGATAGCAATTGATGTTGCATTTAAATTTTTGAAGATTGTAGGTGGTAGAGAAGTAAGAAATCAAAAGGATTTTCCACAGGCAAGAAGTGCAAGAAAAGAAACTGTTAGAATAGAAGTGGCAGTTGCATTTAGGTAGTTCAACAATAAAATGGTGAGACTTAGTTGCCAATTTAATCACATGCTTAAATTCATGCAGTTGAGGCACTAAGGCCAACTACTTCCCAGAACAATTGCCATGAAAATATTTGTAGAAAAGACTGAAGACATCCACATCTTAACAGATTATCTCCCTCACATGAATCATTTTATGCCCCATTTAGAAAAATAACTTTTCTTGGTTGTAATAATTTAAAATCCTAACAAAAAATATATTCATAACTAGAAAGCTTGGTTAAAACTTTGTTTTAACAGCCCATTCTATCCTATAAACAACTTCATTTGCATTAATGAATCTTCCTGTTGTCATCTTCATCTAAGTTTCTTTCAGCATTTCCTAGTCTCTAAACAGCTGCATTGCATCCTTTATTAATATACTTCATTATGTATATGAACAGAACAGCATAGTTCTACATTATTTGATTCTGAACACTCTCACAATAACATCATGTCGATCTTTAGGCTTTTTTATTTTTTGTAAAATGTTCTTGAATTTTGTTTTTTATCTGAAATCTTTTGGATTTTTTATTAAGAATTTTTACATTTTTTTTTTTTTTTTATTCAGAATTTTTTGATTCATCTTGTTAAAATTTTCTTGGACTTTTTACGAGATTAATTTTATTTTTCATTATTTTATTTGTTGAAAATTATGGGATTATTTTCAAGATTTTCACTATTGTTTTTAAAACAAAAATGACAACTGAAAATGGTATAAACCTCACGTCAGAACAATGACCTGCTAAAATATAGCTGAAAAGTTTGCACAGTAAATAAGGAAAAAAAAAAAAAAAAAAAAAAGAAGAAAGGTAGTTAACTTACCTGCTCAAATGGCGACGAACGTATTGGTCGTTAAAGGGCAGGTAATCCATGTTTGACATTGGTTAATGTCTCTCTTCTTTATTTATACTGATTTTCATTTCTTATTTTATTGATTTAAAAAAGATTGAATGTTTTAGCTATTTTAAAAATGTTATTTCATGAAGTGTTTTGGATAACTTTTCTCGCATCCATTTCACTCTCTAGAGTGAATTAGCTTGATGAAGGTCAATTTCCTTTCATCATCAAATAAAATTAAAATGTTATTTCTTCTATAATATTCATCAAATTTTATAATTATTGTTTGAGTCTAATTTTAATAAAATTCGAAATCAGACTACTTGTAAAGTTCAAGTTATAGCCTGTACCAGCACACTTTCTTGATTCATCAGCATTAAATATGGCCCTGTTTCGTGATAGATATAAAAAGAAATTTATTTATTTGTAAGATAGCCTTGTGAATATTTTTCTTCCTCTAATAGGAGTCGATAGGTTCATGCCCACCCCTGGCCTTTTAATCAAGAGTAGAGGCTTATCCCTTGTTTCTGGTTTCTTCTAAAGACTACTTCAAATCTATACTACTAATGTTTCTGCCTAAACTGAACTTTTTTTTTTTTTTTTTTTTTTTTTTCATTCAATGGAGTAAATAGGTTCACCTATTGTCTGGTTTTCCTTCTCTTTCACTTTCAGTAGCCACTTGCATCTTAGTGGCATCATCACCTTGCATGGGGTGAATTGATAAAAAAAAAAATGGTTGTGCTTTGTGTTGTGGAGTGAGAAAATAAGTGGGGTCATAAGTATTGGAAGTCACTGGCTTTGGCAAGGATATCAAAGTCTGATATTAAGAAAATATTGCATGAAATGTAACATTATCATAGTTGCAAACCTTTAAAACTGACCAAATATTTTTTCTTTATCCTAACATATTTTAACAATTTCTTATAACAAAATAGTATGGCATGAAAAAGAATCAGACATTTTTTTTAATTATTATTTCAAGATGACAACTGTCTCTTTGTAGTCAAAATGATTTTCTTTCTTCCCTGAAGCTACCTAGTATTAAGCTGGTCCACTATCTCTCTTGTTTTATTTTTGTGAGGTGACAGATAAGAATCACTTTTAGAACACCATTCTCAGTATGACAATAAACTAAATCCAACAGAAAATGCCTCTGCTCAAGAGATTGGTGCAGAACCACTTAACTGATCCCAGGTCCACCTGAACCTGGGGTGGCAGCACCTGTTAGTCTCAGTGATGGGAAAATAGTGAATCCCCACACAAAAATCAATACATTTTAATAGCAAAATGACCACCAATACAACACTAAAGTATAAAAATACATTTTTATTGTAAAATTACCAGCAATACATTTTATCATCTACAAGGTAACCACAACAGTCTTTGCTGTTTGTGATTTATTAGAAAAAATGGTATAAAGAAAATTTGACATACAATTAGTCCTCAAAGTAATCACCACTGGCATCCAGAACCTTTTGCCAACATGCTTCAAGTTGCACAATGCTCTGGCAGTAAAAATTGGGTGTTTTGGGTGCAAAGAAGTCTGTGAGTGCCTCCTGCAAGCCTGCTTCATTTGTGAATAAAGGTGATTGTCCAGAGAATGAAAGAAGTGGTAATTTGTTGGTGCAAGGTCTGGGGAGTAAGGTGGATGGCACAATATTTACCAGCCAAGTTGCCATATGGTACTCCTGGCCACCCATGCCACATGAGGTCTCACATTGTCATGGAGGAACAGTACACCCTTGCAATTAAACAATGCTGGTTCCTGCTTCAGTGCCTGTTGCACACATTCCAACTGCTGATAGTACTAGTCCACAGTGATGATTTGGACTGTTGGTAGCAGCTCATAGTACACCAATTATCGAATAGTTCACCAGACACAGAGCATGATCTTGAGTGGGTATAGAGGTGAACTGTGGTGCGAAGCACAGTCCTATGGTGATAACCAATGTCTAGCATACTTATGAATGTCATACAGGACCCACTATTAATCACTGGTGAATATTCGATCAAGAAGGAATACGTTGTGCTGCTGAGAAAGCAATGAGAAACCTGTTGCTTGTTGGCTTCTGACAGTGTGTTGGGTACCCACTTGCTCAGCTTCTACACCTTCCTTATGTGGTACAGGTGAAGTTTGACTGTTTCATCAGAAATCTGGATGCGTTTGGCAAGCTCATTCCAGGTTTGGCTGTTGTCCTCCTCTGTGGCCACCGTCAGGGCCTCCTCATCCAAGACTTGTGGCTGGCGGGATTCATCACAAAGAGACGGATCTCCCAGCCTGAACTTCTGAAAGCAATAACTGGCAGTGGGTCACTTCAAGCTTTATCCCTGGAAGGCTTGATGTATTCAGCAACTTGCTGCAAACAAGTCCACCTTAGTCATAAAGCATACAACTTTGAACATGCTGCTTTGACACCACCATGTTTCCTTACTACTGCTCAAGTTATGACTGATGTGTATGTGATGTACATGCATTGGTCAAGACCAATGCCCTCAGTCAACCCCCACTCCACACCTAGACGTGTGACATTCTCATTTGCAAATCAGTGGTCACTTTTTCTCCCACATGATATAAAAATTCCACAGACTTTTTTTGGTTACTTTTTGAGGTACATATATATATATATATATAAATAAAACGTTTGCCTTGAAAGTATAAAATTATGTACAAAATATCTGTAGTTGAAGGCATACAATTGAATTGAAAATATTTCTGCATTAAATTACCCGTAGAGGTTGATATGCTACTAAACAAAATCATCCAATTTTTAGAACATTTTACTTTGATTTTCTCTTTTTTTTTTTTTTTTTTTTTTTTTTTTTTTTTTTTTTTTTTTTTTGGGCATTAAATGTCCGAAGCTGATATGCTATTAAAACAGAATGATCGGTAAATTATTTGTATTGGTAATTGTTTTATTGTTTAATTTTTAAATTTTTCAACAATCTTCCTTCATAAGGATTGATAAAAATAAACTGGCCACTTAAGAGAATTATGTTACCTTTTTCAATAGTAATTTTCCACCTGTCTCCACATCATGCTGTACTAACATATTTTCTTCAATCTATTAAATTCTAAATATTTGCTAATATTTGTCTATAAACCTTTGAAATCTCAATGAGCCATCATAGCTTTATCTATGACTCTTCATCAGGAATCTTAAAAATTTGATGATAAACCGCTACTAGAAAACACTGTTTATAATTGAACTTGTAATACACATTTACATAGTATGAAATTCTGCACTCAGTGATTTGTCATTTGGCAGGTATTGTGCATAAACATGTTATTTTGTTTCATGCTTTATATATTTTGTGTCTTCAGTTAAATACTATTTTTTTTTCTTTCCCCCCCCCCTTACTTTCAGGGTTTAAAAAGCCATGCTGTGACTATGTTCGAAGTTGGCAAACTAAGTGATGAATCAATGGACAGTTTTTTGACTGAACTAGAAAAGGTGAGCGGAATTATTTAAAAACAGGTTAGTTACGGGGAGATAACTCATCAAGAAACTTATTTTTGACTGAATTTATTTTCAAGACTATTGCATTTCTTATTCAATTGTACAAATAACATTGCAGTTAGTTATTGGTTAGCATCAGGATACCATGATGCCATGCCTCTTCGGTTGTTGTTGTTGGGAACACTTTTATGAATTCAGTAGCTTGTCTTTGCAATTTAGGGATAGAAATATAGAACGTAACTATTTGTATTTTAATCAGTAATATTTACCTATAAATCTCTTATCCAGTTACAAATTGATAATCTTGCTAAAAACAGTTTAATTCCAATAATTTCACAAGGTGGTATTCTTTGTGGAAAATATATTTATTTTTGTTGCATTATTTTATAATATATTGTCTGTCCATGGAAAAAAATGTTGCTAGTGGCTCAATATAGGTTGCAAGTAATATTCAGTCAGGTGATAGTTTTTTTTTTCTCTCTCTCTCTAATATATATATATATATAAGTGAATATAAACTAAATAGCAAGATATTAGCAATAGTATATACATGTGATAAGCAAATATTTATTTAGTTTAATTTATGGTTTAAACAAAACAGTGCTGAATGTAGTTAAACAGAGCTATGAAGTAAATATTAATAAATACACATATACTTATGTTATGCTTGTAGTGCAACTTAGTTTCATGCTCAATTGCCATATGTGCTTGATGGCTTGGGAAACTATGAAACTTTAAGTTGCACTACAAACATAATGTAGGTATATATATATATATATATATATATATATATATATATATATATATATAAATTATCAAAAAATTAAGTGTACTAATACTAAAGTGTTTATCACTTGATACATAAGAAACACCGGTAACTTGATACATAAGAAACACCGGTAACTTGATACATAAGAAACACCGGTAACTTGATACATAAGAAACACCGGTAACTTGATACATAAGAAACACCGGTAACTTGATACATAAGAAACACCGGTAACTTGATACATAAGAAACACCGGTAACTTGATACATAAGAAACACCGGTAACTTGATACATAAGAAACACCGGTAACTTGATACATAAGAAACACCGGTAACTTGATACATAAGAAACACCGGTAACTTGATACATAAGAAACACCGGTAACTTGATACATAAGAAACACCGGTAACTTGATACATAAGAAACACCGGTAACTTGATACATAAGAAACACCGGTAACTTGATACATAAGAAACACCGGTAACTTGATACATAAGAAACACCGGTAACTTGATACTTAACACATTGACTGCCAACCATAAGTTCTCATCTTTGTAGTCTTACTGTCAAGGCTACAACTAAGATTTATTTATTTATTTATTTTTTTTTTTTTTTGTTGTTTTTAAGGTAAATAACTGATACTTGGCATCTAAGTTAAGAATGGAATATCATACTGGCAGCTAAGACAAAACTTTATTGAAAATAAATCATATAAACGAAGTATATGAAATGCAACAAATGTCCAAGATCTAAAATAATTGCTTGAATGAGTTATCTTGTTCTTAGCATTTTTGGATACATTTCCATCTGTGGGTGCCAACAATGACTTCATTCATATTTAGTGTGAAAACAATTTTAAGACTTCAGTTGAAGCTATAAATCAACTCTTCAAAATTTTTTATTGCTTAAGTTGGCTATTATAAAGTTGGCGTTTGAAGTCATATTTCATAGTTGACCTCTAGCAGTCAATGTTAATATTTATAGTAACAAGGATAATTTAATGTCACTTGAAAGATGCAGTCATTCCATCCCTTTGTCATAATATTTATACTGTAATTATTTATGTATATGTGCACTTAATTTTGGGCAAAGAAATTCTAAAAAAAAAGAAAAAAATAGGCTCTCGTGTTTAATTTGTAAGATAATTTAACTTGCATTTGTTCATCTTTTTGTCTAGTTCATATCGACTGAAAATAAGAATGATGAGATCATTTTTGAGGAAGAAGGACAAGATGACATCAAAGATGAAGACATCTACTATGCTGACAACATAAATAAAACTGACATGACTACTTTTGACATGGACATGGTGAAGCTGAGACTAAAATGTGCTTAATATCTATGTGAATACAATTTTTTTTTTTTTTTTTAATTTAAATTATTTTTTAAAGCAAATGCAATGATTAGTTAGTGATTTTAAACTCTGTTGCACATGAGTTTGGACTACAGATGTAAATTTTTCCTATACTATCCTGCATGTGACTGAAAAATATAGAATTTAGTTCTTGTGTATAATATTCACCCCTAACTTTTAGGCTTAAAAATCTAATTTGTATGTGTGTTATACACAAATAATTACAGTGCTTAGGACCCTTTTAATATATATATATATATATATATATATATATATATATATATATATAGTTTAAAGTATGCTGTATTTCTGGGTAAATTTTCTCACTATCAGAGATAGAGCAATCGGTGACATCAGTGTTCATTTTATACCTCAGTACAAGTTACCCATCTTTTTTCTTTTAATGAAATCTTCCATTTATATCAATTCATACCACCATTATTCAATCATGAAGATGCTTCCCCGGACTTTTTATGATTGTTGTCTCCTTTCAATTAAATTATGTGTTCCATTAGAGAATATGAATTTAGTTTTGATTCCGTGAATTTTAAAAAAAAAATTTTTTTTTTTTTTTTTTTTTTTTTTAGTTTTGTGGGGGAATTTGGAACTACTGACTAGAAAAATTTTTGTGTGGAGCAAATTGAATGATATTGTCTGGAGAATACTTTTCTGTTAAAGAATTTCCCTTTTCCAGTCATATTTGCAACAATATGAAAGGCTTTGCCAAGCAGCAAAATAATTGGTCAACTATTTTGCCTTGGAAAAGGCTTTTTTCACTTTCTATACATCATTCAAATATGGCTAATTGCTCTCTGTATCACAATGTTATAAGTTTAGTTTCAGTAATTTGTTATTGGGAATTCTTTTAGAGTCCAACCTAACACAGAACTACCCTCTCCTACCCTTCAGTAGTTTCTGTTTAGACTGAAATAGTGATGGTTGAATCTATGATCAATGTTTAATCTATTGCTATTTTTATCTATTTTTGTTAGCCATTTACCATCTCCTCTAAACATGACTTTTTTCTGGATCTAGCAAGAAGAAAATGACAAGTGTTTAGCCACTGATGAATATTCATTTCCCTAATTTTATGTAAAACCACTTTCTTTATTTTAATTTTTAAAACTTATTAAACTTCAAAAACAGATTGTCTGTAAGATTCTACAAAAGGTGAGCCTCAACCTAATCTATGAAATCACAAGTAGATGCACAGAAATGAAAACCATATTTATTATTCATTTATTTAATTTCAGGTGGGATCCGAGGCTGAAGGAGAAGCCCAGCGTTACTTTGACCATGCCGTCACATTGCGAGACACCATTCGATTTCTCCGTTACAACAAGAACCTCTGCCCCGATTCATCTGCCAATTCCACTGGCCTTGGAATTGATCTGGTGCGATGTGAAAGCCTGCTAAGTTTGGATGCTGCCACACGGGCACGGATACTGAATAAAAACTACACGTTAGTGGTCTGGCAAATGCTGGAAATTTCTTTTAACACCATTCAGTTCTAGATTTTTGCTTGTCGATATTATTAGCTTCTCGTACATTTTGTTTTTATTTCTAAATTTAAAATATTTGCTATTCTGCTGTTTTTTTTTTGTTTTGTTTTTTTTAAATAATTTTGATTTTTATCTTCTGTTTCCTTTGCTGTTACACCTTTTCTTAACATGCGACTTTAGCATTAACTCTTCCCTCACTTCACTTGCAATTTTGTAACTCTCAGTTATTCTTGCTATTTCTTTTCTTTTTTTTTTTTTTTATACACAAAACAATGTACTACTTAAATAGAAAGGTCCCCTCACAAAAAATAGGGGAATTTTTTTTTTTTAAGGAAATAATTTATGTATAATTTATGCATTCTTTAGACATTCCTTAGTTTGCAACACTTCTCAGAATTGAAATATATTGTTTTGGTATTGATTTAGAAGTGGGGAGGGTCCACTTTATGATATGGTACAGTGTCTAATCCAGTGGTTCCCAAACTTTTTTTTCTCTTGGGTGCACTTTTGGAATGAAAATTTGCTTGCACCTCACTAAATTTTATGTGATAAAAAGTACATTTAAAAATAAAAAAAATAGTGAGAAGGTTAAAGAGATAACCACAGATTTGAAGTCTGAACATTATCTTTGATAACTCTCTTCCAATTTGCAGAGCTGAGTTACTATATTCTTAATACTTGATATAATGCAAAAATATCACTATGATAAAATCGATCAATAATTATTTATAACTATTTATACTGAGACTCGTGAATGCAATTACAAGTAATCTGTAATAATATTTTAAATTTTGAAATTATTTATTTTTGGCATATGAATTTTTTGAAACTTTCTAAATCTTTGATTGTTTTTGAATCATTCCACTTCACCTGCTACTCTCTTCCACTGCACACTGGAAACCACTGGTCTAATCAATCCTTGACTTTTACATAATTATTGTCTTAGCTGTTTTGCATATGAAAACAGACATTTTGCATTGCAGGTCACAAAAAGATTCCTCTTTAATAACAAACAAATGGACATATATATTTTTGTGTAAAGAACAAAACTTTATATAAATTAACAATTTATTAAATTAATAAATTTAACAATCCGTTTATTTAGGTAAATAATTATGAACCTCGGTGTTTGTGTAAAAACATTTCTATAACACCTTAAAGTGTTACTATTTCTAAGCTAGAACATTTCAATGAAAAACATTTTCCTACTCTTAGGTTGGTGCAAAAATATTGTCGTTTTCTCACATAGTAACATATGTTAGAAAACGACAATATCTTTGCACCAACCTAATATAATGTGACTTTCTTCAGATTTAATTAGCATTTTATGTAGAAAAATTTTTTAAATGAGAAAAATTCTTTTTTTTTTTTTTTTTTTTTTTTTCTTCCAGATTGCTGGTATCTATGGCCCCCTTGAGTTATGAAGTGAAACCGGTTTGCAGCTGTACTCCACAACATATTGGACCAGCCATTCCAGAAGTAATTTATTTTAATGTATTTATCATCAACAAAAAAATTTTCTAAGGAAGAACCATTAGGTTGTTACTTAAATTTATTCATTTTTTTTTTTTTTTTTTTTTTTTTTTTTTTTTTAAACAATTTATTTTAATACTTATTATTTATTAGCAGTTCTGATGAATCATTTAACAATGTATTCCCCTTCATTGTTTAAAACCTACCAACAATCCAGTAGCTGTTCAATGTCGCACCGATAGAAATGACTAGGTTTTAAATTGAAAAATTCATCAAGCCATGTCTTAACCTTCACATCGTTGTTGAATGAAACACCCCTCAAATTGTTAGAAAGCTACTGAAAAAGGTGGTATTCTGAAGGAGCTAAATCAGGAGAATATGTTGAGTGTGGCAGAACTTTCCAACCAAGCTCTTTCTTTGTATCTATGAGTACCCTGGTGACAATAGAGGAGTGCTGGAGTTTGTTTCTCTTGGTCACTGTGTGTAGCACACTCGTGCTGTGTTTCAGGACCTTACTCATTTAGTGAAAATGACAAGCAACAGCTTACCATCTTCTGAGTTAATTTCCTAGTGGTCTGGCATGGTTCTTCTTTAATCATTGCATCTAATTGGTTCTCATCAAACTCAGCAGGTCGGCCAGAACGTGGAAGATCTGTAAGTTTGAACTTCTCATTGAAACAGATAAACCATTTCTGTGCCATTCTGTTGGTAATGAATCATGTCCATACACTGCAGAAATATCTCTGGCAGATTTGTAAGCTTGATTAAAAGCAAAGAGAAGATGTCTAACATAATCATTTCTTCTTGGTATTACATCTCAAAGGAGAGTCTAATCTGAAATAAAATTTCAATAACTCTAGACATCAGTTTCACAGGATGACCAGAGTTACTAAGAAGCAAAAAATGCTCTGTAAGATTATTCTTAGAATATCAGAAAAAAAAAAAAAAAAAAATTTGTGTAACAACCCAATATAAAATGTTTTCTACAGATGTTGAAAAATATAAACTGAATAGATTATATTTAGGAGTAATTAATTGCTGTTAAACTCTTAAAAAAAGTCATTAAAATCAAACTTTAACCTTTGTGCCAGCAAAAAAAAAAAAAAAAACTGTCAAAAGGACTGTTTTTTTTCTTGACACTGCTACTATTTTAACCACCTTCATTCCTCAACTATTTATCATTTTAAAAAGCAATCATCAGAATTGAAATAAAGCCTAAGCATGATGAAAGTGAATTTATATATTTTTTGTTCTTGAGAATTTACAACAAAAATATTAAACACTATTAATAATTTTATATTTACAACATTCTAAAAACAAATACAGTTGTATTAAAACTAATGCAATACAATATTTATCATTTACCAATTTATAAAGAAATAAACATTTTTTATTCATAAATTTATAAACATTTACGAAATTTAAAATATGTGGTCTATAAAAAAAATTCTTATTTACCTTTCATAACGTTTGAATCAATTGGAAATTAGCCAATGTTTTCCACCCATTCCAACAAACAATATAAAAAATAGTGTTTATTATTTTTGTTGTCAATTCTTAAGAACAAAGAAAATGTATAAATTTACTTTCATACATTTGTTTTATTAAAATTCTAATCATTGCTTTTTTAAAATAATAAACATTGCCTCCAGCCAAGTTTGTTATATTCAATTACATGCAAAGACTCTTGAGAAAGCTATGAATCTATCTCTTTGCCCCCTTCCCCAAAGCTATCAATTAAATAACAGGACAGGCTGGGTTCTACAGTTGGCAACCATTCTAGACATGGTGACTCAGTTTCTCATATTTCAACAAATCTGGTCCACTTGTGGGATACATCAAGCTATGAAAAATTCACAGTAACTGAAATTATTCAGCCATGCGTGTTGTACATTCTTCTGCAGGCAGAGAATGCATTTTTACTCATTGGTATGCTTGTTGTCTAACTTAATATGCACCTTTTTCTACATTAAATTGTTGATGTTATGTTTTTTTTTTTGGCGGGGGGCTCTCATTATTCTTATTTTTCAAATAATTTTTTTGTCTATACAATTAATTGATCGGTAGTAATAATGCCCTAATACTTTGTATTTGAAACTTGGTGTATGTCAAATTCCATGAGGCTGATGAATTTATATGCATCTATTTGATGAAAAAAATATTTATATTTTATTTATACATTAGATATTTATTTGAACCACTGTACCTAATTGTTTGATGACCTAAATAATTCAAATAGCTTTGTCTTTTAATATCAATGTGAATATTTCTTTTATTTTTCTTTAATTTAAAGGTAAATTCTGTTTGGTTTAAACTTTTCATTTATCACGTGACGGCCAGTGGGCCACCTTCTCTGCTTTTGGTCAAGGGTACAAAACTGAGACGTTTACCAGCCATTTTTCAGGTAAATATTCCATTTGTGTTTGTTTTGCTTTTTTCTTTTAACAGCCATAATCATCATATTTGCAATTTTTGGAAATGAGAACTCTGTACATGTGAGTAATAATTATAGCAAAATTTGTTTTAATATAAAAGTTTCTTTTCCCCACAAGACAATTATGATTGAGCATAAGAACACATATGCTTGAAAATAATGTATTAAATAAGTACAGTTTATCTATTTTTTCTTTTAATGATTTTATTCCAAGCAAGGCAGCAAAGCCACTAAGATACAGGAGTTTATTGATTTTGAAAGAATATAAAAAAAATAAAACATTAAAGAGCAAGGACAATAAAAGAACAGAAATTAAGACATAAGATAACGATTTAAATTGCATTTAAATTTTTGAAGATCAATGTTTACTGGATAGCAAGGTGAAAGTGTTCCACAAACCAGAAGTATGAGAAAAGAAATTTCTTTTTTCTTAGTTACATTTAGCCATTTTAACTGTAAAATGAGATCTTGTCATCAATCTCACTCGTCATTATTCAGTGTTTGCTTTTCTCCCCATCTCTCTTCCTTCTCTGGATGTTCCTCCTTAATTATTAAGAGTAGAATCTGTTAAGTGTTTCATCCACCTTTGTCTTATTTTTCTATGCTATCTGTTGGGCAGTTTCCTCACAGATGAAGAGGAAACTTGAGGCAATAGATGTGGTTATACAGAAGGATGCTGAAAATGCCATGGGCTGAACATATGAGAAATGAGGAAGTTTTAAGGAAAATGGGAATAAAAAAAACAATTACAATCATAAAGACAATTGAAATTTCTGTGACCCATAATGAAAATTTAACACCCACAGGACATATTGAAGGCAAGACGGAAACAGCAAATAATCGACCTAACAAGTCTAGAACAGGGTCTGGAGGAGTGATAAAGGGACAAATAGTTACAAAGGGCATGAAATTGTGGATAGTCATGATCAGTCGCCTCCTGTTGCACATTAAAAAAAGATTTTTGGTATTGCTAACCTGTTTTGCTAATCTGTTCTTGAGTGGAATTTCCAGTATGACTTTAATAGTGAACATTTGCTATGCAATATGGACAGAGGAACTGTTCTTGTGATCAGTGTGATATTTAATAGTAAGTTCACCCATTGCAACATTCTTAGTTGTATTTTTATGACAAAAAACTGCTTTAATAGCATACTTTGTATATTCCATAAGGTATATTATTATATATTTTATGTTTCTACGTGTATGCCTCTAATGGTCACTCCTTATCATAGTGGAGGGGCTTGTGTGGTCAATTGACTCTGAGAGTAATGTTGTTGAGAGTTCTAAACTTCTGGTAGGGCTACCCTTGGTGACAAGGTCGAAGACAAGAACCCAGACTAAACTTGACTGATCCCAAAGACCCCCCAACAATGGAACAAAACAGATCATGATTGCAACAGATCTAAATGGTTGAACCAGCAGATGAAAAGGGCTATGCATGACAGATATGCCACAGAAGGCACCACTCAACATTATAACAGTCAGTAGCAGTCTGTTGCAGTTTCAAAACTGGATTCTGCATTCTGCATGGATTCCATATGTGCTACAGAGGGAACGTAATGAAATCAAGTGCATGGGTCATTTCCTGGCAAGTTGAGGTTCACCATAAACAAATTCATGTCATTGGTACTTTCTTCTACTCTGATTTTCTTTCACCTCCAACAAAATTCATACAAACAGCAATAGGGAATGGATGACTGGAAAAGGTTTTGGTGAAACTTTTAGTCCTAAACCTGCATGTTGCCAGTGAATTTAGTCATTAACAACATCATAAAGGAAGCAATCAACAGAGAAGTTAAATTCTTTGATACAAGATAAACCCAATGACAATTAGGGAGGAGCCAGCTTTCTTCTAACTGTTAGACTTGAGGAACACAAAGCCAAGCTCAAAAGGTGAGGTTGAAAAATCTAGTATGGCAGATCATATCTGGAGGCATAAGAGTGGTAGTCTAAATAATGGATACAGAGCCTCACTGGGGATGGAGGAAGTTGAAAGAGTCAACCTGTCAACTGGGTGCATGAGTTAGGCTAGTAGAGATTTCAAAACTGAATTTCTTTGCTTAGCTAAGCTGGTGTTTGCAGAACTCCTCACTCCTTGGTGAAGTTTGGAATCTCCCGGATTCCTAGTGTTGTGAAGATAGACCAGTTCAGTGAGTACATTAATA
Organism: Acanthosepion lycidas; assembly: GCA_963932145.1. Lineage (NCBI taxonomy): Eukaryota > Metazoa > Mollusca > Cephalopoda > Sepiida > Sepiidae > Acanthosepion > Acanthosepion lycidas. Next base: position 79,520,859 of record OZ010572.1, on the reverse strand, counting down.
AACATTTCTGTTGGTTCTGGTGTTAAGAGATTTTTCTCACAAATAACATTTGACAAAGATTGAAGAATAGATTGAATGAAATGTTTTAATGACAGCAAATATACAAAGAAGAGATTTGAGTGTTTGGACAAGGTTGGATGTGTTAGACTTCTCAAAAAAATTTATAAACAATAAAAACGTTTTCTTCAGTTACGAAGAATGTGACAATTTAAATAATTTTCATTCCATAGAACTTGGGGATTTGATTAGAGCAATGTACTGCTAATTTTAAGTTTTATCCAAGATGCCACATTTGAAACCAGAGTGAAATTCCTACCATAATTCTTTAATTATATTGAATTTTTTCACTAAATGTCTTTTTTAATATCTTAAAAACAAAATGGTTAAGGATTCTTATATTGTCCCACTGAGGCTTAATTCCTCATTTTTGAGATAAGTACATAAAATCTGCTAAAATCAATTGTGATGTGCATTTTCTATATTCTTCAGGAATATGATCGTCTCTTAGTGACTACATGGGATCATGATCCAGGTGTAATAGCCTCCTCCAACATCCTCATGACACTTAATGATGCTTTGTCCCATTCTGCTGTTCTAGTTCAGGTTGGTGCAATTTCAAAATAATTTTTCTTTGCTGAATGCTTAAATTACAAATCCATTTTTTTTTTTTTTTTTTTTTAATATAAAGTTTCTCCTTCCCTTTTTCCTCCTTCCCTTTTTCCTCTCTTCCTTCCCAAATTTCATTTCTGTGATTTTTTTTTTTTTTTTTTTTTTTTTTTTTTTTTAATGATAATTTGTGAATAATTGAAATTAATTGGATAATCTAGCGAAACTCATGAAAGAAATATAATTGTTTGTACAAAAAGTAAGGGCATATGTACATAATGTAATACTTAAATGCAGTGATCAATTTTGAGTTCTTACGTAGTTTATTGCATACGCCAGCAACATGCCTCGCAAAAATAAATCTACGCCAACAGAGAACCAGATCAAATAGCAGCCAGGGGAGCTTCCAATGCTGAGAATATGTAAAGACTTTGGGCCTTTAGCTTGTTTAGGAGTCCCTATAAAGAGCCTTCTGCTGGAGCTAGTTTAAATTTTGCCTGATAGGGTGGCTTTTAAGCTAGTTTTTAATAATTGCTTCCTGTCAAGTTTGACCATAGGGACAACAGCTTATTTGCTCTTATCACTTGGCTAGTTAAGGCAATTATGAGCGTGGTTTGTCCAAATGTTCACTCATTCACTCTTTTCTTCATTAACTAGTCTACCATGCTAGTGATGATTTTTCTAAGATCAGGGGAAAGTAGATTCATTCCTTTACCAAGAGTATTAGGTAAAATGAGTATAAAGTCTTACACTGAATTTTAACTGTTTACTGCTTCAAGTGTACATGCTGATAATCACAGCACAAAACTGTAGCTCTTGTATATAAATGTGAAATTTTGAACAATTTTTATAAAAAGGGTTGTATATTTATTTTCTGTAATATTAATAATATAAAGTTGTTTTGTGGAAATTTTTCAAGAACCTCTTGCAGTAAGAAAAAGTAGCATTTTTTTTTTTTGTTTTGTTTTTTTGTTTTTTTTTTTTGTTTTTTTTTTTTGTTTTGTTTTTTTTGTTTTGTTTTTTTTGTTTTGTTTTTTTGTTTTGTTTTTTTGTTTTGTTTTTTTGTTTTGTTTTTTTGTTTTGTTTTTTTGTTTTGTTTTTTTGTTTTGTTTTTTTGTTTTGTTTTTTTGTTTTGTTTTTTTGTTTTGTTTTTTTTTTTTTTTTTTTTTTTGTTTTGTTTTTTTGTTTTGTTTTTTTTTGTTTTTTGTTTTTTTTTGTTTTTTGTTTTTTTTTGTTTTTTGTTTTTTTTTGTTTTTTTTTGTTTTTTTTTGTTTTTTGTTTTTTTTTTGTTTTTTGTTTTTTTTTTGTTTTTTGTTTTTTGTTTTTTTTTTGTTTTTTGTTTTTTTTTGTTTTTTGTTTTTTTTTGTTTTTTGTTTTCTTAAGTTGCTAAAGTGGAATATAACTGCCCTGTTGTGTAACAGTTTTATTTTTTCTTTCTCTCTTGGCAGGCCCATGGCTGGGAAACAGATGGAAAGACAATCTTTATTCCATTTCCGTTAAATAATGAAAAGCGATACATATCAGGTAAATTGATGTGACTCTCACTCATTAAGTTCTTTCTGTAAAGATGTAAACTCTGTTTTTTTTTTTTTTTGAAATGTAAAAACTGGTATGATTTAAAGATAAATGGTGTTTTTTATAGTTAAAAAAAATGCAAGCAATTTTAAACATTTTATCTGATGCAGAAAACAGATAAAAAATAAGCCAATGTTTAACTGTGAGTAATAAGAAATACAAAACAATGTCTGAAAAGTTAACAAGAGTTATGGAACTACCACCCAAAAAACAAACTTTACAAAATTAAACCCATTTTAGGAGAATGGCATCATTACCTCTGATTTTGTGGAAGAATTTGTCCTATCTGCATTACTCCCTCATTTCTCCTAGATAAAAATGTGCATCCTCCTGAATGTCCAGCATGTCAGCAAGTATATACTGTAAAACATATTCTAACCAATTGTAGCGACCTTGCACCTATATGTCAATGGTTTTGTCACATTTTTCCAGATAAAATAGAGACTGTTCTAGCCTACGTCTCTACCAGAAATGATATAAAAAAATAACTGTTCTAAAGGCGTAACTGAAGAGTGATGGAACCAGCGACCCAAAGGATTGTTTGCAAGCCATATATTAAAAAAAAAAAAAAAACTTTTTGGCATTAAATAACTGACAGAATACAAACTGAAATGTAAGGTAAAGATAGACGTGTAATGACTGGAATTAAAACATTGTGTAAATTATAAAAACAAAGCAACAGGATATATATATATATATATAATATTTCTTGTAATAACCAAGGAAGTCTTAATATTAAATGCATGTCTATGTGAAAGATAATAAGATTAAAAAAAAGACAAAATGAGAGATGCCATGTTTTCTTATAACTTCTGCACTTGAAAAAAGTTTTAGGATGGAAACCTTGAGCTAACATCAACAGAACAAATAAAGTGATAAATTACTTACTAAAATATCTATCTTTGACCAATCATAAGGGCTTATTCCATGCACACATTCAAATTAAAGTTTCTTTTATTAAAAAAATGCAGTTTTCAAATTTTTTTCCTTTTGAGAAACAGTGTCCCATGGGACTTTGTTTTCCTCACTGCACCTTGGCTTTTTTTTTTTTTTTTTTTTTTTTTTTATTGCAATCTGCTCCTCTGTTGGTAGAGATTTTTTTTTTTTTTTTAACTGTGTTACATAGATTGTATATTTTGAATTGTTATTGTTGATTGTTAATATTTTTTCTTTGTTCTCCACTTCATTTCCCATTCAGGTAAATTCTCACAGAAAAAAGCACATTATCACCAAGCTATCCAGAAATTGGCCGAGTCGATTGACCTGGAACACACCTGTGGCTACATCACACTGCTGAACATTGGCAAACCTGGACGGTCCAGCTTTGATGAATTGGGATCTACATTCAACAACCTGGTCATCTCTTCCTCTGTGTCTTCGAGTGATGCAAAGGAAGACAAGGTGCCCAGCCTTGTAGACCTTGACTTCAGCCTCCATGACAACAACAACCAGCACTCTCATAAAGATGAGTTAGATGCTCCCCATAATGGCATCAAGAACCGTGCCTGTGCTGAAATGCTGTCCAATGAACTGGACAGTCTGCAGAACAGGTTACCTCAAGATAACAACAACCTTGACCGTGACAATTTGACCCTAAACATCATTCCACCGACTGAGCAGGATGAAGACGAGGGATCTGTGGCTGACCAAGAGGATACCTGGCTTCTGCTTGACTGTTTCTTTGGGATTCCATTGTTTGAATCTGAACTTAATCAGAAAGTCTGTGAAAAAGTTGCATCTGGTAAACTTTGCAGCAGTGATAGGTGAGTGGAAATTGTAGATGAAATGTTTTAAGGCTTCTTCACTAAATGCATCATTTCATACTCCTAAATGATCAGAAATATTGATACTTGCATCTACACTCTGGTATTAAGTGTATAAATTGGAGAAAAGTATAGTGGAAGGTGCTATTTTAGAATGAATCTCTTAAATAATAGAAGTAGATAGATTTGCCTATTATCCAGCTCTTAGACTTTTGAACAGGAGTAGAGGTTTATCCCATTTGTTGTATAGGATTGAGTTTTCGGTTACTTCTAAAGTCTACTTCAACTTCATATTTCTAATGTCTCTGCCTAAACTCTGAAATTTTATTGACTATTTAACTTTTTCCTTCAATAGGATGAGTGTTGTAACCTAGGGAATGTTACTGAATAGAAAAAAGTTTGGTAATAAATGATAATATTTAGGACAAGAACGACACATAAGATTCACCAGCTTTGTGTAGAAGTAGTAGTCAAATGAATTCCATAATGAATCTCCAACTGCAGGATATCTACCAACCACCCCATGTGGTCAGATGCGGCATAAGACTGAATTTAATGTGGGGGTTATCCTAGCTTGTAGGCTTGGCCAAAAATTCCCCCGTTTAAAACTGGGTCGGGTAGCTGTTTCCCAAGACAAGACTCTGCTCTTTGACATAGCCTTATCTGGGTATCCTCTCTGTCTCCGGGCAGAGAGTTTGATAAGTACAGCTGAAGACAAATGTCCGACTGCAGACCAACATACAGTATTTACTACTGTATTTATGTGAATGGGGACATACCCATTATCGTCCATAGTTATGCTACAACAGATAGGTTCATACTCTTTCCCAGTATTTTGAACAGTAGTGGTTTATCCTTTATTTCCTGTTTAAAATTGAATTTTTGGTTCCTTCTAAAGTCGTCTTCTTCTCTTTCACTTCCAGTAGCCCCTTGCATCTTAGTGGCATTATCACCTTGCTTGGGGTGAATTGATTTAAAAAAACAAAATAAAATAAAAGGTGATTCCATTTAGAGAATTGATGCATATTTTGGTCAACAGAAATGTATGCATTACATATTTAATCTACTAGCTGAATACCCATTCTACAAACAAAAGTTATAGAAGTTTTTTTACCACTGCAAAATTTCTGTATGATCAATATTTTCAGCAATACTTATATTTTCTAAAGTTCTTTTCATCATTATGCTACAATACGTTGCTAGTCTCTCGCTACTCTGTTGCTCTTTCTGTGGAAAGTATTCAAGTGAACTACATTCTTTAGTTTCACCAGTTTTAACCTTTATGGCTAAGAACCACCATGCAGCATGCATTTTAACAAACCATCCTCTTTCTCTTCACATTCCATTGGTGAGGAGTTGTAAGTTTCACTCAAGCAGTATCTTCCCACACACTGTTGCTTTATGGAACTGACTCCCCAAAGGATGCTTCCCCACTCACTAGAATCTTAACCTGTTCAAGTCTAGGGTTAACTGTTATCTTTCTTCTCCGCATATCCCCCATAAATTGTGCTATTTTTCTCAGTAACTTTGAGTGACTCGTCTTTCTTCTCCGCATATCCCCCATAAATTGTGCTATTTTTCTCAGTAACTTTGAGTGACTCGTGGACTTTGTACAGGCTGAACATAATTGTTAAAAAAAACAGCAAAATGTTCACTTGAATTTCCTGCACTGTATAAAGCTATATAGTACTGACTACGAGAGAAACATCTGAATAACTTTGCATAGATGCTGCACTTGGAACATGGCTTATGCACATTGCTATCACCTTTGTTGGAATACATTGCCCTTGCTTAACTGTGCTTACATCCACTACTTGGTTTCAGTCAATGGCTGCAATCTTTTCTGCATAGAGGAATTCAATAACTCACCTCTGATTTGTATGCACATTTATGTCTGATGCTATTTTGCCAGAGTACTGTTCAGCTGCTCATCTGTAATAAGGTCAAAAACTGCTGGGTTACTGCTAGGAAGGTTCAAACTCTGTAGTACCACTAATATTGTGGGTCAACATTACAAAATAGAAGGCATTACTTCTTGAGCAACCCTGGTATTTTCTTTGTGTGGTTAAGTTAAAAAAAGTAAAATTTGTTAAATCAGTAACAAAATCTTTTTTTTTGTTTTTTTTTTTTTTGTTTTTTTTTTTTTTTTTTTTTTTTGTTTTTCCTCAAATTACTTGTTTTCTTTTTCAGCCTGCAACAACTTTTACACTCCAGCAGAAAATTGTCATTACGGCTTCTCAGTTTTATTTCCTATTTCCAGGTGAGTTGTTTTGTACAGGTACATTTGAGTGGAGATCCTGTATTCTCTAAGCTGATGAAAATCATTATTATTAATGAAAAAATTTAAGTAAAAATGTTTAGGTTTACATGAACTGTTAGGCTTAAAAAAATATTTTTTTCCCATAAAAGATAAACTGAGCTTCATTTCTTTTTCTTTAAGTTTTGTAAAAACTGGTTATGTAATAGTCTTTATATTGGTTATTGGTTAATGGTTAATGTTTAATGGGTGAACTAATAATATGAGACTTGAATCATTACATATTTTATTTCATATTTTATTTTAATACCTCATCAGTTACTGTGTGTGTGTGTGGCCCTGTCATCACAGATCTGAATATGGCACTTACATTCTTGATCTGTGATGTTTGCCAGAGATTACCCAAACTGCTCTCTGGAGTAGTTGTTTATATAACTTTTCTGTCATGAAGCTTGTTTCTATGCTCGCAAGACTGAATGCAGGTGTGAGGTCATGTGCTTCTGACTTTGGTGGGCAAGTGGGAGCAACCCTGCATGTAGCTTCCCTCGATTTGGTGTGAAATTGACTACAGTGCCTATTCTGTCATCATACTATAGATGTGTTAGTTTGATTGGTTAAAAAAAACCAAAAAAAAAAACCCCACCCAAACAAATTGTGGCTCTTATTTTAGCTGCATTTCATTCCATTGTTTGTTTGTTTACCCTAGGAAGTATGAAACTTTTATGGAGCCCAAGGCTTTTCTTTTGAAATTTCAACAATTAATGATTGTTTCTTTTTAGTAAAAGGATGAAACCAGTTTTTAGACTCTTCAATAAACATGTGGTTAGCTACTTCATTTATATGCACATAGACTTTATTGTAATATTTTTGTTATTGATATTTTATTTCTCTGATTGCTGAAAAGTTATTGGCTTGACCAAGGTAAACGTCCCAAAAAAATATTTGGTCAGTTTTTGATAAGTGGGTCAGACCAGAACTTTTCAGTAACCCTTCATGAATTTATTTGGTGCATGATCCTGGAGGTAGATGACAACTTGAATAAATAAGTTGACTAAATGGATGTTGTAATTGTTATCGTTTACGTGAATTGACTATATCAGTATATATATATATATATATATATATATATATATATATATATATATATAGTAAGCACAGGATATACCTGGCGGACTTACTTTGGGAATTACTAGCTTGCTAACCAATTCCCTGTCTTTCAGTAGTGTATTCTTTTTTTATAATAAACCTCTCTTTCTTTCATCTATGACCGTGTTGCTGTTCCTTTCACTTGAGTACCACCTTTGTCTGTTTGTAGACTTCTTTAAGGATACAACTATGGAATAAGTCTAATTAACTAAAATAGTGATGCAATCTCATATTTTGGCAAATATACCTCAACCTCACCTTGAATAAGTGCAACACCATAATGGAATAATTGTTCCTACCTCACTGTTAATTGTAATTAGGTTGAATATTATTGCTTATTGAAGGCAGATCTAGCACAGTAATAGGCGAGGTTGTCTTATTTGAATTATTAGTTGTTATTTTTAGGTATTGTTTGATATCATTCTTTGTCATTGTAATTATCAGAACTCTGTGTGTTTATCAATTCCATTTTTAATCGACTGTTTTATTCAAGCTGTCTTCTTCCAGGTAAACTGTTGAGTCCTTTATTTTCCTAAATATATTGGACTAGAAAATAAGCTAATATAATTTTCTTTTCTTTAAGGGAAAGACTGCAAATCAAGATTTGAATGGCCCAGTTCTAGAAGTTGATGACAAAGTGTGCTCAGCTCCCCGTCAAAACTTGGTTTTCTCACAGGGTCGCCTTGAGAAATGGGATGGACGTTGATGAAGGAGAATCTTAAAATGGGAGGGGGAGTTGTCACAAAGGCAAACTAAACGCCTCTCACTCTGTCTTCCTCCCCTCTCTCCTTTCTCAATATTTCCTTTACCCGGTCAGTGTTGCTCTTCTCTCTGTTCCAATTTTTTTTTTCCTAATTCTTGTGTCCCCAATATCCCTCCTCCCCACCTGCCTACTCTTAGAATACTCCCCCCCCCCAGCTACTGGATTTGTCTCTCTTTCTCTTTTACCTTCCTCTTCTTATGGAGTCTCTCTATTCTTCTCTCCCTTTTGTATTTCTCTCTCTCTCTATTTCACATTCTTCTGTCCATGTCTCTTGTTCTCTCTTCAATTTTTTTCTCCCCCTCTACAGTTTTTTGTTGCACTCCTTTAATTCTCTCACCCACTTTATTCAAAGAGAGACAAGGCTTCGTGTTTGTTCCCTATCTCCCAACACAACTGTTATTCTCCTCCTATTTGTTATAAACTGGCGTTACATTCAGGCAAATCTCCTGCAACTCTGGAGCAACTTCCGAAGAGTTATCCTCTTGGGTTTGGGGTGGTTTGGTATCATAGTGTTTTAAGCAAAGTGAATAATCATTATGTCACAGCGTACATGACAATTGACCTGGAACTTTGACTGGCTGTGGTTAAAGACAAAAAAACATTTGGAAAAAAATATTAAAAAATCTAATTCAAAGAAAAATATTCAATAAAAAAAAAAAAAAAAATACTTAAAAACAAATCAAGACAAAAATGTCCTTTGATTTTGTTAGCTTTGTTCATGTACAGATATTTGTACTCATCATGAAGGTGAAGGTGTTTGCATGGAGGAATGAAAACCAGTTTTCAATTTCTCTCTTTTTAGAAGTTTAAAAACAAAAAAAAAATTTTCTCATAAAATTTTTCATTTTTTTTTTCCCCCCTCTTATTGTGATAAAACATTTTAAAATAATAAGAGAAATTTAATAACAGAATTTTTTTAAGACCACTGAAATAAAATATTGAAAATTTGCTCTTGTATTGATAAGGGCAGGAAATTTGGAGAAGAGAAAGGAAAATTAATAAAAAAGTAAAAAAAAAAAAAAAAAGACCTAATAAGCATTTAGTTAAAATAATACCACCATGCAAATCAGAGGGAGAAATTCCTCTTAATTGAAAAACTCTTTTGTCATGTGATCCTTTTACCATCAGTCATTGTGACAAAAAGATGCAGTGTGTTATTTTCAATCTTAAGTTATTTTTGTTTTGTTTTTTTTTAAATTGTTATTAGTATGAATATAATTTACAGATGGAATTACAAAACGAAAAAAAACTTTGAATGTAGTTGTTTAGAATAGAGAAGAAAAAAGAATTAAAAGAAAATTTGCCTGGTTTGAGCTCCTGTACACCTTCCTGAGAAACGTTTCCAATAAAAGAAATGGATGGGTGAAGTTGTGGGGGAGAATGGATGTGGAAGCATGAACTGTTATCTCGAACACCTTGAACAGCTGTAATCTTGTTGTCTGAGGCAAAAGTATGTATATGTGTTATGGAAATACACACATTCTTTACATATACAGGGTATTGCAGAAATACCTCTGACATAATGTTAAGACCATAGCTAGATGAAAACATTATTGCAATTAATATCTTATGTGAGAGGTATTTCTGCAGTACACTATGAATAAAAGCTCACACACAGATTTATTGAAAAACAACCAACATAATCTGTTCATGTATACAAATAAAATGAGTATGTTAGAGAAAGTAAAGAGGAAATAAAAGATACAAATAGAGAGGGGAGGATGGAAAGAGAGCAAAATATAATTTTATGTAAGGAAGTTGAGTAAATATGTGATCCTATGTCAATTGTGCAGTTGACAGGCAATAAACAAATTGGGGACTGGGAAGAAAAACATTACAGAACAAAAAAAAAAAAAAAATACTTGAGGAGAAAGAGAGTGGGGGGGAGATGTGATGTGGCGGGGAGTGGGTGGGGGTGGGGGTTGAAAGCTACTGGAACTGCAGAAGTTCAAAGTTGTAAAAGCAAAACATCAGTTGACAAGATTCTAATAAAAAATCTTTTAGCTTGCAATACTTGTTTCTTGCTTGCTTGATGCACTGGAAAGGAATTGTGGGTTTCATCTCTCTCTCACTCACATACATACATACACACACACACACACACACACACACATTCTCTCTCCCAGCATTCCACGCATACTCTATTAACATACGTGCACACGTGTTCTCTCTGAACGTGCATGCATGCACACACACACACTCTCTTAACACATTACCTCTTAACATGTGCACACACATACTAGCACTAACATGCGCACACATACACAAGCTCACAGACACTTTCTCTGTTAACTCACCTGTGCTCACAGACACTGTTAACACTCACAGATGCTTTTTCTGTTAACACACACATGCACAAATTAAGAGAAACACTTTAGAGATAAATGCCCACACATGCGTTGATTGAAGACAGTTTTGTTACATTTATGAAGTATTTCAAGAAATATAAAGATTCTTGCAAGTCATTTATCAATATGTTTGTCCTTGCAGAACCTTCAGCAATTTTCTTTTAGCCAAATTTGTTTCCCTTGGACTAATATTGAGTTGTGGGTCTTGAGTATTTATTTTTATAAATGCAAAACCATAAAAATTCATGAATCTTTAATTCTCCAAAGTGTATAAAGTTTCCATTTTTTAAAATTTGGACTCTTTATTTCTCAACAATAAAGTACCACATATTAATAACAAATATGGTGAGAGCATGCACACACACACACACACACACACACACACACACACACTTTGTGGAATTGTTTTATACTTTGATTTTGCACTACTTAAAAAGACTGGTCCACTCATAAATGATAGGGAAAATAGTTTTGTGCATTAGCATTCTTCAAACCTCCCTTAGATCATGACACTTGTTACAATTTATCAGTGTGTGTATGTATGTAATATATATAATAAACTGTTACATTAGAACATGTAATTTGCTACTACAAAATTGTACATTTTGTTTCAACGTTTAATAAACATCTCATCAGGTAGTTAACAATGATGGGTGATAAACCATCATTGTTAACTACCTGATGAGACGTTTATTAGACATTGAAACAAAATGTACAATTTTGTAGTAGTAACTTACATGTTGTAATGTAACAGTTTTTAATAAATATTGCTCTACTCTTGTATTAAATTAATGTTTTGAATGTTTGAATTTTATTTTTCATTCTTTTACATCTGGATAACTAATATATATATATATATATTATATATATTTTATATGCATATTACTTAGTGGAAAGTGCTCAATATCTGTGCTAGAGCTAACATTCAGTTGTATGGTTTGTCTGATGATCACAAAAGCACAAAACCCATTGTTACAAACTCATATCCATACAACTGTGTGTATATATATATATATATATATATATATATTGATGGGGGTTGTCCTCTTTATAGTGTCAAATCCATCCTTCACTTTTACAGACTTCTTGGATTAGCGGCTTTGTATACAAAAATGGATATTTTGATGGGTGGGATTTACAAAAAGATATTTAAATAAAGATCAAATTGACATAGACATTTTTAATCAAAGAACAAAAATTTACACAAATTAAAACAAATATTAGGTTGGTGCAAAAATAATGACATAATAATGTTGTTTTTTGACGTTAAAAAATACGTCAAAAAATTACATTATTACGTCATTATTTTTGCACCAACCTAATATATATCTGTTTATTCTTAACTTCAGATAATTAAGTTCAAATTTTTGTGCATGTGCTCCCCCAAAAAATCCTATACAAAAAAATATTTATAAAAGTTAATTTCCGAAAATTAAAAAAAAAATATGCAGATGTCACTGATGTTACTTTCAAACTTGACATTTGTAAATAAAAGTTAAGTGCAATAGCTGTAAAAATATGGGATTGATTTTTACACTTTATTGCTATTATGAACTAGATCCTCCTTCTAAAATGATAAAAAATTAAATATTTTTTTATTCTGTCAGTTGGTTCTTTAAAGCAATGGCTCTCAACCATTTTGCCCAATGCACCTCTACCTTTTCAAGATTATCCAGCTCAAAAGGTGCATTCCAAATAATATATATTATTGAAAATCTTTTATTTTCCATATTGGTACATATTCATTCACATAGATTATTTTTATAGAGGATTTTTTTTCTTTTTACATATCATGATTGGCTCCAAATTCTGTAAATAAATTGAAAAAAAAAAATTAGATCCCTCTGCTGAACCCTTGGGGTGGGAGAGATCCCACTCCTGGTTGAGAACCCACTGGTCTAAAGAATGCTAATCTGCAAAAATTATTTCCTAAAAACTTTCCCCCTGTTTTTTAATTTTTTTTTATACAAGTGGACCAATCTACTTAAGTAGTGCTCTTGAATTTTAAAACCTTATAAAAAAAAAAAAAAAAATTATGTATTTCTTCTTTTTTCTTTTTTTTTTTTTTTTATGTTCGTTCCCCCCACCCCCTGTACTTGTAATTGATGTGGCTCCATTTGTTGCTGCTAAGTGTTTCAGTGTTTTGTCCTTCTTAATTCTTTGTTTTACATTTTTGAATGTTGCATTACTCACATAGTAACCAATATGCCAAAAATCACATCCATAAATTCATTAGTTAAGTCTGTTTTACTGGATTTCGTTTTAATGAAGATTTTTGTTTGTTTCCTAGACCCAAATCCTTTTTGGGTCAGTTTAAACTAATGCCACCTTTATCCATATATCTAAATTTTCACTGAAATATGTTAGAAAATTTCCAAGTTTTCTTCTAAATTCTAGGACATATCCAGTTTTAGAAAATTGGTCACCATTTTTGCAGGTATCTCCAGTTTTGATATGAGGTGTAGACGTTTTTTAATAAATATTTAATGGTTTCTGGAACATTTGATCAGCAAACAACATTTGGTAGACTCGCGAGAGTCCATGTTAAAATAAGAAACACAAAACAAGGTTTTTTAAAACGAACGGCAATTAATGCATTTATTAACACAAAGAAATTCCATTATGGTGTACACAATTGAAAATAAAGGAAAATATATTAAAAACTTAGCTAATAAGAAAGTGCTTGTTTGTGTGTGATCTATGTGAGTGAGTGAGTTCAGTTGACTGAGGAAACGAACGAGTCCCAGCAAGGACACCTTACCTGACTGCTATTACATCTTGGAGCAAAAGGAAGAAGAAAGAAAGTGAGAGGATATGTTTGTCTTTTAATGAACATTTTACCAAAGCCAAGTGGGATATCCTACACAATATATGGAAAAAAGATCTCTATTTAAACTGATACTGGGAGGTTGTGTTAAACAGTAAATACTAAAGTATTTATTACCTTACTATAGTTTCTTTTATTAAGACCTGTTATACTATTTGGATTTATTGTATAAATCTTGTTTACTTAAATACTTAACCATAAAAACAATAACTATATATTTTGACTGAATTTCTGAGACGAGGAATATCATTAGTTACACTACAGGGTGCCCCACAAAAAAACAAGAAATTTGGTAAAGTTTAATTGGAGTTTCTGTTACAGTTATTTGAAACAAAAGCAAATGATACAAATTTAGTAGCTTAGTAGCTTAAAACAGAACAAAAACACAAATGTCAAATGTGATTATTCAAACTAATAATTTTAATTTTTATGTTAGTTAATTTTTTTTTTTTTTCATATCAGTCAGTTATGTGCCATGTGTGATACAAGCATAGGTGATCATGTACCTTTTGCTACGTGACTCATGAGGTAGATTTCTTTTCCTGCAGTAGGTTGCCATTTCTTTCTGTGGTAGACCAGTTGCCATCTAAGGCTATAGAACCTGGTCTGTCCTGCTATTTAGCCATAGAAGAGGATTACTACCTTTCCTAAGGGTATTAGCATGTAATTGAATGTAATGGATTTGACTGGGATTCAGGCTCTACTCTCTGATTCCTTAGTCCAAGCTGCTATCCATTACTCCACCATATAGTAAATCTAAATCCTGTTTTTTTTTTTTTTTTTTTCGTGGGGCACCCTGTATATATGGACAATTGTCCTCCTCTTTGTTGTCATGACAATGGTTCAGCACTTGCGCACTTTGGGTGTATATCCATCTCGGTAACCTACAGGGAATTCTGAACTGAAGCCATTATTTAATTTATGGGGGTATATTGTTCTTTTTCCACTGCTTGTGTCTAGAGATATTGTCTTAGTTATTTTTATTTAGTACTGTTCAGTTATTGCTCACCCTTTACTGAATGCAAGTACTCATTGCCCGACCTAGGGATTGAACTTAAAACTATTACTAAATTCACAAATCAGTGGTTTTACCCACTAGGCTATTGTCCCATAGGACAATTTTCTGTAGTAAAAGGCTCTAAATGAGTTGAGCAGCTTATACTTGCACTTAGTGGAAATGGGCAGGCAATAACTGAACAGTACTAAATAAAAATAAACACTAGATGATATCCTTCGACATGAGCAGTAGAACGAGAAGTCTACCCCTGCAGATTAAGTGTTCAGTTCAGAATTCCCCGTAGGTTATATATTGATATATACCTGAGGAAGGCTGGACATCACAGTGGCCAAAACGTGATAACAAAGATGAGGACAATAGTCTGAATATAAATAGTGCAAGTAATAACTGCATATTTTAGTATTATTTGAAAATGAATTTATGGCTCATGGTCTTTTTATCAGTTTAAATTATTGTATGAACAGAAACTAAGACCAAGAAACAAACCCTTATATTTTCGTAAAAAAAAAAGGAAACTAACTTTCTTGTCCACGTGACTTTTCACACGTTCCCTTTCCTCTTTAAAAGCTGCATTCTTCTTCCTTTTCATTCTGAATTCTTTCCTTTGTTGATTACTGACTGCTGTGTATTAAGTTCAGTAAAGCCTTAAGAAAAGGTTATTCTATCCTTGCTTTCTTCTTTGTACTACGTAACAATTTGCTGAACTTAATTCCTCATGGACAAGATTATTCGTCTGGACAAGTTTGATATATCTTCTGCAGACCCTCAGGCTAGCAATCTCTGGAGACTATGGTACCGTAATTTTAATTATTACTTATCAACTATTGCTTCTTTAAACCCGGACAAACTCGAAGTCCTTTATTTAAACATCGGTGCTACCGTTGCTGATGTTATCGAGGGTTGTTCTGGATTTGAACATGCTGTTGAATTGCTGAAAAGTGTTTGACAAGTCTCCAAGTGTTATTCATGCTAGACATTTGTTGTCTACATGTCTGCAGCAGGAAAATGAGTCTGTAGACCAATACCTTCAGGCCTTGAATCGACTTGCTGCTGACTGTTGCTTCCAAGATGTTACTGCTACTACTTACAGGGATGAATCTGTCCGTGATGCATTTATACGTGGTCTCCGGTCCCCCATAATACGTGCCAGACTGCTTGAAAATGATACGCTAACTCTCAAGGAAGCTACTCAATGTGCTAGAGCCTTAGAACAGGCTCACTTTCATGCAGATTGGATCAGCCGCTGCTACTACCACTAGGACTAAAAATGTGTTTACTGATTCTGCCGAGGAGGCCACTTCCACTACTATTACTAAAAATATGCTTTCTGACTTAACTGATTCTCGTACGGAGTGTGACTCTGTACAATTGTCTGCTGCCCTTGCTTGTGGCAAGTGCTACAACTGTGGAGGGAAACGTCACTTTAAGGATAATCGTCGCTATTGTCCTGCCCGTGATAAGAGATGTCGAAACTGTAGCAAACTCGGTCATTTTTCTAAAGTTTGCTGTTCTACCATGCCGGCGCCTTAATGTTCTACCTCAGCTATTATAGGAGCCCGTGCTGAAGATGATGATAGGTCTCCGCCAGTTACTAAAACTTTAGAATTAAAAGGAAAGAGATTAACTGCCCTCATAGACACCGGTAGTTCTGATAACTTTATCAGTGCCCGTACTGTTAAAACAGTGAAACTGTCTACTTCTAAACGGAATTCCGTAATTTCCATGGCATCATCTGCCATTTCCCTCAAACTATCTGAATATTGTACTGAGGATATTATCTTCAATGGTTACGAATATAAACAAATTGACTTTACAGTACTTCCTGATTCCTGTATGGATATTATACTCGGAGTGCCCTTCTTAAAACTACACCAGAGTATCACTATTTCTTTTGGTGGATCTCAGGATATTCTAAAAATCTGCGCTTTAACCAAGATCAGTTGTGCTCCTGTTAAGTTGTTCCGAAACTTGACCCCTGACTGCAAACCTATTGCTACTAAATCCTGAAATTACCGCGCGGAGGATGCTCGGTTCATTGAAAAAGAAATTCTACAACTGCTTGAGGATGATATAATTGAAACAAGTTACTCTCCGTGGCGTGCTCAAATTGTAACTTCGTCACCTAATAAAAAGAAACGTTTGGTAGTCGATTTCTCCCAGACTATTAATCGGTTCACCTTACTTGATGCCTACCCCTTGCCTCGAATTGAAGATCTCGTAAACCAAATAGCCCAGTATCGTATCTATAGTATAATTGACTTGTCCAAAGCGTACTATCAGATTGAAATTTGCCCCAAAGATCGCCACTATACGGCCTTTCAAGCTGGAAATTGTCTGTACCAATTTAAACGAATACCCATGGGTGTTACTAACGGGGTTTCTGCCTTTCAGTGATTTATGAATTCTTTCATTTCTGATAACAAATTATCTGGAACCTTTTCGTATATAGATGATATAACTGTTTGCGGTAAAACCCAGGAGGAGCACGACGTCAATTTGGAATGTTTCTTAAAGGCTGCCTCGACATACAACCTCGAAATAAACTGGGAAAAATCAGTTTTCACTTCGTTCTATTAATGTGCTTGGATATAAAATCTGTAATGGAACTATCCAACCCGATACTGAGCATTTGAAGCCACTTTTGCAAATGCCTCCTCCTTCCGACTCAAATTCGTTAAAAAGGTGTCTTGGTATGTTTGCTTACTATGTGAAATGGATACCTAAATGTTCACACAAAATTCGTTCACTGGTCGAAAATAAACAATTCCCTATGCCTCCTATAGTTATAAATTCTTTCGAAAAACTTAAGAAAGACATTGCTGAGTCATCTGTAAAAGTTATTGATGATGAATTGCCATTTACTATTGAAGCCGATGCTTCAGAAAAGGCTATTGGAGGCACTCTTTTACAAGCTGAGCGACCTGTAGCATTCTTTTCTCAGTCGCTAAACCCCTCTGAAATAAGACTTCATATAGTCGAAAAAGAAGCATATGCCATAGTCGAATGTGTTCGTAAATGGAGAGACCTCCTTGCCGGGAAACATCTTACTATTATTACTGATCAACAAGCCGTATCTTTTATGTTTAAACCTGCTAATCGCGGAAAAATTAAAAACGATAAAATTATATGGTGGAAAATGGAACTTCTTCCCTTTTCATACGACATAAAACACCGTCCTGGAAATGAAAACACAGTGGTGCTGCTGCTTCTTCCTTGAAGGAACTTAAATCGATACATGATTCCTTAATACATCCTGGGGTACATTTTATAAGGTCTCAGAATATGCCGTATTCGCTTGATGAAGTCCGACGTGTGACTTCTGAATGTACGACCTGTGCCAAAATAAAACCCCAATTCTTCAATTCTGCTAGTAATGTTCTGATCCATTCTATTGCACCATTTCAGCGTCTTTCCATAGACTACAAAGGGCCTGTCCCGGTATCTCTGACAGGTTACCGATATATATTTACTATTATCGACGAATATAGTTGATTTCCCTTTGCCTTTCCTTGCCGCGATTGCTCTTCGCAAACTGCTATTCAGTGCCTGACAAGTATTTTCTCCATTTTCGGGATTCCCTCGTTCATTCACTCCGATCGAGGAACTTTGTTTATGTCGGGAGAATTTAAACAATTTCTAACACGACTTGGAATTGGATGCAGTAATACTACTGCTTATAACCCTAGAGGCAATGGCCAATGCAAACGTTACAACGGCATAATTTGGAATACCATATTATTGGCCCTGGAATCGAAACAGTTACAAATTAGTGCTTGGCAGGATGTTCTACATGATGCGTTAAATGCTATCCGCTCCCTGCTATGCTCCACTACGAATGCACCCCCCACAAACGAATGTTCAATTTTGAAAGGCGGTCCTCCCCCGGTACTGCGTTGCCTGTTTGGCTCTGTGAGCCTGGGGAAGTATTATTAAAATGATTCGGTGGCAGAGGTAAATATGACCCTATCGTTGAGGTGGTGGAACTCCTTGAGGCCAACCCTACGCATGCCAAAATACGTCAATGATGGCCGGGAAGATTCAGTGGCACTGAGATGGTTGGCACGTCTTCCACGCCCGGATGGACCTCAAAATGGAGCTGAAAATACTCAACCCGACGTGGACCATGCAGATTCAACCCTTTTGCCTGATACAGGTCCGATTAATATTTTTTCACCTTATACAGAAAATGAATCTGTGAATAATAGCCAGAATCCTGAAAGTCAGCCTTCTCAGAGGTCTGGCTCTTCCAGTGGTGAACTCCGCCACGCCGGTCTAGCAGGATTCGTAGACCAATCCAACGACTGGATTTCTAAAACTTTTTCAATCTCTTTTGCAAGTGGGGGAGAATGTTATATTTTCGTAAAAAAAAAAAGGAAACTAACTTTCTTGTCCACGTGACTTTTCACACTTCCCTTTCCTCTTTAAAAGCTGCATTCTTCTTCCTTTTCATTCTGAATTCTTTCCTTTGTTGATTACTGACTGCTGTGAATTAAGTTCAGTAAAGCCTTAAGAAAAGGTTATTCTATCCTTGCTTTCTTCTTTGTACTACGTAACACAAACACATTGTTATTGATTGTTTATATTCTAAACTTGGCTCAGTCCATCAAAAATGCATAAGTGTCAGGTAATTGTGTAGATAAAATATGGTATAAAAAAAAAAAATAATAGCTAGGATCAATTTTTTAGTTATTGAACCATATAAGGTAGGGCTTGTGGCCATATGTTGAAATACTGGATCTCATCTGATCAACAAAGTTAAGCAACATTGAACCTGGTTGATATCTAGATGGGTGACCACTTGGAAATACCAGGTGCTGTAAGCTTGGATGTGTTTGTTGGCGCAATGGATAAAAGCTCAGGATGAGAAATCAAAGAGCAGAGTTTGAATTCCAGTCAGGTTTGTTATATTCACTTACATGCAAAAGGTATGTATCCACCTCTTCTCCCAACTATGGTTTAAATTGTAAAACTTGTATCAGAAAATCATTATCTCCAAAAAAATTCCTACAATCCAAAAATGTTTGTGCTTGAAATAACGTCAAAAAGATAAGCTATAAAAAAACCAAATCGATCAATCATTGTAAGTTATCCAAAATCCTTGGCCCAAATTTATGGATAACAAGGATAAATAGAAGACATTTTGGCAAGAGAAATGCCATTTTTTCTCCTCCTCCTCTTCCCACTACTATTCCTCCTCCTACTCTTTCTGCTGCTGTTCTTTCTCCTTCGCCTGATCATCCTGTAGCGGTTCCTTGGCCCACTCTTCATGTTCTTCCTGCTGCTGTTTCTCCTCCTTCACTTGTTCATTTCACTGCGACACCTTGGCCCGTTCCCCACTAACATCATTTTTTTTGCTCTGCTTGTTTTTCTTCTCAGAATTTACTAGTTACACTGGACCTATTTTATAATAGGTTCAGATTCTTTTGAAATCTTTTTTTATTGACATTTTGTACATTTTCATTTCTAGGAACATTTTTTTTTCTACTTATTTAAAGTCTGTTTTATTTCACCTTTCTTGACACACTTGATAAAAATATTTGACGAGAAGTAATGTCTTTTTTTTGTATGCACAAATCCTTACTGAGGTTTGCAGTAATATTCATTCTAAGAGTGAGATTTCATCGACATTTATATCTTTCAATATAAAATAACTGAATAATCATGCCTAATTTTTCCTGACAACTAAATGAAAAAAGAATACAGAAAAATCACGTTTGTAGTCGAATAAACAGGTTTTACAATTGCAGGTATGTGATTTCTGGGTCTAGTTCTCAACTGGGTCACTCTACTGGTATAATTATGTGTTTAGATTATGAAAAGTAGTAGCTGCATGTTTATTAGGTTGGTGCAAAAATAATGTCGTTTCTCATATATATTACTATGTGAGAAAACGACATTATTTTTGCACTAACCTAATAATAGCAAAAAAATGAAAATCCAAGTAGGTCTGGCTTAAACTACTCCACTCTTGGTGAAATTAGCAAAACGATGCAAGGAACTTGATAACTCATATTAGGTTATGATGCTTCATGTAATTAGCATAATTTTATAAAAATTATTCTAACTAGTGTCGTACCTATAACTATAATCCATATCTGGATGCATGCTTCCCGATAAAACAGCCAGGATCAAAGTGTATTATCTGTTCTCTCTTTATTTGACATGGGGGAAGGTGCTCAGTCCTGAGGATTGCAACCTTACAGTGACAATATCCTCATTGTACTAAAAGAGGTAGTCACATGGATTGGGCATTTTTTTTGTTCTTGGCCCGTGTGCAAGTGTATGGTTACCCCACATATAGAAAAAAACAAATGAACTTGTGTCACATCCTTTAGTGGGGAAGGTCAGGTAAAAAGCTGTATATTTCTCTTTTGATCAAGATCAAAGTGTTTCTGTTTTCTCTTTATTTGAGATGGAAGAAGATGCCTGATCCTGGCTTTCCAATCAAACCCCTTGGCAGCACCTTTCTCGTTGCACTATTGATGCCAGTGTGAAGGTCAAGTAAATAAAAACTTCCTGGTCTGAGTTGGTATCAAGGTGTAGTGTCTGTTCTTGACTCTTCTACTATGTTTCTGTCTTCAGATATTTCACAGAAAGCTTTGAGGAATGCATGGTTCTGGAGATTCCAACCTTGTGGCAGCACTTCCCTCATTGCACTAAAGAGGGCGGGTTGATGACAGTGGGTTTTGGGAAGTACCTTGCATTATGTTTTACCCTTGGGAAGATTCGATTAAATACTGAGTACATGTTCCTTGGCCTTCAGGCAGGATCAGAGCCTAGTATCTGTTCTGTCTTTCTCCTTAAAATTTATGAGAGAAACCTGGTCCCAGCCTTTACAATACCATAGCAGAAATTGCATTGGAAAGGGTGGTTTATTGGATACTAACACCAGAGCGACAGTGATCACTGGGACTGAGTAGTTTTTGTTCTTGGCCAATGTGCATGGGTATCCCAAATAAAAATGACCATGTCACATCCTGCCACCATGGGGAGGTGGGTAAATAGCAAGTGGACATTTCTCAGCTTTTAGACTGGAATCAATGTGTGGTATCTTTTCTCCTCATTATATCGCAGAGGAGGTGCCTGGTCTTAGGGATTCCAACCCAACGGCAGCTCCTTCCTCATTACACTAAAAAAGAACAGTAGAATATCAGTGCTAGCATGACAATAGTCACTGGGATGATACAATTTTTTGATTGGTCACTGGCATCCCAGAGTGAAACAAATGACTGTCACATCTTGCCATTGCAGTGAAGTGAGTAAAAAACACTTTTTGGTCTTGGAATCAAAGTGTAGTATCTGTTACTGTTAAAATTATGAGATGTCTGAAATTTTGAATCGAACCCTTTATTCAGCTAACAGGGGCAGATACATGTCTCATTCACCTTTGTGTTGCTTATCTGTTTCACCATACCCACAAACAGAATGTGTCACTTTTATAAAAAGGCAATTTTTAAGAAATACAATTTTTAAAATGGAGACATGGTTGTGTAATGTTTAGTTGCTTGGATTGAGGAATCAGAGATCTGAGTTTGAATTCCAGGTAAGAGCATTACATTCACTTACCTGCTAATACCTTGGGAAAGGTATGAATCCATCTCTCACTCTCTAAAATAGCAGGACAGACTGGGTCCTATAGCCTTGGGTGGTAACCAGTCTAGGAGAAGGAAACTGAAATCAAGCTACGTGCTGCTTTGTAGGTCCTGTCTGTTTTAAGAAGGTAACTTCAAAAACTAATCCACCTCTAAGAGAAGGGGTGGCTTAAGCTCAAGATACCAGATGCAAAAGGAACTGGCAAGCCATTGTACTCTTCTGCTTTGAATGTCACCATGAACCACACTTGTGTAATGAAGGTGAGTATTGACCACAGCGGCACAAAATGTACTAACTGAATAAGATGAATGATTTTTAAAATTAAATTTTATATGAAAAATCATAAGAAAACCTGACTAATAAAAGGTAAGAAACTGTTTTACATCCCTCTGCCCTGCCTTGTTGATAGTGGAACTACTTTTAACTCCATTTTTGTTTTCTGCATTCTACTGATTTTTGTTTTGTTTTTGGTATATTTTTTGTGTTTTTTATTTTTTTAAAGTTTTTTTTTTTATTATTCAAGTTGTTTTTCTTTTTATAGTAAATATATTTAGAATAATAATTTATATACATTAACTTATGAGGTCAACAAATATAGTACTAACAGTTTAATCAGGTTCCCCTCTCCCTTCTCTGGCTGATATATCCACAATAACACATAAATACAAGTCACAGATGGTCGGTCTAGAATCGATATTTGTCATCATATAAACAAAGGTGATATTGTTCACTGTCTTGTTATAAAGAAGTCCAGGTATGTCATAACCTTGGCATGAAAGAGCCTATCTATAATCACTCTTGCATAAATAGTTGTTATAATCATGCAGTCACATGACTACTGAAGGTTTTGCACGTGCAAGCCAGATTGTCACGAGGAGACAGATTCTTTCCACTACATTTACATGCTATTTTCTCTTTTACTGAACTTATACGTGATAACAACTCACTAAGCTGATATACAGTCACCGTGGTAGCTGAGATAGACACACACGTAAGTAGTTTTGTATGAATGAACTATTAAGACCTAATTCATGAGATATAAGCCTGATTAATCCAACTGATATAATATTAGGTCCTTTTTTTGACGTACAACTTTGTGAGAAAACGACATTATTTTTGCACCAACCTAAGAGTATTTTTCAAGCTTTTAACTCTTTTCTCAGTATCTTATATTGTCTGTTGAAATTATGGGGAAAATTTAAGCAGGAGTTTTAATTATAAGACTTATGCCGTTAATGGAGTGAAGTTAAGTTGTTTGGTAAGTGTGGGGACATTTTTTTTATTTTAATTTTTTTTACTTCATCCTGGATTCTTAATTCCTGTTCTTTTTTTTTTTTTTTTTTTTTTGTTGTCTCCTTAATAATATTTTATTTTCCTCATCTTCTTTCACACTTAGTAACTCCTTATATCTTAGTAGTTTTATTGCCTTGTGTGGCATTGAAATGATTTAAAAAAAATAAAGTGATTTTCAGTTGTAAAAATCTATAGTTATTCTGCTTTTATCTCTCACTTCCAACTTCCAAAATATAAATCTTTAAGGCATGTCAATTTGGGTGAAAAATTCTGGGGTAAGTTAAAAGGATGAAGAGGTTTTGAATTCCAAACAGATTTTTGTTTTCACATAGACATCTTTACAAAGTACAGTGTAACCCGCATATAAGAGAGTTGTCGGGACCGGAGAAGAAGTCTCTTATATCCGGGTTTGGTCTATTTTGTTTAGGTAAGTATGGCTCTAATTTGGGACCAGAGAAAATCTCTCTTATATCTGGGTTTCTCTTATATCCGGGTTACACTGTATTGAATTGAAATATTGATTGATCAATTCTGACCTGGCATTTCACTAATATAATGTGGCTTCCCTCTGTGTGTGTTTTTTTTTTTTTTTTTTTACAAATATCTTCATAACTGTTCTGATGAACTTTTTTTTTTTTAACTAGTGCTTCAACTACATGAATTTAAATGAGTTACTAGATTGGCAACTAGGTCTCACTGTTGAACTAGCTAGATGCAACTGCTACTTCTAACATTTTCTTGTCTCACACTTCTCACCTGTGGAACTCCCTTTTGATTTCTTTTTTTTCCCGGCTACCTACAATCTTCAAAAATTTAAACGCAGTATCAGTCACTATCTCTTGTCTTCCTGAACATTATTGCTTTGTTTTCCTTTCTTCACTTCTCTTCACTAAATTCTTCTCATTCTCTTTCACTCCCTGTACCCCCCCCAGTGTCTTAGTGGCATTATTGCCTTGCTTGGGGTGAAGTAATTTGAAAAAGCAAAAAAAATAAAAATAACTGAATGGACATGTTAACTGTATGGAAAGAAAAATATATAACAAAAACAGTCCACAAAAGATTTGGCATTTAATTAGAAAAAAAAGAATCTGCAATGTTCTGACCTGGCATCTTGGATTTACTCACTTTCCCAACATCATAGTATAGCTTCTCTGTACCTTTTCTTTAAATATTTTCAAGGTAATTGTTCAGATGAACTTTCCTCTATAGTACCTAGACTTTATGAATTTAAGTGCAGTACCAGATTGGTGGCAAGGTCTCATCATTTTACAGTTGAAATGGCTAGATGTAACTCAAGTTCTATGCTAACAGTTTCTTATATTGCACTTCTTGCTTGTGGAACCCTATTCTGGATTCTTGCTTTCAAGTCAACTTTGATCTTCAAAAATTTAAATGCAATGTCAATCGTTATGTTTTGTCTTAATTCCTGTTCTTTTATTGCTCTCTCTCTCTTTAATGTTTTTATTCATATCCCCTCACACTCAGTAACCCCTTGCATCTTAATAGCTTTATTGCCTTGGAATAACTAAAAATGACTTAAAAAAAAAAAAAAATTCCTTTTGAAAGTGTGAAGAGTTCCTTTTGAAAAGCAAGCAACTTATCCTTTCTTTGAAAGAAACTGAAATTGGCAATTCAATATCTATACTTACTTTGTAGTTTATTATTGAAATTCTAATTGTTCTTATATTTTTGTCATTGGCCGATATGGATGTACATGGGTACTCCTACATATAAAAGAAAATGACTTTTTGTCACATCCTGCCCTTAGTGGAGAGGTCAGGTAAATAACTTTATATCTCAGCCTTTTGACCTGGATCAAAGCGTAGTATCCATTTTCTCCTCATTTGAGATTTGTGAAGGTGCTAGATCCCAGGTTTCCAACATATTTTCATAATTTAGTAAATATTTATAAATTTATGAATTGTTTTCATATTTATTTATTTATAAATGATAAAAACTGCATTGCATTAGTTTTAATACAATTGTATTAGTTTTTAGGATGTTCTAAATATAAAATTATTCTTGTAAATAAGCAATCTTAGCAATTTTTTAAATTCTAAAGAACAAAAATATGTATAAATTCATGTTTAGATTTTATTGCATTTCTAATCATTGCTTTTTAAAACATAAATAATAAAAATAAATAAAAACAATAAACAAATGTATAAATTCATGTTTAAATTTTATTAAAATTCTAATCATTGCTTTTTAAAACAACAAACATTGTGAAGGGAAAACTAATTCTTTTGACCCACCATTTGTGGGTACAAATATTAAACATTGCCATAAAGTCTTTGTAAATATTTTTTTTTGTTTCATTTGAATTTATTATTTTTTTTAAAATTCAGAATGTAAATCTTGACATTTTCATTGCACCAGTTTTTGTACCTTACTAATCCAGCTTGATTATTTTGACTCATTCTAGTTAGGGAGTTTATTGTAATTTCATCAGTTAGTCTCATATCCTTCTTGTCAATAAATAACAAAAATAGGCTAAAATTACTAAGCTCACAGCTATTGTTACTTTGCTTAAATACTGTAAGTGGAACTTCTGAGGGCAGTGTTTCTGAAGTGCCCAGTACATTGCAATTTCTTCTTTACTTAGCTGTCTATTCAATACATTAATTTTCCTTACCTGCGGTTTTGTTTTCGAGATTTCAAACAAAAAAAATAAACTATTTCTAAGTTGTACTCAGTAATGATCCTAAGGTGAAAGAATTGTGCTGGTAATTTGAAAAATATCAAATAGAATTTATCTTTCTTAGTCTTCCTGACTTTAGGAAGAAAAATAAGTCTGTGGTAAGAATAACAAATTTTTACCAAATAAGTTTCATTACAGTATCCTTAGCTGTGACTAATACAAGGAGTGTTTTAATAATAGGAAGGAGAATCAGAATTTTTCTCAGTATAGAATAAATTGAATCCATCACAAAACCCCAGCCTCTTATCTCAAAAATGGACAAAATCCTAGTTTCATAAATAAGTCTTGTATATAGAAAGAAAAATTTAACATTGAAAATTTAAGGAACTTTTGTTCAAATTTTAATGTCATAATAATAACCAATATATATATATATATATATATATATATGCTTAAATGTGCAAGAAAGATCTATTTGTTTGGTACTTCAAGTTTATGCTACACTTTTTGCAATAGAAATTTATAGTAGGAAATTTAGTCATTCTGCCTTCTACATCAAAAATCCAAATTGCAAGCAATAAAGAAAACCTGGGTAAATCTGTTAAATAAATTATTTTTATTTACAAACATATGTACATGAATTCAAGAGCCAAAAGGGAGTAAAAATAATCTTTTGTTGTTAGTTTTTGGGTAGTATACAGAAAAAAAACTGCAGTTGAGAAAAGACTAGTAATTTAGTAAAAGATTAGTAATTTTTTCAGAGTTGAAACTGTGGCTGAAAAAAAGACATTTATTGTTAGTGAAGATTCACTGACTGCCTTTGTTGTTGGAGCTGGTTAATTTGAAGTTGACAACATGTTTCTTTCAGTATGCACTGAGGGTGGGGGGAAGAAAAAAAGCTATGTAGTCTCATTTTCGCTTGTGTCCAAATGAGATTGAGGTAGCCCCATTTCTGCTCTTGAAAATTTAAATCTGAGTTTTTATAAGAATTTTTTTTGAAAATGGGTTAAAGAAAAATAGGGTTTTAGTTTTCTCTGATTGGTCGAATATTTTGCATGATGATATTAATTTCTAACCAGTGGACACTTTGATTTAAACAGTGTTGTATTGTAGAATTTTTCTGGCATGTTTGTAATATTGTCTGATATGGGGTATAAAATAAAGTTTGGGTGTGTTTTAATATGCTATGTATGTGGGTTTGTAATTGTGTTGGAAATGGGGTTTATTTCCTGTATAAGCTCTAAAAACGTTTTCTAACAATCTTATGGTCACATATTCAATATATAGTTAGGGGGTCTGAGTATCACATAAGACTTGGTCTTGTGAAGAAATCCTGAAGGGTGTTTTTTAAAGTTTGTGCCAAAACATAAACATGTGTGAAATAATGATCCCCCCATAAAAGCTGGAATCAAGGCTTTCATCTCTGCTAGGAAATATATGGTTAAATTGCACTCATCCCCTTGGTTCTCTGCTGCTTGCTCAGCTGCCATTGCCCATAAGAATTACTTCTTCTGCCTATATTGTAGTGACATGTCAGATCACAACAGACGTCTTTGTCTCAGCCCGTAATGAATGCAAGCGTGTCCTCAATGAAGTAAAGTCACTATTTGCTGATAGAATGAAACAACATATTGCATCTTGCAAATTCAGCTCCAAGGATTATTGGTGTCTCAGCAAGAGCATACTTAACAGCAAACGTTTAATACCTCCTTTGTTCAACCGATTTGAGGTCCTGACCTCCTCTGCTGATAAGGCTAGAGAGCTTTGCTCAGAAATTCTCTCCCAACTCAACGCTTGACTCATCCAATGTACCCACACTTGATTTCCCCCCTAGAACCGAGGCTCTATTGAGAGAGTTGCACATAACCCCTTCGTTGGTATTGGACATCATCTCAAAACCAGACTCCAATAAGGCTAGCGGTGGAGACTGGATACCAACCGTGCTCCTGAATTGGCCCCTGCCCTCTCCAAATTATGTAACTACTACCTCATTGAATCTTGCTTTCCAGCCTGTTGGAAGTCCTTATCCATTGTACCTGTCTTTAAGAACCCTGGAGACCCTTCTGACCCATTTAACTACCGTCCTATCAGTCTCCTACCATTCTTTGGCAAAGTCTTTGAAACTTTAATCAATGCCAAAGGGGTTAATCTTCTTATATACTATGATCTGCTCTCTGATAAGCAATATGGTTTCTGCTTTGCCCATTCTACAGCTAATGTGCTCATGGCCATAACTGAAATTGTTTACCAAGCACTCCACAATATTGGAGAAGGTCATGCTGTGGCTCTAGATATCTCTAAAGCATTTGATAGGGTCTGGCATACTGGCCTCCTTCATAAGCTTAAGGGATATGGAATTTCTGGTCGAGTATTTGACTTAATATGATCATTCCTGTCAAATGGTGTAATGAAGGTCATCCTTAATGGATTCTCCTCCAGTTCCTTTCCCCATGAATGTAGGTGTTCCCCAAGGCTTGGGACTTACTCTGTTCCTTGTCTTCATTAACAATCTTTGCAATGTCAACAGTTCCCAAGTAGGCATCTATTTATTCCTGCCTCAGTAGCAAGTTTGGTATCGCTGACAAAACTAACCTGGCTGTTAGGCTCAAAAAGGACCTCCAATCGGTTGTAGACTGGGGCAAGAATTGGCTGGTTAACTTTAATGCCTCTAAAACAAAACTGCTCTCTATTACTCACCACAGGGAACCATCCCTGCCACCCATTAGAATGTCTGATGCTCAACTCCACGAGAGCATCTCTTTGTGACTGCTTGGTCTCACACTGTCTGCTGACCTGAGATGGAACAATTATATTTAATCAATTGCTTCATCCACTGCAAGGAAAGTTGGTTCCCTGTGTCATACCAGAAAGTTTTTCTTGCCAGTGTTCATCCTTCAGATCTATAAATCAACCATTCACTCTTGCATGGAATACTGCTGCCATATATGGTCTGGATCCCCCGTTGTTCGTCTCAAGGTACTCGACAAAATCCAGAGATGGATATGCAATGTGATTGGTCCTGATCTGGCATCTTGCCTACAGTCTTTTTCTCACAGATGTGCCGTCGCTTCCCTCTGTCTTTTCTACAAATACTTTCATGGTAACTGCTCCAACAAGCTCTTAGGTTGGTGCAAAAACAATGACGTAATAATGTCGTTTTTTGACGTTAAAAAATACGTCAAAAAACGACATTATTACGTCATTATTTTTGCACCAACCTAATACTTTTGCTAGTTCCCAGATTGCATGAATTTAAACATGCTACTAGGCTGGCATGACGTCCCACCCTTTCACTGTCAAAACGGTTAAATGTGGCTGTCACTTCTACTCCAATAGCTTCACGTCTTGTGCCTCCTTTCTGTGAAATTCCCTTCCTATTACTTGTTTTCCTGATAGCTATAGTCTCCAACTATTCAAATGTAATATCAATCGATATCTCCAGATGCCTTGATCTATTCCCTGTCCTTCTCTTCATCCTTTCCTCTTTACTCTCGCTCCCACTCTCTGTAACCCCTTGTGTGCTAGTGGCATCCCACCTTGCTTGGGGTGAAGTGCTTAAAAGAAAAAAAAAAAAAATTCACCCACTCCCTTAAAATTCGTAGGACTATGGAAGAAGGAAAGGAATTTACAAGCCTGTGTGAATGAATTTTTTTTTGCCTTCACAGAAATTGGCCAGTGAGCTAAGAAAAGAAAGTAGCGAGCATATGCAAAAATCTTATGTAAAAAGAGAAAAATTAAATTAATCAGAGAAGATTATTTGAAGTCATGTGAAAGGTTTTATTTCCTTGTGACTAGTGTTGAAGTTCTTGCCAGTGTAAAATTACTCGCTAATTATATTTAATTGTTGCTAACCAACTGTAACGAAAGAGAAAATCACCTACCTCGCAAAAGCATTCATGTTTTGTGTGTGATCTGCCAAAGTAAAATTAAAGAAAATTATTAGCAAAAAAGCTGCTCTACTTTAGCATAGTTTAACTGATGCTTAATGTTTTTTGGCCAACTAGAAAAATCACTTGGTGAATAAAGGCAGAATGATTGCGAGTTTGGTGAGTGATAGTAATTTTGGATTTCTGACCCCGTTTTCATTACTATGTTGCCTGCTGGACTCTTCACTGATTTGTGATTGAACTTAGTTTTGGCACACTTTCTCTCTCTCTCTCTTTTCTTTATACCCTAAAGTAAACACTTCAAAGAATTTTCCGTAAATTTTCTTTTTAAGCCCCGTGCTAAATATCTATTAAAATATCGTCATATTTCCATGTAAATGTACATGTAACATGGAAATATGACGATTTGGGAAAATTTTAATATATTTAGCGCGGGGCTTAAAAAGCAAATTTACCGAATTTTCTCTCAACGACCCAGAAAGTTAAATATTTTAAACTATCTCTCTCATATTTAAGACTCTGTTCCAGATTCAGCGTTATCAATATTTCTTGAAACGAGCTCCTACGTCAAAGGGGCATAACTCTAAATTCTTAATTTCACGCGTTGTGAAACCACAAACTATAAATACAAAGTAAAAGATAATCCGTTCTGTGCCTATTTCTAATTTAAAAAAAATGCACTTTACGAATTTAAGATAAGTACATTACAGGTCAAAATGTTTTATATGTTAATAGATCCACGCTAGTCGGAAGATCGAGAAAAAATAATTAATACCACAAAGTTAAACGTTCGTACCCGCAAAAAACATAACCATGATAAAAATAAATTTTAAAAAGTAAAAAAAGGGTGTATCAAAAAAAGATATTTTTTCTCTTGACACTGCTATTACTGCCTACTTGCTCAATAATCTTTAAGGTTTTTGAAAAGCTATGTTTTAGAATTTTAATAAAATCCAAATCAGAAATTAGATTTATCATTTATACTTTATCTTTTTTTTCTCTATAACTGATTGGCAT
Organism: Acanthosepion lycidas; assembly: GCA_963932145.1. Taxonomy (NCBI): domain Eukaryota; kingdom Metazoa; phylum Mollusca; class Cephalopoda; order Sepiida; family Sepiidae; genus Acanthosepion; species Acanthosepion lycidas. The sequence goes on along the minus strand of OZ010572.1, from coordinate 79,490,125 downwards.
CAAACAAAAGTAGGTGCTACTTTGGCTTGTTATTTACGTGTCATGAATCTAATTTGGTATGCAATTTTTAAACTCCTGGCTTCTATTTTTAACATTAACCGATGTGTACATGTATTAGGTTGGTGCAAAAATAATGACGTAATAATGTCGTTTTTTGACGTTAAAAAAATATCTTCAATTACCAAACCCACGGCCACTCAGGTCTGCTTTGTAAATAAACTTTGCATTAATCTTATCCTCATTCTGTTGTCCATTTTTTTTTTTTTTTTTTCACCTGTCAGATTTCACGTCTTTAATTCGAAAATGTTAGTGGGCCTCTTGTGACCTCTTACCGATTCGGGGCGCTCGGGCCGTTTTACATTCCTCTAGTGGTCCACTACAAAAGTAGCATCCCAATGTATTCAAACACTAAAACAGTCTAATAAATAAATTGAGTTTAACATTTTTGTTAGTTCTCGAGAAAAAGTGTAAATTCTGATATCTTCAGTTTAAAACTATTTTCGTGAATTTATTTGACTAAAGAAAATGAAAGAAATGCTCGAAAAAAACATTTTATTTTCAATTATTACGTGTAACTATGTTTTAGATATTCTTGTTCAGTCATATTTACAGATTTGAGTAAACAATGTTTTCATATTTATTTCTTTAGGTTGGTGCAAAAATAATATCGTTTTTTGACATTTTTAACGTCAAAAAAGAAAAAACGATATTTTTGCAACAACCTAATATAACAAATATTGCATTGTAGTTAGTTTTTACAATGTTTTTATAAATTTGTAAATATGAAATTATTCTTGCAAATAAACAATCTAATAAAATAAAAAATAGTGTGGTTAATTCTCGAAAAAAAAATGTATCAATCCAATCTCATATGTTTCAATTTATTAAAGATTTATTTAAAAAGGCCGTGGGAATACATGATAATAGTGGTGTTGTGGTGATCACTTACATGTGCCACACCTCCGCTTTCTTTAATGTCATTGGTTCATAAATATATGATACTTATTATATGACAATTTTGCCATCGCACGTAAATGGAATTTTTCTCTAAAATCACGGATTGGTCCATTTCCTGACCAATCGCGTATTTTAGTATCTTTCTATATTTTAGCGCCAAGCTCACTGGAGCCTATGAGTAGATATATAAACCTTCTCGTATTAAGTTACAGTGGTCCCGGAGTGGCAGACAGTCTTTGACTGTCAGCGTCGTCTGTCGAACTCTCTGCATTAGCAGAGAGGAACCCGGACGAAGCTTTGCCGAAGGGCAAGGTTTCGTCCGGGGAGGTAGACAGGCATTGAAACCGCCTAGACGGGTTCGAAGGCTATATTTTTGTCCGAGCCTACGGGCTCGGAAGACTCACATTAAACTCGGCCTTGTGCCACATTCAATCCTCGTGGGGGGATCGATAAATAGTAGCAACAGTTCAATTCTTGGAGAATACGGCACGGCGCATATTCTTGTGACATTTTAATTCTTAATTATTACTCATTCGAGTAATCATACTAATTCCTATTGATATCATTCATGAACATTACATCTTTTTACACTGGTGACACAGTTGAATTATTCTTAATTTAGCTAAGACATCAATTGAACTTTACAGTTAAATAACATTCAATATTGTACTCAACGTTAATTAGCTAAACTTACCCTTTTTATTAAGGAATAAGGGAAGCAACTTTCTTTATACTTATTGTTGAAATTTGTATACCATTGTTAATACAATATTTTATTAATGTTCACTGAACTTGATTATTTTTCTCTCGTGTTTGTTGTACATGATTCATGTGGGGTGTTGTTTTACAAGAACACAGCTTTCCTTCTTGATTATATTCACGGTGACCCTAGCCAACAATTCTTACAGCACCTCCACAGTGTCGAGGGAAATCGTCCTTTTGTAAATTCCATTTTTTTTTCTTTGCCCGGTTACGAATGTTAAATTTTACCATCATACTTTTACCAGCGTTTTAAATACCAAACACTGGAACTGGTATGAAAATACGAAAACCATGTTTACATAGTAGCCCGTGATATGTCATGTCAGATCAACAGTAGTCTTCTACTGTCATCCAGTTTTTTTTAAAAAGCGCGCAAAATATTTTTGCTCCAAATACAATGAAGAAATTGGTATTGTTTGTATAAAAGAATATTTTTAACCTTATATAAGCAATAGTTTAAGAATTTATTTTTTCTTTTATCAAACTTAAAGTTAATTTTATTTTTTTATAAATACAAAAAAATAATTAAAATTATTTAAATAATATGTAAAAATTTAACTCCTTTGTGCGAAACACAAAAATCCAGTCAGTAGGAATAGAATAGGAAACGAGAACGCGTGCTTCTCTTCTCCCTAAAGTTAAAATTGACACAAATGATGACTCAAGCGCTGCGTAAAAAAAAAAAAAAAAAAAATTACTAAATATTAAATAAAATAAGGAAAATTGTGTAGTCACTCACATCATTGTGTAGTCACTCGCAGCAGAAATTAGCCTCGTATTAATTAGAGCTAAAAGCATTTTCTTTCTTTTTATGTGCATTGTCCTTTCAGGACGTAGGCGTTCATGGCTCTCCACCTCCCTCTATCCTTTACAGTTCTCAAAAAGTTCCTTCCCTCTGCTTCTTCCCCCAGACCACGTTCTGTCATCCACTTGCTTAATCTCGCCAGGTATGTCACGCGTTGCTTTCTCTTGTCTTTTTTTCTACCCTCTATTCGTTATCTGAATATCAGATTCTCCAGGCCCTCCTTCCTCATTATGACATACATGTGTCCCAGAAACTTTAGTTGCCTCTTCCTGATGTTAAGGATAAACCTCCTCCTTGTTTGCATGCTAGGAGTATTTTTATTTAATTTTAATTTATTTTATACGTTTTTGTTATTGTTTTATTTTATTTATAATTTTCATTAATATTTTATTTTTTAATAATAATGTTCCTACAAAATTGAAAAAGATTATTGAATTTATTGCTTTCACTTTGACTAAATTGCCATAAAGAAATTATAAACACCTCCAAACATTGTGAGAATTTCTTCTCACACAGTTTACCCTTGGCAGAGACAAGAAGACATACAATTTAACAAAGCCTACCTTAAAATTTAATACAAATTTTATTGCGTCTTTGCAAAAAAAGATTATGCCCTTTTTTTGCCCCTGTGAATAGGGTGGGGTAGTTTCCTCAAAGAAGAGGTAGTAATTTTTTCTTCTGTAGGACTCAATTGGTCTCTACGCAGATTTGAAGATGCGGGAACATGCTGGTCGTTGCAGGAGCATTACCATTTCGGTTGCTGAAGTTAAAACTCGGCTATTTGTCGAGTGCATGCAGAAAGTTCTCCATGTTGAAAGTACATAGTCTTAGACGATAGTCAATAAACTGACTGAATTATACAGCCTTGAAAGTATCGTAGAAGCTGGAACATGACGTCGTCGTAGGAGCATTACCATTTTGGTTGTTGAAACAAGATGAATCATTGCCTAGTTATTTAGGCTTAATTTTGGGCGCTAAAGGCCCTGCAAAGTGATTGAAATATGAATCCTGTACTTTTGAAGGTTTTGCAGCAACTGAAAAAAAAAAAAAAAAAAAAGGCACGGGGCCTTGAAATGCCCGCCAAAAGCAAAGTCAAATTCAACCAATGAGATTAGTCGGTACAAAATACTGTGTGGCATGAATTAGCCAATAGGAGCTTAAATTGCAGAATTTCTCACATCATACAAACTTTAAAAAAATTACATTGAAAGTACTAACGCCAGTTTTAGAAAAAATGTTTTTTAAATAATCCGGGAATAATTATTTGAGGACAAGTGTTGTATTAAAACTGCTATGCGACTTTCATGCTCAGAAACGATTATTTTCTGGACCAATCCGTCATTCAAAAAAGCCAATTGCTCACTGAAGCAGTGGCTAATGACAGTCCAATTTCTCGCATTTTGTAATAATTCCTTTTGAGGGGCATCAATATTTTCTTCTCAGTCGATTTCGTTTAGGATGAAATAATGGATACTGTTCGAGATTTAGCTACGATTTTCTTACTTTTGGATTTTCGTAATAAAGCAATTTAGCGTCGTCAGTCAGACATATTGAATCAGATAAGGTTACTATACTTGTGGATGTTGACTCTGTTTCTTAATTTTCTTTTTCAGGACGCGTACATAATCGTTTGGAAAATAATAGATTTTCTGTAATCAATAAAAATAAAATCGTACTCATCAAACGTCCTGAAGAGTAATGACTAATAAAATTACGAAAATCTTAGTCGACATTGATAAGAATTTTAAAACTTATATTTGATCCAAGATTTATTTCTCTAGTCAAATATCGAATTAGCAGAAATTCCGTTCATCTTAGACGTTCAATTATGTAATTTTACGTATATTAAGTGCTAGAATTATATAATAATTTATGTCTAGAAAAATAGAAATATAAGCTTTTAAATAGGGACCAATATTTTCTTTGCTTTTGACTTTTTCCTAAGGCATATAAACGTCGTATGACAGTTTGCTCATTGAAAGTTTATAAAGGAAAGCGAGGAGGCCAAGGGACTATTAAATAAATAAATGTAAGACGGCATGATGTACGGTCGTCAGCAAGAGGGGTAGTCCAAGATGCGAGTTACAAATTGGAGATGTCAAAAATCAAGCAAGGTACAGCAGTTTAACTATCTTGGAAGGGTTTTTAACAGAGGGCAGAAAATGTGACACCGAAATCCGAGGGCGCAATGGAATAGCGAAAGATGCCACGAGTCACCCGGACCTAAGAGATAAACTGTAAACAGTTTTTTAAGAAACAGGAAAATCTCATCACAAAGAAATGAGGGGACAGTTTTAATCTTGTCTTCGTCCCAAGGCAACTTTACGTAATAAGCATTGTTTTTAGTTACTAGTATTATGAAAGATGTCTACCTTACTTTTAATTGCGAACAATACCAATTACCTTTTAAAGAGGAAGTGAAAAAAAAAGTGTTTTTTTTGGTATTTTATAAACAACGGTAGAAGGGTGATTACCCTTGCATTTTCTTAAAAAGGTTACCTCCCTTAGACTTATTGAATTTATATAGAAATTTGGTCTTGTTTGAGTTTGCAAGGAATTTACGATATTTCCCCATCTAAGCTGTTTTATTTATTTATTTTATTTTATTTTATTTATTTATTTATTTTATTTTATTTATTTTTTTTTGTATAGATTCTTGTGGTCTGTATACCATAGTGAGCGCAAGTATAGTACACTTTGATTTTAATTTGCATTCATTTCAGCAGTTAAAAGTAAAACCACTGTCTGATGCATCTTCGTTCACGTTCAGTATCTTAAAGAAATGAATGCTGAACTGCTACGTAACATCAATCTGTTATATGGCAGTGAATGTATGTACAATTTTTTCACAAACGAAGAGGAGACTTTTAGGCAACAGATACCTGGTTCTACAAAAACAAAAGAATGCTGAGAATACCATCGACGGAACATGTGAGCAACGTAGACGTTTTAAAGATTTTAATGAAAACAAAAAGAATACTCTTGCTTAGAATCAGAAAAAAAAGAAAGAAAACAGTTGACATTTCCTGTACACGTTATAAGGCAAGTGGTTTTGGAGAATTTAACCTACAAATGGCATTCTCAAGGCAAAAGAGGCAGACAGAAGCAGCGAGTAACCTACCTTTATGAGCCTGCATGAACAGATGGAAAATTATGAACAGAGGGATAGTAAAGGCAAAGGGGGTCAAATATTTCTTAGTGTCACGAGGGATAGAAATTTTTGGAGAGCCATGATTTCCCACGCCCTGAAGAGACATGACTCTAGTGGCTTAGGGGTCAAAATGAATAATTGATTTACCCACAAGATTAATGACGGATGATAGTGACTAGGAAACACATGGGTAATTTTAACAAAACAAGATAAGGAATTTGTTTATGAATTTATACGCTTGAAGTAGTGTCCAGTATCTAAATCGGAAGTCCGTAGTTCTCTTCTAACGTACTGTCATGAACAGCTAATACAAGAGATTTTAAATGATCTGACACAAAATAATATTTAAAAAAAAAAGACAAAAGTAAGAAGAGTTAATTTCTGTGAAGGCAAAAATCTCACATTGGATCGCGAATTCCATTCCTTCTTTTTCCCCAGTCCTCAATTTAAAGGGAGTTATTATTTTGTTTTGTTTTGTATTATTCACTACAACTCCTCACACGATAAAGAGAAGAAGACGTATCTGAGGTATTTCAAACGTTTCCCTACGTACTTAAATACAGTGGGCGTTGAAATGCAATCTCCCATAAATCTTCTCTTTCCCTTTCTTTTTCTCTTTCTCCTATTTTTCTTTTTACTTTTTCTTTCTTTCATTCTTTCTTTCACTTTTTGTATTTGTTCTTTCTTTCATTCATTCATTCATTCATAATAACGATTTGTCTATATATAGTGTTGGAAATTTTTACAACAGCTTCATTATTTTCGTTTCCAATTACTTTTCTTTTTAACCAAGACTTCCCTCGTGACTCTTAATTATTATTATAATAATTTTCTTTGTCCTCTTCACTGTAGTAGTCTCTTTAATGCACTTATATTCTTTCCACTTTTGAGGAAAAAACGAATTCAATAATTCAATTCTATGCATGCAACAGTGAGCAAAATAAATTAGTTTCTTAAATCATGTGAGTTCTTTTTTTTTTTTCATAGTGAATGAATAAGCTTTCAAAACAGTTTGATTGAAGAAAGAAAATGAGGTGTTAAAAAAACCCACGTGATTCAATATTCGATTTACTTTGTTATTGTTACACCATACAACCATTAAATCACGAGCAAGATACACACAAACTTTCAGTTTTAGTGATACAGCAAATTCTGGCGGCAGAAGAACAATGAAACAATCCCGGTTGTAAAGTGTTGTGATGAGTTATTATTCCGATAGTTGGTCAGAATTTTGATCCCGTGTCTTTCTTTCCACAACGTTTTTGCCAATCAATTCAATAACCCCACCTGGCTGGAATGTCCGTATAAAAACAATGAGGGTCTCTTTATTTTTCTGGTAGGTTGCTGAATTTTAAATTAATTTATTACCCAAATCGTTATTGTTAAAAAAAAAAAAAGTGATTAATGATTAATATCAGAAGCACCCACTGTACGTAAGCACGTAGGCAAATATCTGAAAAACCTTTGATTTCATTTGACTCATTGAGCAACTAAACCACTCCTCCGTTTAGTAATTTTTCTATTACTTACAAATTTAATATTTTCAGCTGAAAGTAAATGGTTATAAATGGAAAAAAAAAAAAAAAAAAACTAAAAAAAAACAACAAACAAAAAAACAAAACATTTTCACTTTGCATGTTTGGTGTTGAAAATGAAAGAAAATAATTTTCAGTTTTCAGAAATTAATAATGCAACAAACCTTATATTGAGATAGTTGAACAAATCCTTTAATAAATATTATTTTATTTGCATTTACATACAAGCTTCTGCTGCTGTTATTATAATGTTATTATTATAATGTTATTATTATAATGTTATTATTATATGTTATTATTATAATGTTATTATTATAATGTTATTATTATAATGTTATTATTATAATGTTATTATTATAATGTTATTATTATAATGTTATTATTATAATGTTATTATTATAATGTTATTATTATAATGTTATTATTATAATGTTATTATTATAATGTTATTATTATTAATAATATGATGTTATAATATTAGGTTGGTGCAAAAATAATGACCTAATAATGTCGTTTTTGACGTTAAAAATACGTCAAAAAACGACATTATTACGTCATTACTTTTGCACCAACCTAATATTTACACTACGTTGTTCGGACTATTGTTCTCATCTTTATTGCCACATTCACGGCGTTTCGACAGTTGCACGCTCCGACCTTTTTTAGGTGATATATGTTGGAATTTCGAAGCAAACCCTTTAAATAGTCCAATGGGTAGATTGTTCTAGTTCGACGTACCATGCCTCCACCTTTTTTTTTATATCTCGGTATCAGTTAATTCCCTTTAGTAACGCAACTCTCCAAGTTTTTGTTCACCTCTGCTGTGGCTAGATATTGAACTCACAACTCTTTGGATCAAATCACATGACCCAGTGGATAAGTAAGTCTGGTTGAGTAATCTAAAAGATGGCAATAAAAATGAGGACAACAGTTCGAAAAATGTAAATAGTTAAAATATCTCATCCCAGAAATATAGACAGAATTTTTTCTTTTTGATTGCACGACACCTCAACTGTTTGCAACTTTTGGTAAACAAAACTTGTCCCTTTCAGTCCCTGTTTGAGACTTGGGGTAGCGCATAATACACAAAGCAAAGGTAAAACATAATACTAAAAGGTTTTAATAATAATGGTGAACTTTAAAATTTCAGCTTCATTCCTTGATCATGAGACTCATCATTTTGAATTAATTTTCTTCTTTTGTGTAATGTGTCCATTCAGTGTGTGATCATGGTTCTTCACAACTTGATTGAATCGTTCTCTACGGCTTATCAACCCATTTCATGTTATTTAAAGCCAGAATTTTTTTTTAGATTGTAAGAATTTTTTAGATAATAATAGTTTAATGATACAAGTCTTACTAATTAACCCATAGCTGAGGGGTGAAGAGGTGAATTCATACCTTTCGCAATGGTAATTGTAAGTAACTATAATGAACCCAACGGAGATTGGAAATTGACTCTCCGATTAATTTTACTAATTAACACATAGCTGGAGGAGGAGAAGTGGATTCATACCTTTCTCGGGGGTATTTGCGCGTAACCGAATATAATGCACTTAACTGGAATTAGAACTCTGCTCTCAGATTAACAATTCCGTGCCATTGTCTATTACACCACCCGCACATACAAGCTTACAGCACCTGGTATTTCCAAGCGGTCACCCATCTAAGTAATGACCAGACTCAACGTTGCTTAATTAAAATAAGTTTCACGTAATTCTGGGATCTTTGTCCAAATCCGTGAATTTGTTTTGTTCATAAGTCTCGAAAAAACGCTATATAAAATTCATTGTTTTGTATTCGTAATGTTGATTGTTATAAAATTATTCAACGTTTTAACAAGAAATATCGCGAGTCAAAAGAAATATTGCCGTCAAAAATTGTTGATTTATTTAAGATCTATTATAACGTCTCTAATTTGGATTTAGATACATTGTATTTATTTTTAATTCTTCTAGTTGAATTGTTTACATTGCATTATAATCCATTATTGTACATAATTAGGTTATAATAACATTTGTATTTTATATGAAAATTGAGATTTAGTAGAGTTGGGGGCCGTATCATAGATTAGGAGGGGCCACGAGATCAGTGCACCTGCCCTGTTTAAATTGATTAAACAAAATCAATATTTTTCGATTCTGATAAATGTTGTCTTGAATGTTTAGTGAATGCTACTCTACAAAAATTATTCCGCCGCCACAATTTCCTATTTTTTTTTTTTTAATTTTTTTTTTTTTTTTTTTTACAAGTGAACCATTTAATTTGTTAGGGGGGGAAAAAAACCCTTCTATTTCAATTCCGGACTCGTGCTTTTTTTTTTTTTTTTTTTAAAGTCTACAATTTCTGTCTTGTAAAATACCTATCACAGAATGAATCACAATGGCTTTAGAAATGGGTTCATTAACAAAAGTAGTAAATCTGTAGCTTAATATTTTGGTCTTAACTTATTTGTAATTCTCCAATTCTCTTTCCTTTCAGTATTTAGGCAGTCATAACTGTCCACTTCTTATAGTAATATTATCATAATCATCTACGACTCTTAAATGTTTCGGCCAGGTGACGATACCCCCGCCGTTTAGAGACGCAACACTTTTCCTTCGTGAGTTGTTCCAAGCAACAGTACTACCTGCACACTCCCAAAGATGTCAAGTATACCAAAGGCATCTTGCGAGGTAGAGAGATTCTTGGAGATAGTACCCAGTGTGTCAACCATTAAAAGGGACAACTTGAGCTACCGATTGGTATATTTCTCCCGCCAGGTCTTTGTACCACTGTATTTTCACAATGTTCTTATCCCAAAATATCGCAACTTCCATCAGGATCCATTCATGGCTGCTTCTGTTCACAACAGTGATATCGGGGCGATTGCTCTCCAAGCGCTTGTCAGTTGAGATGATTCACTTACTGATTCGCAGCTATGACGGTGGTGAATACTTCTCTGCACACTGGAAACTTTTCTCCTTTCCTTCATTGTTCTCAGTGTATTCTAGGGACTACTTTGTCATGGCGTCGTTTGTACTTTTTATTATTGTTGTTGAGTGGGAGAGTAGCATTCCAATAAAATGACTTTAGGGTGTAAACGTACAACAACCTCCCCGGTCGTCCAAGACTTCCAACACGGCGACCGATCGATGAAGATTGCTTCGATCTCAGACCTGCCATATCCCACGTTGTGATTTAAGTTTGATCATAAGGAGGCCAAGACAGAATCGTTGCAGGTATCTTCGTGTCGGGCTGGTCCAAGCAGGGCGAAGACGTACAAGAAAAACAAATAACACTCGAATAAACTGAACAAAAAGTAAATACTGTTTTTATGTCAGTCCTTCGTACAATAATTTGTTATGTCAGAGTTCGCATGCAATTAATTATCAGCCCAACCCATGTCTAAATCGGAAGTGATATTGTTGACTTGGTAAAGTTCGGCACAAGGCTGAAGTCAGGGGGGTTCTCTTCGACAAGTAGTCACGTGGTGGGGGGGGGTATCACGATTGATGGCTGGGACGAACTCTCTGCCGTCTCTTGCCCGCTTCTTTCTTCTCTTCTACTTAATACGCTTGTCCAACTACTTAAGGTTAAGCAACTGATAACTAAATCCGTGGGTACTGAACGGGATTTTTACTGTATCCCGTTTTAACTCACCAAAACAAAAAACACGTATCACCGCCAATCAATTAAGATCAGAATCCATGAGAGCCGTGCCTAATGTAACCCCAGGGCGTGTTGTTGTTTTATTATAATATTAATAATATGTTTTTGTTATTTCCTTTGATTTCTGGTGTGTACACATTTCTTTCCAGGTCCCCAACCAGAAACCTAAGATCAGAAATGGCATCATGACATTTTCCATTGAGCAATTTAAAAAAACAAAACAAAACCGCTATTTCACATAGATAAATCCTAGGTAAGGTGTGAACTGTACAATATTTTGTATTTCTTTAAGGCATGGGATACCAGGAGTCCCTTCAATCAGTCTATTGGAATCTTTTCCTATCAATCTGAGGGTTCCAATTACGATTGGAATTTCTGATGTTCTCATGTGCCAGATTTGTGAGATTTTGATTGATAGCTTTTGAAGCTCTCCAAAGATACATTGCAGGTTAGAAACCCATTTTTTGGGGTTGACCAGTTGTAGCCTCTGTCATTTTTTTTTCAGCACTATTTTATGGCTATCCATCTTTTTTTTTTTTTTTTTTTTTAATGATTTTTAAACTGACGTTACATTGTCAATCATCAACTAATAATATACATCGTGTATCTACATGGTCGGCGCGGTGCGTACTACTCAGGAACCCCCGACGAGGTTGGAGCCCCCAAAAGGGCTAATTTCAGCAGCGTTTTTTTTTTTTTTTTTTTTATTATATACTTTTTACTTTTTTCCTACCCAAGTTATATTGTCAGTCATTAAGTATAATAATCGACAGGGCCGGTGCTTACTACCTCGATCCTGGGGGTTCCATGCCTACTGGGGGTGAGGAAGGAGTTCTAATTTCAGTAGCGTTTATTTTTTTAAAATTGTAATTTTCTTTCTGAACAGTTCTTTTAAATCAATTTATGGATTTATTTAGCTATGAATCGTATTTGAGGAAACATTTTTTGAGTTTTTTTTTTTTTTTTTTTTTTTGGTGCAAATGACAGGATATGGTGAAAAAAGAGGAACTAGTATACGCTAAAAAAAAAACAAAAAAAAAAACAACATGTATCAATATAAATTGCGGATTATCTCATTCATCAAAACTTTTGATGAATTGATTCAAAAGTTTATGGAAAAGTTCTACCCTTATCCCTAAAACCTTTAATTGACTGTATCGTATTAGCACCGTTTGTGTTTGTTTTTTTTTTTTTGTTTTTTTAAAGAAAATTCAATTTGTCGGGGATGTTTTTTCATGTGTTGTGTTAAAATCTTTGTAAAACTTTTTTTTAGCGGAGATGCAGCGGCAAGTAAAATTTTAATATGGAAATGTAAAAATTTGCGACTTAAACATTTTTTTTTTTTCAGTCATGAAAATATTGGTGGTTAGGTTTTTATTACAAATAGAATAACATTTTCTCTGATTTTTTTTTTTAAATAAACAAAAAAAACCCTATTATTCATTATATAAGTAATGAACATATACTGAAATTTTCATTTAAATTAAATTGGATAATAATTCCCTGATTTTTGGTAATTCAAAAAAGCGTTGTCCTAATCGCTCCCCCCCACCCCAATTTTCCTTCGTGGTTTTGTGGTCCCCAGGTTGGAAAACTTTGAAATCGACAGGTAGTAGAGAGGAGGAGCGCAGTGCAGTATCAAAGTTTCAGTTTGGTGGGTGACCATAGCACTGGTCCTGGCTGGGTAGGTGGAGAAAGTGAAAACAACCAACAAAAAAAAAAAAAAAATAATTAAAATAAAAATTTTATTGGCTTAAAAGAAGAAAAAAATCTTTTTACTTAGTCACTAGTGGCTATTCTTATGCTGAATTCCTTTGTCATAAGTTATTTTAGCATATGTAAATTTGTCAAAAAATCCCATCTTTTTGTAAGCAGTGTATTTTTACCTGCATACATGATAAATTAGTTTTTTTTATCTTAAGGTCATTTTAGTTACTTATAGTCGTGGTTTTTCTTTTCTACGCTGAATCATCACCACGCTTTATAAATGAACGGCTATCATTTTCAAATAACATTTATTAAAAAAAGAGCTGAAGGAAAAAAAAAAAAAATTGTCATCGTGGAAAGGAAGTACATCTAAACTTGCGACTGCTTTTTTTTCTTTTTGTAAAAGTAAAAACGGTGAAATTGTAACTTGGCATAAAAAAAGTTGTGGTTGAATAAGAAACACTACAGTACACTTAAAAAAACTTGTGGAAACGTGGTTTGATAGCTTTCTTCTTTTCGTGCCTTGATTGGAATCTTGAAGAGGTAAATTCGTTTTATATTGGTTGATTTTATTTTTGATATTATTTTTCAAATTGTATTCTCTACTGTTCTTTTCTTATAAACTTGAACTCCGAGAAATGTTCAGAACATGTTTTTTAATTTTTTTTTAACAGAAAACTTGCTCGAATTTTATCTTTTATTTAAAAAAAAAATCTTTATCTCTCACTAATCATTTTCAAATTCAATTTTATAAACTGTTCACATCACTGTATCTCACACTTTAAAACTTTGTTTAAAACTTGTTCTTGACGTCGGGTCCCAAAATACGCTGACGGCATGCCTTGAAATGAGCTCACTTAGCAAATAAATAATTAATTACTTTACTTTACTAGTAACTGAGTAAATTTGTAAATAGTGTGCTTTTATCTGCAAACCAAGTGCTTACAGAATTTTTAGTATTTGTATTTTTGTACAGCTTATGTAATTTTCTGGGTAAAGTACTGGATACCAAAGGCGGCGGAATGTGGTTTGGTGACAAATGAGTACAAAAGCAGTTGATAAGACTAGTTTTGTTGTTTTTGATATTATTGTTGTTAAAGAAATAAATAATAGGTGGACTTTTCAGTGCGCCCACGTCACTACCGAATGTCACACAAGGGCGAGGTTTAAAGTGGGTTTACCGTGAAAAAATTTCAAAAGGCCTCCTCGGCACTTCCGCTCTTTGGGATGCCTCAGGCGCCTGGTAATGACTCCAGACCTGCTTTCGATGAAGAGGTACTGCCTGGATCGGTGCAAGGTTTGAGTTAAAAATTAATTTCAACTTTCCCGGTAGAAGCCAGTCAGTGCAGGCGGGTTTTTACTCGACCTGAAGGTATTTCTAACTGGGACCCACCTGCTTACAAGCGTAGCTTAGATGTGGCACAAAGGCGAAAATATGGGGCACCTAGTAAGAAACGCATGATGCGTAATACGGTAGAGTTCGAATATTTTTATACCTCAGTGTCACTTTGTTCTTTCTCAGTCACTCCCAATGCTGATTTCGACATTAAATAACCCAAGAAGGGTTGACATGTAAAATTCCCCAATCCAACCGGGGCACTTTCTTGTAACGCACCGGTTAGCAAACATCTCACAGGAAAAAAAATACTAGTGTAGAGAGTGAGTTTGTTAAAGTAAAAAGAGAACTTAGTAACCTGGAGACCCGCCTCGTAGTTAATAGTTGCGTATTTCTCACTGGAGCCAGTGGGTGGTCCGGTTTTGATTAAAAAAATAAAAATAGATAAATAAATTGCACATGTCAATCTTCAAAATTCAGAACGGAAACTTCTTTCAACCCAATTCTCTAACCTCCATTTTTGCCTTGTCCAATGTGAGAGGAGGCTTAGTAAACACGTTAAAACGATGTAAACCTCTTTGCACCCGACATTGGCACGATGTCATGTTGAAAAAACAAAACAAAAAACAAACAATCACGGTAGGAAGAACTTGCTCAGAAAGGCTTGTGACAGTGACACCTATCCAAACGGATCTGCAAATGGCAAGTTAGAATTACTTGGGTGGCATAATTCCGGGAAAACTGTTGCGAGGAAAACTATGAGTAGAAGTTAAGACTTATTTCTTTTAGTGTCTTCCCAAGTGACGTACTAACAGTTAAGTAAAGTACGTCACTTGGGAAGACGCTAAAAGAAATAACCATTTTTTTCCATTAATAACATTGATCGAATATTGCACATTATCAAAATTAAGGCAATAATCTGTCAGGCCACGAAATTATTGATTACCTGTTGTGGCTATTTTAACAAGTTTCGCTTAGTCTGATAGAAGGCCATAATAGTGGAGCATTTGTGAGATAGAATTTGCTACACATGCAAACTGATCTACTAGAGAAGTAAGCTAACCATTCCTTAATTGTCAAATATCGACTCTTAAGTTTTACTCTAAAAAGATAACACTTATACTCGTATATCTCTCAAAAACTATAATGTACCTTTGGGATGTAGGCGATCTTGGCCCTCCACAGATTCCTTTTTCAAGGCAACTTTGGTGGTATGGCCATGCTCTTCATTGAAAACTTGGTAGATTCATCTGGCAACAAGATTGGTGGCAGTGGCGTGGTGGACTGCTGAAAACATGTCTTAAGATGGTTAAAGAGGATGTTGAACTGTTCTTGTGTCCACATGTGTTCAGAACTCACCAGTGAAATCATGATTGGTTAGCTTTTACTGACACAATTGCATCCAACTGCAGAGATTGGCTGACTTTCGTTCAGGATGTGGCAAATTCATTTGACGAAGCCAGCTTAACTGATCTAAGGTGAATGTTACAACAGGCAAGAACCAAGTTTGCCAACTCCATTTTTCTTGCTGATGACCGCTAATGCTACGTGTGCATTGATATGGGTATATATGTTGATAGTCGTCCTGCCAGAGGTTTCGTGGTGTTTATTTACCAGAAAGTTTGGAATAAAACAAACTGGATGAAGGGTATAAAAAATATATATTTTTTATTTATTTGCTTTAGAGTGAGTCCTTTGATATTTTGTGTTGCAAAATATTTGTTTATAAGGTGGATATTGGTAGCAGTCTGGAGAAAGTCTGTTTTCGTTTGGTAGTGGGTAGTTTCAAGGTCCTATGATGCTAGTTGTAGTAGTCATCTTAGAAATAGGTTAGTGTCAATCTACTGTTTTTTTTCTTGGTCATAAGAAGAGAAAAAAAATATAATTAGCAATAAACTCTTAACTACTTCATGCATGGTTGATTTCTGTAGCGGTACATCTTTTGTTCTATCTCTTGCCATTATCTTATATGGCTGTCAGTTTCTATCCTGTTTGATGGGGATCTAGACTTACTTGTGTGAAGCTCAGTTTCGTCTAACATTACAAGTCCCTTAGTGTTCATTTTTTTGATTGGCCAAAATTATTTTAGTTTTTGGTGTTCTGGTCTATCTCATTTTTTTTTTTTTTTTTTTTATGTAGTGGAAGTTATTCGTGGAGCCTGTCTTATTTTGTTAGACTTATAGTCATAAATAAGTAGGCTCTGGTCCCTCAAATTTCTGGCATTTTTTCTTCCTCTTTTTATTTAAGGGTTGCTTTCATGTTAGTTGAGAGAGAAGTGTGTGTCAGGTTGGTGCAAAAATAATGTCGTTTTTGACGTATTTTTAATGTCAAAAAACGACATTATTTTTGCACCAACCTAATATGTGTGTGTGTGTGTATATGAAGGGATAGGTTGAAAAAGAGATAAGGGTTTTGAAGGAAAGTGCAAATGCCTTATTTTAATTTGAATTATTTTCATTCTTCTTTTTATTTGACGGTTACTCTCTTGTTAGTTGAGAGAGAAGTAGAGGGAGAGAAAAGGAAAAAGAGATAAGGGCTTTAAAGGAAAGTGAAAATGCTTTATTTTAATTTGAATTATTTTTATTTCTTGATTATATATTTTTAAATTATTTTTATCAGGACACCCTACATATACGAGTCTCATTTTCAACACTGCGAAATTTCTGAGTCGAGGATCTGATATTTAGAACTGTGAATATGAATTATTTTACATCATTAATTCCTGTGTTTTACTGTGATACTTGTTTATTTACCAAGACACAACATGTAATTTCTACAGAGCTTCTTCTATATGCCATTCTCCTTCAGGAAATCTGTGATCATGGCTCTCTACAACTTCCAAGCCTTTGTAGCTTTTAGGAAGGTTTCTCTTTCTAAAGATAGTCTCCTTAAAAAGATCCTTATCTTTTTACTACATTTGCCAGAATGACGGTGCAAGTTAAGGTTAGCACCAAAAAGTCAGTGCACCCTCAGGTTGCTAGACCTTCTCCTGCATCCACCTGTGGATGTTGAAAATCCTCAGAAACCTTCCCATGATTACTTGATATTTAATAAACATAGGTGAAAAGGGAAGTAGAAAGACTGTGTTATGTTAATCTTTCAAATGATGTTGGCTTATTCGCCTGCTTAGAAAATCAGTATTCGAAGTCCTTGCTTTTATAGAAGTTCAAACACAGACCTCTAGCTTAGGTGCAGAAGAGGTAACTATTTCATCTGTACAAATCCGGTTTGTTGATCTTATTCATTTATTGAAAGATATCAAGAAGTTCTTGGTGCATTTATTAATGAATGAAATATGTGTCATGTGCACTTGACAGTGACTGCGTATAAATTATGAGTCAGCCTTTATGCCTCATTTGCATGTGGAATTCTTAGACAATCCTATTTCCAGTTTCTAGGCATTCCGTCATTAACTATGAATTTTTGTTTTTGCTCGTGTCATCGTAAACTGTTAAGTTTCTCTCTTGGATTGTTGTCATATAATAACTCCTGTTATCAAGGCCTGAACGTACTAACCCTAAACCTCCAAATGAGCCCAAGCCTGATTAGGGGACCAGGAAGAGCTTTGTCACCCTGGTTATCTTATCAACATTTGCTATTTTTTTCTACCTACATTTATATATGTTACAAATTAACAGATCGCGACATCTATCAGAGAGATGAAATTCAAATTTTTATTATTGCATTTTCCAAAGTTTTAACACATCAGCAGATAGCCATTAATGTCAGCAACTGAGCACAAATAGTTATTAATTAAAAAATTAGTAATTAATCTGTATTATCCATAACTACATGTACAAGAATGTTGTTTTTGATAAAACTTAAAAAATAAGCATAAATACGTAGAAAATGAGTATATTGTCGAAAATTCCTTTTTTCACAATATACCTATTTGTGCTATGTTATAATGCTTATCACCTAAACAATAATACTATGGAATAGGTTTTTTTTTTTTTTTTTAAACATTCAAGTATATTTAATTACATCTTCCTAATAGCTGTTGTGATCTGTAAACTAAGTACATCCTACTATTAAAGGATGAAAAATTTTGGTGGATTTTGACGTCATTCTCAAAAAAAAAAAAAACATAAAATTCACTATTTTTTTTTAACCATATTGTTGGATGTGTTAAAATTTTTCTGCTTTTTAACAAGAAAAAAAATCTCGAGTTGATGTTAAAAATTGCCGCAAAACATTGTTGATTTATTTAAGATGGAATGATCTATATGATGACATGTCTCTAATTTGTATTTAGATACATTGCATTTATTTTCTATTTGTTCTAGTTGAATTGCTCAACTATATTACATAGGATCCATTATTGTATGTAATTAGGTTACAATAAAATTTGCATTTTATATGAATACTATCTTATGAAAATTAAGATGTAGTAGAGTCGTGGGTATCATAGATTCAAGGTGGGGTTGAGGGCACAAAACCCTTGCACCAGACCTGCCTATTATTATGATCTTATAACAGATAAAATCAAATTCTCAGCTAAGAATAGAGGGTAATATTGAAACCTCTTTACTGCTCTCACGTGTTTTTATTATCATTATCAAATATGTAACCCTTGATATGACAATGATGGGTAAGACTTATGAAAGAAAATTTACTTTAATGGTTATGTAAATCGTGACACACCAAATATTGGTGGATGAGTGAGATAGATAGATCTATCTATCTATATATATATCTATATCTCAACATTCAAACCCATTATACTCATTGCTGCCAACTGATTTTACCATTACTCCTTCATGTAATTTTTGAACCAGCTCTTAATTGCTGTCATTCTCTGGTTGACTCTGACACAGGGTGGTAGCACCTGTTAGGGTTCCTGCTGTGAGTAAATAGTGAGACCTAACCAAACATCAAAACACTAGCAAAATGACCAACAATACATTTTTTTATAGCAAAATGACTAACAATACAATAATATAAAAATACATTTTTTTAGTAATTAATTGTATTCTCATATCAAATTTACCCGTGTTAGGGGTGGGAATGAACTATGCAGTATAATGTATAATTAAGACAAACCCTTTAGGCAAATAACCTCATACTCAAGGGGCTACCAAGTAATTTAATTTCATTACGTACCCGGGTGCTCAAATGGTGGTACCAAATGATGTCTTACTTATTTTGACTAATTACCCATGTACTAGCTTTTAAAACTTTCTGTTAATGGTTGAGTTTGATTCATAAATCAAAATAGCTTATGGCCACATCATGCTGAAACACCAGTTCCAATATGATCACTAAAGATAAGCAATGACTAGCCTGGTTAGTACCTAGATGGGTGCTTGCTTGGGAATACCAGTTGCTGTAAGCTTTAAAATGTGGGTGGTATAATAGATAAAGGCTCAAAATTGTTAATTGGAGAGCCAAGTTCCAGTTCTAGTGGGGTTCATTATATTCACTTACAAATACCCTTGGGAAATGTATGAATCCAATTCTCCCACGCTATGGGTTAATTAGTAAGACTTGTATCACTTAAAACAAAACAATTATTGTCTAAAAATAAAAATGCACACAAATTATTTACATTTTGGCATTAGATGACTTGTAGAGGTTGCCGCTAAACAAAAAACAACCAACCAACCAACCAACAAACAATCATTTATATCCCACTACTTAGCCTTGTGCCAGATTTAGCTTATCAGTATGATGACAGGAGAATGTAAGAAAATTAAAAATTTTTGATTTGTCATAGGAATAAATCACATTTCATTTACTTGATTATTTTATTGACTTTTTTATATTATTAATTAGTTTCATAGCCTTATTTTTAACCCCATTTGAAGTTGTGTGTGTTTTTGATATACTTTTACTGTTTTGCATAGAGTTCGAATAAGATTTATGATCTCGCCTTGTTTGGTTGCTCATTTCTTGGAAAAAAAGTTGTCAATAGATTTACCTGAATTTCTCAGCGAAAATTCTTGAGCTCCTAAATAAGTGATTTGGCATTTGCTTCACTCAGTTTGGTACAAGGTCACAAGTATGGAGGCATCTAGTGAGAATCTTACTGACACCACACTAATAATACCTAACAAACCCATCTGATTAATGCAGTGCCTCCCAGTACAAGTGAGATAAATATGGAATTATTAAAATCCTTATGTTGTGTAAGTTTTATTAATTATAAATATGTTACATAAATCACCTTTTTTTTTTTCCTTTTCATTCACCATAATACATCTGACCACAATTTTGTCTTAATAAATGCCAGTCTGATAAGACAGGAATAGAATTCACTAAGGAAATGCATTGAAAGTGCACTAATGTCAGAATTCTCGACAATAAACCTAAGACCAAACCATACATAATGACTGATTATCACAAAAGTAATAGTAACACAATGTAGTATATGAGCTAAAAGACAAAAGAACAGATACACTCAAAATGGGCTAATTTAAAATTATCTATCTATCTATCTATCTATCTATCTTTTGTGATGTCAGTTAACACTCGTTGCCACTTATGTATATTCATCGTCACTTTTGTAATGCTTGTTGTAGTAGAGACTTTGCAATCGCAGATTACAACTATAATAATGCTGTTGAACAATACTGGTGTCAGGTGTCTTCAAATAACACTTGCACTGATAGTACTTGCTCAATAAAACACAATCAAATAGTAATCCGAATAGAGAAATAGTATAGTGAATAGTGATCCATATAGTAATAGAGGATAGAATAGAAATAGCGATTGTTTAGATGTCACGCTGCTTTCTACTTATGCGTTTCCTCTATGGTCATGTGATCCACTTAATTCAATAATGGGATCGTCTGTGTTTGCTCACAGACAATCTATACTCAAACTTAAGTGTCAGCAACGACACTTTATTCCTATATAACACTATCTAATTCTAAAAAAAAAAAAAAGAAAGAAATTACACACAAAATGAAACAATGTTTACTAAACTATCTGGCTTTCATTTTTTCATAATAGACATTACACTTCTGCCAAAAGTAAATGTATAAAACACACCCAGACTATTTAACATTATTTACTTAGACTTTTTAATCAATTATTTTATATTACTACTAAAATAAAAATATAATCCATAACTCAATACTTAGCTGAAAATTGATCTTAAACTTTCACTGTGTAACGTTAAGTGTTATAAAGAAGTATTAAGTGCATTTGTAAGAAACTAGATTATATTTTTTTAAAAATTGTTTTAAAATACATGCTTTTTCTTTTCATTCTACATTGTTCTTACAAATGAACTGATGAAAGAAACTTGCTTTTTAAATCATTAGAATATCATTAAAATTAAAAATTGTAATTAAAATCATTAAAATAAAAATGTTCAAAGATAACACAAAACAGAAGAAATAAAAAAAAAAAAAAAAAAATCAGTATTCTATTTTAAGAACAGTTAAGTCTGTTTATTTAAACAAGATTTGTAGCTGTTTTTTCCCTAGAGATAAGCATTTCCTATTCTGATAAAAAAAAAATCTGAACTTGTTTGAGTAAAAAAAGAAAAAAAAAAGTGTGATTAAATAATGAAGTAACATGAAAAGATGCTGTGTCATTTTTTTTCTTTTCACTTGTGACATTTTTTTCTTCTCATTTTACTTCTGTTAATTTTACCTAAATTTACTTAATGTTTAATATATTGGGCATTTATTCTGAGGGACACAGTATGAGTCTGTGTGTAAAAATTTTAGGGGCATGTTTTTACAAAAAAAAACCAAAAAAAAAACCACCTTGAAAGAGGATCAAACTATATATTGAAATTGCTTGCTCTCTGGGAAATGGTGGTTCCCTTGTTTTTGTATCTGCTGTGTAAAGAAATCCCTGTAAAATGTGTCTCTGACCATACTTCACTTTTGGGATTTTTATTTATATATTGGATACTGTTTTTTAATTTTTTTTTTTTTTTTTTTTTTAAACTCTTCATAACATTTTTGTTTTGTCTGATAAAAATGACTTTATTCCTGTTATCATTTAACTAAGGATTAACAAATGCTAAACTCACCTTTTTTATATTATTTTCTTTTTCTTTTCAGTTGTAACTTTTCTTGTGCAACCCATCTATGAAATCCCTGTTTCACTGTTTTACAAATTGTTGAGAGTTTTACATCTGTTCAAGCATTCTTCAGATTTGTCTGAATATCCTTAACGTCTGATTTGGGACTGACTGAAATTGTTGTCATGATTTTAGTCACTCATACTGAAATCTTCAGAGGATTCAATCTTGCAATTGCTGCTACACTGCTAATTTCTTTCCATTTATGTACAATGGATAAGGCAGTGGAACAGGTATGTAAAACTGCTTTTACATTTTCCCCTGAATTGATAAGTTTCAATCGATTACTTTTTCAGATCCAGTGAGTTCTTGTGAGGAATACCCAACCTTGTTTATCAGAGGAATTCTAATACTCTCTAGGTGGCATTGTATAAAGTAGTATAGTACAAACCCTTTTTCTTTCTTCACCCACGGGATACTGTATGGATAAGACAGGTCTTGTTTTCCTTCCAGGGTAACTTTCTAGCCCCAAACCATGTGTTGCATCAAATACAACTTAATACTATTACAACACTATCTCCTATTTGAAAAAAAAAACAGACTTCTACAAAAGTATCTTCGTTAGAATCACAGACTGCAATAAAGTGTACCAGAATACAACAGCTGCTTGACTAGCTGTTGTATTCTGGTAACTTTGCATGTCTGTAAGTCTACCAACTGGTGTGTCTACTTATATTAATATCTTGGTCAGCCTATGAACTTTCCAGTCGACCCTCATATGTGTAATGTTATGACATTCTTTTATGTGCTGTTGCCCTTCAGGACATGAGTGGTCATTGTTCTCCACAATTTTCTGTCTTTTTTTGCTCAGTAACTTTTGACCCTTTATCATCTTTCTTTGTTCTGACATCCATTCACAAAAACTTGATAAGTCTGTTATTTGCTGTTTCCACTTGATCCTCTTGCCTTCAGTGTATCATATGAGTGTCAAATTCTCTAAACCACTTTTCCTCATTATATGTCTCAGAAATTTCAACTCTCTTTTGATTGTAAGTAAAAGTTTTTGTTGTTCCTGTTTTGCTTAAAACTTCATGGGATATATATATATATATATATATATATATATATATATATTGTGGCTGAGTGGTTTAAATGTTCGCATTCTGACCATGAGACCCAGGTTTGGGTATTAACATGGTCGATTTGTTAGGGAGGACAATGATGTTATCAGACTGGAGGGGTTGATTCCAATATACAGCACCTTTGGTTACCTGAAAAGCATACCATGGGTTGACCCACTCTTTGTAAGTGAAATTGGGTAGATTTAACCCTTGGATGCAGTTGATAGCTGTGCTAGCATGAAGTCACAAGTCATCGTGGCCGAGGGTTTGAGCATGCTGGCCTTGTTCAAATTGTTGATCATGCTAAATAACACACTCTTTCCTAGAAACTGTAACTAATGTCTGCTTAGCATAGTTGCAGTATAAATCACAGGTGGGCTCTGTGGGTGTTGAATAAATACAAATGCGCCTGAGCAAGCGTCTGCAATAGGGATTGGCTAGCCACTCTAGTAGATGGGTATTCTTGAATACGGGTGGCCAGCTCTCTCTCTCTCTCTATATATATATATATATATATATATATATATTGCATCTAGACCGTGGTTCTGTTGGAAGACTTTGGTATATCACGTGGTATGATGTCATAGAACCACATCTCATACATATGATCTGTGTCTGCTATTCTGTGACAATTAATGTCACATAGCAATCTTCTATGTCAATATAACAAAATATCATCTTTGACGGTGGATATCTTTGTTTCATGTTTGTATAACCATTTTGAGGATGGTCCATGTGAGCCGAAAGCTTAGGACCAGCTTAACAAAAAGATATCCAAACGTTGAACAATTTTTGTCTTTATTTTCACCAGAAATTAAAGCAAATATTAGAATGGCTCATGATCATCATTCATTGTTTGGTATATTGTTATTAGGAAAAAATAATCCAGGTTTCTGTCTGAATTTCTGGGATCAGGAGTTATCATTATTTACACTATATTTGGACTATTGTCCTCGTCTGTGTTGTTGTTATCACTATGTTTCATTCACAGTGTCCTCTGGCCTTCCTTAAGTGTATAATGATCTGTGTAACTTACAGAGAATTCTGAACTACACCAAGAGACAATCTTTTTATGCTCCTGTTAATCTCTGGCCAAAAAAGAATTATAACATATTTCAATGCCTTGAAAGTAATATAGCGCATGTAGTTTTAATTCAGGTTAAATAAAGAGTTCAATTCAGAATTCTCTGTAGGTTAGCCAATTTTTCCTGAAAAGAACATGTAGTCTTATCAAGCATCAGAATTGGTCATGCCAACATTACACATTCTTTCCTTCTAAAAGATGAGGATCCACCTAAATGCATCATATACCAGGAGACATAAACAATAAAACATTTTATGATGGACTGTGCTAAATTTGCCTCTATCTATAAACACCTTTTATAAGGTAAATAGCCTTAAAGATCTTTTCAAAAATGTTAATGTAAAAACTATTTTGATCTTCTTCAGGAAAACTAAATTATACATGATGCTTTAACTCAGACAACTTCATCTATAGACGAACTATACAAGCAGTTTTTTCAACTATACTTCATGAATTATAAAACTTAAAATGTCCTGTAATATTACCAAATAAAAATCCAATTTCAACATTGAATGACCCATGAGGGTTGATATGTTGGTAAAACAAACTAAATCAAACAAACTGTAGGTTAGCCAGATCAATATACACCTGAGGAATCTTGGAGGGCACAATGACCAAAATGTAGTGATAACAACAAAGATAGTCTGAATAAAAATAGTGTAAATAATCCAGATTGAATTAAGTTAATGTTGTAACCAGGAAGCAAATAGTTTTTAATAGTGATTTATTTTTGGATAATTGTTATACTGTACCTATGGACTATAATGGATATGTCCCAATCCTTATAAATACAGTGGAATATACTGTCTGGGGGACTCACCACTAGTTCACCATTAGAAGTGGATTACTTACTACATGTTGCTGGTGAATCTTGTATGTCATTAATGTTATAAAGATTACCGTTCCATTTCCAACTTTCATTTTGTTTATTCTTATTCAGTAACCTTTTTTAGGTTACAACATTTCTCTTAATTTTTTTTTCTGTCTTCACACTTATTCACTTGAATCTTTTATTTCCAGAAGTTTTAAAATAGAGACAACATGCTTTCTTTGTCTAACATCAACGTTCAACGACTTTCAACTTCATCTCTCAGAAGTGAGACACAAAATCACTCTCTGCACATGGCCAGTAAGTTTTGTTTTTTTAATTTGTCACAATAATTCTTATGCGATAAATTACTTTCAAGGCATTGAGATATGCTATTATTCTTGTTTAGTCAAAGATTAACAAGAGAATACAAAGTTAGATCCATTGTTTTTTACCGTAGTTTTGTATATAAAATGTTGCAAAACTTAATTTATTCATGACTCAACCGTAATTTATGCAAATGTTGAAGGGTAAGAAATGCGATAGTCTGGCTAGAGGTATGTAATGTAAATTACCTCACTATAACATCTACACAATTTTCTGTTACCTTATATGCTGAGAGCGTAGCAATGATGCAATGTAGGACCAAATCACCTCACAAGTAAAACCTTAATTCACTTATCTTTTCTACATCCTCTCATGTGTATCTTGTTGCTACTGGAACAAGCTATTGTCTCATTCTAATTTCTGTAAATATGTAGCTAAAATGTTTTCTCTCAAATGCTATATGCATGTCCTTGTTTTGGGGATGGTGGCCATTAATGTGCTAAAATAAGCAAGGCTAATATAGGCTACTCATGAAAAGGAAGTAAATTTATGATATTTTTGTGCTTGATTTTGAAATGTACCTTAATCTAGCAGCTTTGATTTGGAAAAATCTTCAGATAAATTCTCTGAAATGTTTCACACAACCATGTAGTCATAAAATAGAATGGTATGTAAAGTAGCAGCATCACCTACTATTGTATTTAGTTCAATCTCAATGAATGTCTTTCACAATGACCTTGTGCCAGCCTAAGTTGAGCAAAAATAACAAAACAACAAGAAAAAAACAGAATATCTTTGATTGTGTAATGTTAACCAAGTAAGTTTTACAGATCGTTCTTACTGTTGTGAGATGAATTCTCTTTTTGGTGCCTAAAACATGTAACTCTGAATCAAGTGAGGCAACAATTAATAATTAACTATTGTCTATAAAAACACACAAGAACTAATTTAAAATACTTTTCAGCTTTTGAAAGCTTTGTTATTTTAAACAGGAACAATTCTTTAGTTGTTTATTGCATGAGTGTGATTATAACAATGGGATATAACTGAATACATTATTTTTCTTTGAACTTTTTTTTCTGCTTTCCTTTATGTATCTTTTGTTTTTTTTCTCTTCTCCTTTGTGTACCCTTTGTTTTTGTTTTTTTACTCCCCTCCTTTGCATACCCTTTGTTTTTTTTCTCCTCTCTATTGTGTACCCTTGTTTTATTTTCTCCTCTCCTTTGTGTACCCTTTATTTTTTTCTCTTCTCCTTTGTGTACCCTTTATTTTTTTCTCTTCTCCTTTGTGTACCCTTTATTTTTTTCTCTTCTCCTTTGTGTACCCTTTATTTTTTTCTCTTCTCCTTTGTGTACCCTTTGTTTTTCTTTTCTCTTCTCCTTTGTGTACCCTTTATTTTTTTCTCTTCTCCTTTGTGTACCCTTTGTTTTTCTTTTCTCTTCTCCTTTGTGTACCCTTTGTTTTTCTTTTCTCTTCTCCTTTGTGTACCCTTTGTTTTTCTTTTCTCCTCTCCTTTGTGTACCCTTTTTGTTTTTTTCCCTCTCCTTTCCTTGGTGTACCCTTTGTTTTTCATCTTTCCTCTTTTCTTTTTTTTTTCTCCCTACTACATTTTTCCTCCCACTTTTTTCACTGATGATTGAATTCTCTATCTGAATAAATTTGTTTTTGAGAGGAGTTTGATGTTGCCTTCAGTTATTGCCTTAGTATCAAACATATTGATTGTTTTTGCAGCACAATCTTGGAATTCTTCTAAGGAACTTCAAGATGGAGATTTAGAAAATGAAGTCCATGCTTGGCGTCAACCACTAAAAGCCTGGTTAAGCATTTGCTATCAAAATGAAACATTTTATAGGGTTATCGATTTTCTTCTAGTCACGGTGAGTTTCCACTTTATTTGCTTTTCATTGCTTCCATTTGTTTTATTAAATATAAGTTAATTTGAAAAAAAAAATGAAATTGATAGAACATTAGACTGACTTTTGCTTATTTTGCTTGAGGAATCTTGAAATTTGACTATATTTCTTTGTTGGCATTGCAGTGACTCTGAGGTATATCCGCCATTAATTAAGATTTTTGCTGCTTCATATTGAGCTGATTTCATTTTTTTGAATAAATTTCTTGTTTTTGTATATAAAAGTCTGCTTTAGAGCCTACTAATGTCAATAAAAGTAGTCTTGATTCACCTTTTTAATTTTCTTTGTTTTTACTTTTTCTCCTCCCTTTCTTTTCCTTTCTCCCCCCCCCTGCTAATTTCTTTGTTTTTTTCTTTCCCCCCTCTCACTTGGGAATACCCAGTTCTGTAAGCTTGGATGTGTGAGTGGTGTAATGGATAATGGCTGGGAAATGGAGATCAGAGCACCAAGTTCTAATTCTAGTTAGGTTCTTTTTATTCACTTACATGAAAATACCCTTGGGAAAAGTATGGGTTAATTAGTAAAACTTGTATTATATTGGTGCAAAAATAATATCATTTTTTGACGTATTTTTTAACATCAAAAACAATATTATTTTTGCACCAACCTAATATCTGTATATTATTATTATTATTATTTCAAAATATTCTTACAATCTAAAAATATTTTCTGGTTTTTAAATAACCTGCAAAAGGTTGATAAGCCGTAAAAAACCTCAATCAATATTTTTCCTCTCTTTTCCCCCTTCTCTCTTTTTGTCTATTTCTTCCTGCTTCTTTATTCGTTTTTTTTTTTTTTTTTTTTTTTTTTTCCACCAGTGAGGATTGAATTCGGTATCTGAATGAATTGGTCTACAAGATGAGTTTATCATAGATCAGTGTCCTAATATCACCATTAGAATCAAATGTGTCTCCACTTTTTTTTTTTACTTTTGTCTTCACAGAAATTGCAATGATTATTTTACCTCCTTTTTATGTTTTTCAGCTTAAAGATGCTGAAAAGAAAATGCAATCTTATGATTCTAAATCCTCCCAAAAGAAGGACATAACTGTCATCGTCAACCCGTGTTTACTTCCGTTAGTCTTTCAAAAAGAGAACTGGGAGAAATTTCTTATAAACCTCGGATTTGTACTGGAGATGCCGGACACTCTTCCACTTTACAATGTGACGTTAGTGTCGGTTTTACTTTCAGCCTCCATTTCTGTTGACCTTTTAATGGAGGTTCGCTACCTCTTGACCTACCTTAAAGGTATGTATCCCTTGCGCCAAAAAATAAAATTCATTTAGGGGAACAGTATATCATCAGCTCTTAAGTATAATTCAATTTTTTTCCTATTTTTTTTTTTTTTTCTCCAGATTTTCTTCATCTTTCCATTTTTCATCTTTCTTCTATTTTTTTTTTTTTCATTGCGTGATGACAGCTCACTGCTGCACAACATGATGAAAATTTAATTTAATGACTGGTTAAAAAGAAATAGTTTTAATTTAAAGAGCACCTGGCAGGGTGGTAACACATAAATTAATGTAATGAAATAACCAGTCACCCCCATGAATGATTACACTATAGGTAGTAAGTACTTATAAAGTCAACTCTCTACGAGACTCGAGTGAGAGAAAGAAGATGCAAGCACGTCTGACCTTCCAATTAGTGACACTTACTACTAGATTGACCTGTGTGTATAACTGTACCGTATTTCATATTGTACTGGTTGTGTACAATAAACCTTTCTTCTATTATCCACCTGGTGTTAAGTATTTATTCCCTTAGCACGGAATATAACATAAATCTTGTTCAATCATTGATTCCCCACTTTTGTTGTTCTGTGCTATAAGCCTATAAATATGGACTCTTGTCATAGAGCAATGATAAACAGAATGGTTCAGCAAGTCATTGCTAGTGAGTTTAATCCTTACTGGATATTTTCTTTCCATTGTTGCCTTCTGAAGTAGCCTGGTTCTTGGCTAAGATAGTTGCATTTAAGTAACTGATATTATTGTTATTTTAAAAGAGAATAAGCTGACATATTCAAAAGGTATGTTGAGTTAGGCCTGATGGAGATACTAAGAATGAGAGGATATTTCCAGTTTACATTTCTCAATTATAGGCATTTGTATAGCAACGATATACCAATACCTTTAATAAAATGGATGAAAACAGGATAGCCAAAAGAAAGGAATGAGAAACATGCATTGTTCTTAAAGATTTTTCTACCAATATATACATACTTATCAAAAATTTGCACAGATAAATTATAACATATGAATACAACAAGCAGAGTTAAAGGGGTAAAAATTGAGAGGGTCTTACTTGTAATATTTCTCAAAGGGAAAACGGGCAAGCCAGTGGTGTCCTTTATGTACCTGGTGAGGCCATGTGGTTTCCTCTGCTCTCTTAACTTTCATTGGCAATCATGTCTTATGCCATACTTTTCTGTTGTCTGCATAGCAACTGGGGTTCATCACACTATGAACTGTCATCAGTCACTGGCTATCATGTGACCAGTGTGAATCCATCTTATCCAAAGGCAGATAATTGTCTCCTGCATCCCTTCAGGCCATTTCAGGCAGATCTAAGCTAAAATAGAAAAGTGAAAAATGTAGGTTAGAGGTTAGATGTGAGTATATAATACATAATTATCTAGATGAGCCATCGTGTATTAGACATCTCACTGTTGCTTCTGGTTAAGAATATATTCATAAGGTACAATGAAATAATACAGAGAGCTATATGTATCCAACAATGGGTTAATATTTGGGAATTTTTTTTTAATTATTTTTTTATACATTTTAGGACTGTCTTAAAGGGACCTCTTGTATGATTAAATCATTTTTATATATTATTTTAATCTAAAATACAATACTTAAGAATTGTCTTAAAGGGGCTTCTCGTATCTTTAAATCATTTTTTTTATGTATTTAATTATTATGGTTTAAAATACAATACTTATTATATTCAATGGTTCATTAGATATGTCAATGTTAAAATTTAAAATCAAGGAATTAAGTAAATACTATATGTAACATTTATATGTAGTCAAATAATGGATATATAATTATCATATATAGATTTTTCAAGAAATCCTATTAACTATGTTTTAATGTAAACCTTGTTCAATGCCTACAAAAAACAGTTTGTTTCATTGATTTAATAAATCATTATTTTTAAGAAACTTGATAATATATAGCTCTTCATGTAGACCTAGAGGACATGGGTCATTTAATGACCTACATATTCTTGTTTTTTTTTTTTTTTTTAATAATTTCCATTTTACTTTGGGGTTTTTATTAACTTCTTTTAAATGCCAAAAATATTTAGAGAGGGATGTTCGGTTACAATACCCATTGTTGTTGAAAGAAAGATGTTGTTATCATCTTAATTTAAAAGGGATTTTTTATGCTTCCAATATGAATTTATTAACATCTGGATTTTTAATAGAGGATTTTCAATAGAGTACATTGGTAAACTATAGATTCTGTAAGACATTTATTTTGCAGTGGACAATTTATGGGATTTCTACAGTTATATAATTTATTAATATTATTGATTTTTGTTCTGCGATCACTATTATTTTTATTTTGCTTTAAGTGTTTATTTAAAATTGTTTTTTATAATTTTTTTTCTATATTATCAGTACAACTATAACTTAATTTTAGTGTAATAGGTACTATTTTTAAAGCCTTATTATAAAAATTGCAATGTTTATAAAATATATCTTCATTTGCAGAGTTAATACTAATTTGTTTTTCTATGGATGAGGGTATGTCTTTTATGGTGGGTGATTAGACTTCAGGTGGCTATATGAAGGATTGGTATTTTCTTTCTTATATAGTTGGTATCTATTATTGATTAAGTCTAATGTTACATTGAAGAAGTTTACCCTTTTTAATTTTGTATTAATAGTAACTTTTAAATTTAGGCACTTAGACTCTCTATGTATTAGTTTTCTAATCTTGTCAATTTTGAAGTTAGTTGAATTCCTCACAACCATAATGCCATCATCCTTATATAATCCAATATCTTCTATATTAATTTCATGATGGGCAGTGAGATTGTATAAAATAAACAATCCAAGAAGATCAAAAGACTCCGCAGAAACCAATGATCCTGTTGTAATATCAAAATGGTATCCAGAGTTATTTTTCATCCACTGTTCCTTATTATGAATGATAACTGATTTTTTTTGCATTCATAATGATGTTATGGTTTAAGTGGCAAATTCTAGAGCAGTTGTAAAAAGTTTCTTTGAGATATTTTTAAATAACAATATTATAACACACATATATAGGCTAGAATGGGTCTCAAACCTTGAATGGCCATCTTCCTAGAGAAGAGCTCTCGATAGAAGCACTCATAGTACTGTGAGTATTTCAGATGTGTGTCAGGAAGAGTTACCTGTTTTATCTTCCAAATCCTTTTTCTGTTTTTTTTTTCCAAATCTCTTTTCTGTTTTTTTTTTTCTAAATACTTTTTTATTTTTTTCAATACATTTTCCCCCCATACTTTTACTCTTTTTTTATTTATTTATTTTTTTTTATTTATTTATTTTTTTTTTTATACTTTCTATTTTTCTAATATTTTTTTCAATATTTTTCTTGTTTGTTGTTTTTTAAATACAAATATTGAAAAAAAGAATAATTTTTTTTACAATACTTGTTTCTCTATTTTAAAAACCTTTTTCTGTTTTTTAAAATACTTTTCTGTTTTTTAAAAACCTTTTTCTGTTTTTTAAAATACTTTTCTGTTTTTTAATATTTTTCTTTTGGTTTTAATATTTTTTGTTGGGTTTTAATATTTTTCTTTTTTTTTTTTTTTTTTTTTTAAAATGTGTTTATATGCTGTCAAATAGAATAATTAAATTTTCAGTAATAAGAAAGAAATTGACAAAATAAAGTAAATTTCATTGTAACTTAAAACTCTTTTCTCATGACCTAATTTTAGTTTTTAAACAATGGACTGATAAATGCCGTTTTGAATGATAGCAAGCATGCAGCATAAGTGTTAGAAACTGGCTTTCTTAAATATACTCAATGACAATCAGAAATTTAATGCATTAACTGATTTGAGCTTATTGTTATCTTAATGATAAAAACACTTTTATGAAGTTAAGATAAGAATGTTGCTAAAGTTCCTATAGTCATATTTTCTGTTGATTTTTTTTTTTTTTTTTTTTTTTTTTTTCAGAACTGCCTTTCTTCAGCGTAAGAGCCATCTTATCTCTGAACCAAAATGAGGGAAACAGTTTGTTTCGTGCTGTAAGTTGTCATTATCTGTCTATATCTCCGAGATGAGGTATTATGATTACCTACATTATTTACATTATTTGGACTGTTATCCTCATCGTCATTGTCATATTCACAATGTTTCAGCCACTGTACGTTCCAGCCTTCTTCAGGTCATTGGAATTTTGAACTGAACCCTTTATTTCATCCACTGGGGTAGATTTTTTCTAGTTCCATGTGCCATGCCTCTTCTGAATGTCTCAGTTATTTTCCTTTAAGTCTCTAAGCTTTTGGTTGATCACTGTTGTAGCCTGGTATTAAACTTACAGCTCTTTGGGTCTAGTCACTGGATTTGACCAACGCCTTTATCCGCTGGGTCATATGTCCTGTGAGTTCAATACCAGACTACAGCAGTGGTGAACCAAAAACTTGGAAAGTTGAGTTAAAAGAAAATAACTGGGTTCAGTTCAAAATTCCAATCACCTGAAGAAGGCCAGAGTGTACAATGACTGAAACATTGTGAATATGGCAATGAAGCTGAGGATAAGTTTGAATAATGTAAATAAGTTGTCATTATTTTGAATATTTGTTTTTCTTGATATTTTTTTTTTTTTTTTTTTCGTTTTGTTTTTTTTCGTTTTGTTTTTTTTTCTTTTCACTAATGTTTGACCAATACAAGGCAAGCATCAATCAAGGTAGAGAGTTACCGAATGAGGCATTGGTATGGAATGTTGCAGAAATGGAAGTTATAAATTTTATGCCTCCTGTTACATTTTTCCTGCAAACAATATTTGGCAGACTCATGTGAGTCTGGCTAAAAGCAAGTCATAAAACAGGGAATTCAAGCAAACAACAATTAATAAATGTATTAGATATGTTAGAGGAGGGAGGAAGAAACATAAATTACAAAGAGTTCAAAGCAGTTGTCATTGCATATCTCTGAAGTACTCACATGGCCTTGTATCTATTGGAGTGAGCATCAACGTCTTATTGCTTCACAAGCCAAAGAAGAAAGAGAAAGAGTCTTTCAAATCTTGTGCCAATTGTGATTAACATTGGGGGCAGTAATCTGATTTCTTCTAATGACTTTTGGAGAAACAAAAGACCTTGAATAATTGTCTTTGAACTCGTGAATCAACAGGTTTTTAACTAGTAGGATTGAGTGAAAAAAGAAGCAGTCACCCTTTGTCCCATTCAACACTGGAAAAATGATAACTGAGATATGTTTGAATATGACCGATTCCTACTAACTCACAAACTGGCCATAATTGGATAGCCTACAACAAGAAGAATTTTGAAGGTTTAATCTGGTAATGGTAACCAGTGCCAGTGGGTACTACCAAAGACGCCACCCACTGGCTGGGGATGGCCCGAGAGTGGGGTTCATGGGCAGTACTTTGTGACCCTTGCTATCTTATTGGCATTTGCTTTTTTTCTGTTTACATTTATTTATATATATATATATATATATAAAAGTGAACATAGAAGTCAACACTTGACGATTGCATATAGCATGAAACAGACTGTCGCCTCTAAGTGTTGACTTCTATGTTCACTTTTATATTTACACACGCTCTATCTCTGATATTGAGCACTTTATTCCATAAATATAGCACACCTTAAGACTATATTTCTTTATATATATATATATATATATATATATATATATATATATATATATATATATATATATATATTACAAGTTAAACTAAGTACAACTGACTATTAAAGGATTAAACATTTTTGTAGATTTTGATGTTATTTTGGTGTCTGTCTTTTTCATCCAAATCTGTGAATTTGTTTTGCTCATGCTAAGTTTTGAAAAAACATTGTATAAAATTCATTATTTTTATCCATGATGTTGAATGTGTTAAAATTATTTAAATTTTTTATGAGAAAAATCTCAATTTAATGTTAAAAATTACTGCAAAATATTGTTGACTTAAGATAGAAATGGTCGATTATAACCCGTCTCTAATTTATATTTAGATACATTGTATTTATTTTCAGTTTTTCTAATGGAATTGTTCATCTATATTGCATATGATCCATTATTGTATATAATTAGGTTACAATAAAAATTTGTATTTTATATGAATACTACCTTATGAAAACTGAGATCTAGTAGAGTGGGAGGGGCTGTATCATAGATTCAGAGGTGTACAAGATGCCTGCACCGGCCCTGATGGTAATCTTTTTATCAGTTCTGAAAGTGCCTTATTTCTTTACATTTCTTGTTACTTGTCTCGTTCAGTCTTGATGGCATTTCGACCAGTTTTGCCAAAGTGTTCCTCAGGTGAAAAAATTAAGCACTGTGTAGGTGGCAGAGTACAGTGCCCAGGTAGCAGCTTCAAATTCATGCATATAACAAGAAGGTGTCATATTATACCTGTCCAATCTCTCTCTCTCTCTCTCTCTCTCTCTTTTTCTATGCTTCTCTGCCTTTCTCTCTCCTTTTTGCCCTGGGAGAGATGGATTTATATTTTATGGTTTATCAACATTTATTTAAACCCCAAACATATTTTAGATTGTCAGAGATTTGTTCCCAAATAAATAATGAATGAACTTGATGCTGCTTATCTATGGTCATCAAATGGGAACTGGTGTTCAGGGTGGTTTGACTGTAGACCTCTGGGAGTGAAAGTAAATCTTTGTAAATTGAACAGTTATTAATGTAACTCGTATGGAAAAATATATTTTGAAGTAATAAATATTTAAACTAATCACCTAAGTTCTTTTGAAGAAGGCCAAAGTATAACAGGACAATATGATATGTCAAAAACAACGAAAATTAAATGATAGTACTTTTCTATTGATATATCTTTTTATTTTACAGCTGACAGATGTGTGCATACACCACTTAAATCTAGAGAACTCTTTGTACAACCAATTAGCAGAAATTCTTTACAATCAAAAGCCAAAGTTTATGGAAGAACTTGGCTTCTCAAAATCCTCAGGAGTTTTGCAGTGGCGAAATACACCAGAAAAAGAAGGGCGAATGGTAATGTACATGTTTCTGTTGAAAATGTTCTTTAGTGATGAACTGAGTGAAATTAAACCAGTTGAAGTGTAAACACCTTCAATGTCACAAGTCAATTTTCATTTTGAATAATTTATTTATTTTGCAAATGTTAATCCAGTGAAACAGAAACATGGGCAAAATAGTGATTTATCAGTTTTGACATTTTGAAAAGAGGGGGGAAAAAAGTCATAGACAAAAGTACTTTCTTTATGATATTGGGATGTCTGGAAAATTCATGCCAATTTTTAGTTGTTCATGTTCCAACATGTTGAATACATCAACAAATATGGTTACATTTTCAATTAGAGCACATTTCAAACTATCTCTTGAGAAAGAAATTTTAAAATTACTTAATTCATGTAAATTTTGCATTCCTATGAAAATAGAAGATTATAAGGTTCATTTTAGACACTTGATACACTTTTTTTACTGTAAAGGCAAAAATGCCTTGCAAGCAACAAAAAAGATATGTACTGTGTATGGTTAAGGTGCTTTAGCTGACAGAACTATACGGAAGTGGCTTGCTAAGTTTAGAGATGGTGATTGTAGCCTTATTGATTAAGAATGCACAGGCAGACCCACACTACAGATGATAATCAAATCAAGACATTGATTGAGAATAACCCATATTATACAACACAGGAATTGGCAGAAACACTGAATTTATCAAAATCAAGCATCCATGAGCACTTAGTGAAGTTCGGGTGCTCAAATCGCTATGATATTTGGGTACCACATGATCTGCATGAACAAAAATCTTTGGATTGCATTTCATCCGTGATTTACTGTATAAACACAATGAAAATGACCCTTTCTTTTAAGCAAATTGTGACAGGTGAGGAGAAATGGATTGTTTACAACAATATTCAATGAAAAAGATCCTGGGGCAAGCAACATGAGCCAACATTAGCCATCTCAAATGAAGGTCTTCATCCTAAGAAAGTCATGCTGTGCATCTGGTGGAATTGGAAAGGAACCCTGTACTATAAGCTTTTGGTAAGTAACCAGTCAATTGATTCTGAAAAGTACTGCTCGCAAATGGATGAATTAAAGGCAGCAATTCAAGAAAAATGCCCAGAATTGGCAAACAGAAAAAGTTTTGTTTTCATCAGGATAATGCCAGACCATTATTTTTTTTTTTGTGACCCAGCAAAAATTGTTGCAGCTTGGGTGGGATGTGTTACCTAACCCACTATATTCACCAGACATTGCTCCTTTAGGTTTTCATTTATTCAGGTCCTTACAAAATAATCTCAGTGGTAAAAAATTTGATTCTTTTGGATGACATAAAAACTACTTTAATGAGTTCTTTGCGAAGAAACTCTTGAAATTCTCTGGGATGATGGAATCTAAGTTGAAGGAAAAATAGAGAAATGTTGTGCAACAAAATGGTTCATATTTAGTTGAATAAATATTTAATGGCATAATTTTGTTGTGCGTTTTGCCCTTAAAAATTCACATGAACTTTCCAGACAACCCAATAAAAAGAAAAACATTAAAGTCAAGTAATCAACAATTATTTTCAAACAAAAATGAACTTTATTTTAAATAAATAATACTAATATAAACACACACCTACAATCTTTGGTCAGTCATTCACCAACTACACAGCTTCACCCAATGATTTTGATTCCTGTTTGTGTCTGTGTGAACAAAAACTGTGAAAGGCTTTGTGTATCTTCAACAAAGAAATTGAAGATGAAATAGTGCCATAACAGAAAAAAGAAATCATTAATCCTATTTCCAGTATACTGACTTCATTATGTATTCACCTCATGTAGTTTGTGTGTAGGTCAGTGATACTTGGGATATCTTTATTATTTACTTCTCCTTTCTTGTTCTAAAAGAAACCGAATCTTCTTTTTGGCCAGTGAAAATGTCGATTGTTCTTCTCCCCATTTCTAACTGCAGCTCTCTATATCTTGACATATTGCTCATGATTCACCTTTGACTGCCAGTTCTATCCTATCACCCATCTCTATATCATGATGGGGTGGGGGACTCATTACCTACCTAGGAACAGCTTCTGAATGTCAATTCCAAAATCTAGCTTTGACTGTGTAGGACCATGACTGGAATTCCCTACCTTCCAGTTGAGTGGCACTTGATCTCAAAAGTTTTCATTTACATTTTCTTCTTCCCTACTTGTGAACTTCTCCTCTATTTGATTTTACTGGCAGCAGTGACAATGCTGAGAAAATGGTTGGTTCTCTGTACCACCCCTGCAAATACCTCACTCCTCCTGCTATCCTCTACTTTTACAAGAGCCGGATCAGGTCGGAAATAGAGTACTGCTACCATAGGCAAGAGCTGCCCAGTCCTCACTTTTCACTCTTGATAGAGCCCAAAAGCATCTCCATGTCATTGTAGGTGACAAATTATTTTCCACTTTACAACTTCTTTCCCACAGAGGAGACATTGCAAGCTATTCACTGTTCTACCAATTTTTCCATGGTCAGTGTTCAGATGAACTACATTCTTGGTTCCATCAGTCCTGATCTTCATGCCTAAGACCTACCATGCCATATACATTGTAGTGAACCACACTTAATCGCTTCATATTTCCCTGGTGAGATGTAAGTTTCACTTGAGCAGCTTCTCTCCAAGAGGCTGCTTCCCCAATCACGACAATCTTTGCCCTTTCAAGTCTAGGGTTAACTGTTATCTTCTGCATATGTCTGCATAAGTGTAACCCTCTATCTTGAGTGGTCCCAGGGTATTGTAAAACACCATTGTAAAAAAAAAAAAAAAACAAAAAACAAAAAAAACATTAATTGCTTCAGATTCAGATAAAATCATTTACATCCCATTTGACTTTGTGGGTGTCCTACCTGACGCTATTACATCATTGTGACTTTAGACATAGAATTCTTCAGGGATACTGAATTCCTATTCCAGGCTTTTTTTACCCTCTCAATCTCAGGGCAGAAATAAAATGAAGAAGAACAGTAAACATTGTCATAGTGTTACTGGCTTTGCTCATGGTTTTGAGATGACAGATAATCTCTTTTGAGTTGTTAGTTTCTTTTTGATATAAAGTGACTGCAATAAACAAGAATTTTTAAACACAACCTCAGTTTATTGATTATATGATCAGTGGGATAAACATTGCACACAAAATATGTGATATTAGTTATATCACATTACTATCAGTAATTTTACAAATAATATACAATGTCTTTTATTTGGGAACGGAAAGATTTTGAAGCCATCTGTTGGTCACATCAAATGAAACTTTCTTTTTTATTTTGTTGCAATGTAAGTTTATTTTCTGGAATAAATATATTTTCTTTACAGACCCTCTTGCCTCAATTTTTATACTTTATGTTCAAACGTGATAATTTGAATCAAAATTTAAAATGTGATGATTAGAATCAAAATTTCAGGTGTGATAATTTGAATCAAAAGGTACAACAACTCAAAAAACTTCCTCTGATCATTCTGATAAGAATAGAATTTCTGAATTTGTTGGTGAGGGCCTCAGACTCAACGTAAAGACCTACATCAAGTGCCTTGAGATAGTGCTGTCCTGCAACAAGATGGTGGCTGCTAGAAGACCCTGTGTCTGATGCATATATTATTGAAAATCTTCATTCTTTTCCCTATTAGTACATATACATTTACATGGATTATTTTTGTAGTGGCAAAAATGCAAGAGCTAGCAAAAAAAGATAACCCAGCATGAACTCTCTGTTGCACAGACCAATGCACATTGCAGGTTGTGCTACCTTGGGGAATTTGAAAGTTATTTTGAGTTTCTGTGGCCCCACTTCCCCTCCAGGGGTGAATTCCCCATCAGTTTAGAAACCCTGCCATAGAGACTGATATACTGCTAAACAAAAAACAACCAAACTTGGGAAAAGTATGAATGCAGATTTTCTCCTCCAGCTATTAACCCATAGTAGGACTTGTATTAGTAAATCATTATTATTTTCAAAAACTTCTTGCAGTCCAAAAATAATTTCTGGTTTTAAATAACCTGTAAAAGGTTAATAATCTGTAGAAAATGGATGAATCGATCCATTAAAATAACCTCATCAAAATGAGATTTTCATATAGATGCCATGCATGGTTCCAACCCATTCAGAAATATCTAAAGTGTCAGCTGTATACAACCCTTTATATGATTAATGGTTAAAATAAAAACGGCTAATATTTGATTTAATATTTGATTTTTTTTTTTTGTCTGAGTAGAAAAGAGTATAATTTTTTTTTATATTGCTGATGAGTAGTTGGGACAAATTATTTTGTTTCTTTGTTTCAACTTTCCTAGCTTTGCTTCTAAGAGTTTGTTTGTTGTTATTCCAAATCTGTTGTTATTTCATTTTTTTTGCCAGAGTTTAATTCTGGTTCTCAGGTTGGATTGTCATGTACATAAAAAATAAATAAGTAAAAATTAAGTAAAAAATAATATAACAATTGTAATTGTCATTAATTCACTCTTCCTAAATCAATGAGAACCAACCTCACTTTTCTCCTCTACACATGTGACATCCTCACTATCAGGCAGGCAGTAAACACATGGGTTGAGAAAAATTTGGGTTCCTTTCCATTTTCAGGCCGCAACGGTAACATTCATCTCTTAACACTCGACAAAAATTCAAGGTAAGAAAACTCCAGACATTTTTGTTTTCCAACTAAATTATCTGTACAATCATTACACACATGTATAGAAAAAGATACAAGACTGTACACAATTTGCTTATTCTTTATCTTATCATTCTGATCCATATTTGATCTACATTTGACCCCAAACTCACAATTTTACTCTCTCCTATATCAAACCCCACATAACAACCAGTTAATAAATAATACTTGTTTTGTTGTTTGCACATCTTGGTTTCTCATTTTCTATGAGTATATTTGTGTATATATATATATATATATATATAAATGTTGGGAGTGTTTGTAATTATTTATTAGGAGTTATAACTCCTCGACCATGTCCATAAGCCTATCACTTGTGACCATATCTTGAACCGCTGCTCTGATGCTGTCATTTCTCTTATAATTCCATTGTGGCTTGAGATCTAACATAGCACAATCTTTTTGACTTGCACATGGAATTCTATATACTCTGGAATGTAACAATTAATGGCCTTTCTCATATTCTGTTTTCCAGGGATATTAGAACAGAAAGGGTGTTGAAGAAGATAATTTTTTAAAAAGTTTTCCCTGATATGATGATGAATTCCAGTTACATTGCACAAGATCCAGTACTAAAAATGAGTGTGTCTGTCTTTTGGAAGGTGTTTCATTGCAATTGTTTTATTGTGTTGTGCAGGATATGAAGCATCAAGCTCATTTAAAGTAAATGAAACATATGACAACATAAATATATATAAAAACACTTTCATATATATATATAATATATATATATATATATATTTTTAATACAAAGTTAGTCTTTTGAATGTAAATACATACTATGTACCAAAAACAATATGAATTTTGTACTTATCTATTTGGTTTTCATGAACCTGAAATGCATGCACCCTATTTCCATAACATTCATGGAGCAAAAAGAGAAAGATTGACTTTTTCCACCTAACAATGTCTTGTGTGGGGCATCATGACTGTCTTTTCTTTTTATTCCCATGAATGTTTATAAGTAATTTCATTATTTTTGTTTGGTCAAGGAGGGGATAACTTTTTGTTTCTCACTACAATTGAAAACAGCTGCATATCCAGCTCTCTATTGTCTTTGTTGCCATTACAAAAAACATAGTACAGTCGTTCTTCAATTATCTATACTTTGATTTTTCTGACTTTGATTATCCAGAAAAAAAATCATCCATATGCTTTTCAATTATCCAAACAACTCATTCTAACATTTTATCTTGAAGATCTATTAAATAAAGCATACTCAGTGTTGGTAAAAATAAAAATGCTGATATAATCAGTTTGATTAATTCTTCATTGTTTTCTTAGAAGGAACATGCATTTGAATTCTTAAATCTTTAAAAGTGCCATAATATATTAGCAGCGGCAACCCAGAGGGTATAAAACTAAGCAAACTCTTAAGTAATCCCCTTTTCCTATTTTCCCTCCTTTTGAAGTGTGTTCCATCAACTTTTCACACTGAAGCAAACAGGCTGTGGATGCTTCACAAACACTTACACAAGCAAATCGCACTCAAATACATTCATTAACAATTTTCGTTGTGTATACATTTTACTTCTAGGAAAAGGAACTTTTTGTTACTTTTGTGAAATAATTATTTTGTATTTCAAATCAACCGGTCTGTTATTTTGTGCATATAACTTTCCCTGCCATTATCTTGTAAAATACTCTCGTAGATGATACCTTATACATTAATTATAGAAGTATAATTAAATAATTTAAAAATGTAATTTTCTTTTTTTGATAATTTAGGGATTTAGTTATCCAGAATTTTGAATTATCTGAACATTTTTTCCAATCTCTGTTCAAATGTTTCCAAATTCTAATAAATGTTTCCAATTCTAATTGGATTAAAATCTGCAGCAGGAGCTTTGGCACCCCCTGTTGGTTTGGTTCGATCCTGGAGCTGTATTTAAACTCTGCCAATTTCTCCTTTGTCAGTTTGAAGTATTGTTGTGTATGTCGGATGAATGAAAATGAATGGATTCTTGTGGTGACTGAGGATGGTACCACCATTTTGCCCCAAAAACAAACAGCATGATGATAAAAGCCCCCAAACTTAAAAACAATGTTTTATTGCCAAAATTTTTGTTATTATTAAGAGGTAAGACCAAAGTATTTTCTTATTACATTTCTTAATCCTTTCTAACACATTAAAAATTTTGGTTAAAAATCTTGTTTTTTGTGTCACTGGTTGATGTAATATTTTAGTGTTTAGCACTTTTTCAGGTGAAAAACATTGATTTGGAAATGCTTGCAAAAATCATATCAAGTCAGATTTTAGTGAAACTTTCAAGACTTATTCATAAATGAATGAAATTATTTTTGAAATTTCTTTGTTTAGAAAATCTTGGTAGAAAAATATGTATACATTATTTTTTTTTTTTTTTCATATGTTACCCCCCCCCCACGCACACTTAGTTAATTTCATGAAATTTTGAGAAATTAAATTTCAATCTCAAAATTTGTTTTATTAGTTAAGCAGAACTCCTTGGAGAATGTAAATCTTTTTTTTTTTTTTTTTTTCAAACAACTGCCCATTTCTCAAATCTGCTCATTATGAATGTGTCACGAATCAGATTAGCTATGTTTAGGATAGTGACACACAATTTCACCCCACTTCTCCTTTCGGCTTTGTGCGACAAATGTATTTTTATGCTATAATTATACAGTTTTTGTGCCAAGTGTCATCTTGAACAAGAAATTACTGTTGCTATTCACTTCTTTTGGATTTTGCATCTGCTCTTTCCACATAATGAGGAAAAAAGAGGGATTGAAAAATCTGATACTCACAGGACAGATTGAAGGCAAAGAAGGCCAGAGGAATACAATGCATAACCTACTCGGTGAGTTTGAGTAAATGGATGGCAGAACAAGATTTAGGAGAAATAACAAAAAGACAAAATTTATTAAGAGCTATAAAGTGCAAGAAATTTTGGAGAGTGATATTTACCTACATCTTGAAGGGACACGGCACATAAAAGAAGAATCTGCTCTTACACAGATAAGCAGGGAAGTGCTGTAGTCTTTGGGATAATGTTCTTTGATTTTGTAGAATTTTTCTTGGAGAATGGAGTGTGATTTTATTTTTGAAAGTTCATTTAAGCCAAAGATTATTTCAGGTTGTTTAATAATCCAAGGGAGACTACTCAAATGGATCATTTCTTGTATGTTTTCAATGAATAGATAGACCAATAGTTTTTTGA
Source organism: Acanthosepion lycidas (assembly GCA_963932145.1). Classification (NCBI taxonomy): domain Eukaryota; kingdom Metazoa; phylum Mollusca; class Cephalopoda; order Sepiida; family Sepiidae; genus Acanthosepion; species Acanthosepion lycidas. The sequence continues at coordinate 79,446,916 of OZ010572.1, read as the reverse complement.
TTAAGTCATTAGTATTTATTTAGTAGTACTATTTCGTAGTTAGGACAGTTTCATTATTGTGGGGGTTTTCAAACAATCGACTTAAAATATTACTGATATATCATTTAGTTCATTATTTTCTTGTTTTACACTGTTTTGAGTGTTTGTTCTTATTTTTAGCAGATTAATGAAAAAAGGAAATAAAAATGTTTTTGATTAAAAAAAAAAAATGAAGACCACTGAATGTTTCTTTCTTGTATGTGGCTATAAAGGGCAAAATAAGGAAGTTATATTGATGGAAGGTGACATGTTATTTACAGAATTAATTATTTAAAATTATATTCTTCCATTTTATTGTAAACCAATTTTAAAGGCTTGTTTTCAAAATTTACGAAAAAAGTACGATTTTTTTCCTTGACACTGCTTTTTTGTTTTAAGACTACGTTTACTTCCCTGGCAATGTTTACGAAGTTAAAATTTTTTTTAAATTATCAAAATATAAATTATAACCCATAATGCAATAAATTTTAAATCCTCAACTAATAATTGCCAATTTTATCTACCTTCATTCCCTTGGCAATGTTTGTTTTAAAAAGCGATGATTAGAATTTTAATAAAATCCAAACATATGAAATTGAATTTACATTTTCTTTGTTCTTTGAGAATTTACAACAAAAGTATTAAACAATGTAGTTTATTTATTAGATTATTTACAAAAATAACTTTATATTTACAACAGTCTCAAAATGTTTATCAACTCTAATTGATCCATTTTATTGACAGTGTGTAAATGGGTTCCATTTTGATTACTTTTTACATTTGGAGAGAGTTGTAAAATGAGCAAATGTTTATCTTCCTTTTTATTTTTATGTTGCAGAATGTATATATCATTAAAAACATTTCCATCTCATGGAAAATTCAATGTTTATCACTTTATAAAGAAATGAAAATAAATTATTTTATTGATAAATTCATAAAAAAATGTCCGTGAACAAGAAAATTTACATAAACGCATAATGACGAACTGTAATAAATTTTGAAATAATGCATTTTTCAGAGATCTTTCATTTGTCCAAGGGAATGAACGTAATTAAAATAGCAGTGTCAATGGAAAAACCGTCCTTTTGAAACACTTGTTTTTTTTTTTTGGGGGGGGGGGGCTCAAAGTTCTATGTTTGGCAATATAGTCTGTAGTGGTCTAATTTGTTTTTCTCCACCCATGTCAAATGTTGGAGTTACCTGATGTAGTGGTATATGAATAAGAATGGACCACTTGTAGATGTCTGTTTATGGTTGCATGAATAACATGCCCGCACAATTTATATTTAACGTAAAATACCACAAAACCTGAAATACAAGAAGGAACAAAATGATTTTTAAAACATAACATTTGTATTTATTTGTGTGCTGATGTACATGCGTAGAAGTTAAAGATCTGTTGGAGTTATGTCCCTTAGACTGTGAATATTTTTATCTGAACATACAAAAGTTGAATTAATTATAAAGCTGAGAAATGCTGAATAAACTGTAGCTTTAGACGAATATTTCAAAGAGAAAAGTTCTTGTTGCAGGTTTGGAAATGTCCTGTATGATTGTAATGTAAGTTGGAAAAGTTCGTATGTACGTGCATGCGTGAATATGCTTTTAATGTCTGACCGCCCTTCTACAACTACATTTTGTATCGAGAAGAAAGATTGAAAGCAAGCTCGTGTCTGCTATTTATAATGATTGTAATCACGTGACGGGATCGCAGCAAATTGGCGGGAAACTTGACTTGGTCACGTGCTGGAAAAATATTTGTACGTGGGTGGATTACAACACTCACTTGTGTGTTTATTGACCAATTAGAAGCTGATTTTTTTCTGAAAATATTTACTAAACTGAGTAGGCTTTCTGATCAACCTTTTGCACAAAAATGTACAAAATTTAACATTGATAAGAAAGTGGTAGTGGGATGCTACCAGTCATTTGTGACATGTTTGGTATTTCGGTTTGTAGTGCCATAAATTATTGCTAGAAATTGTTTTCTAAGGATTTCGGTCTGTATTCCTACATTTCCATGTATTATTGTGACTGTTAAAGTCACCAAGTCAGATGTTTCTTCTGTCCATAAACTACATGATTTCCTTTTTATTTCTTCTGGATTTTGCACATTTGTGCATATGCTACATATTGCTCTGTCACATTCATCATCAGGGGAGTCTTCCATGTTTGGGACAGTCAACATGTAGCAGAAGCAGACTTGTAGCATCTGAAAGGAGAGAGAGCATGTAATAGTGCACATTGTTGACAGTGTGTAACCCATTTTTGATTTCTTTTTACATTTGGAGAGAGTTGAAAGTAACTCTGCATGTATTTATTTGTCTTACTTTTTTAATATTTATTCTAAAATTTATAACCTTTTTTTCTTACTTTTGAGGCTCATTTTCATCTCACCCAGACAGGGTGATAGTTTCGGGGATTCTCATGATGTCCTTACTTGTGTTTAGTAGGGATATGTTTTTATTCTTATGTTGCAGAATGTACCCATCAACAAGAATATGTCCACACTTGCTGTCACCTATCACTTCAACCAGATTTCAAGTTTTCATTTTTTTAATTTTTTGACTGTCTTTAGGGTCAGTCTGGAGGATATAACCTTTTTTTGATTATGAACAGTGACAACAAGAGTGTGCATCACCTTAAATCTTGGGAATTCAGGTGAGCTGTAACTTTTTTTTTTTTTTTTTTGTAAACCTTCATTGTCGATACTTTAAAAGTCTAGTTTTGGGTAGATGGAGCTCAACAGTCCAGAAAGGCAGTCCATCTGCCGAAAACCCTGATTTAAGACCTCTGCTGTCTTGTGCTTGTATCTAAACAAAGAAAGGGCTGTGGAAGTAAATCCAGACAGAAAACCTGGAGTAGAGCCCCAAAGGCTGTCAACTTTTCAGCAACACCTGCAGGCAAACTGTCTCCAAATGTAATGCCATGTATTCCTTTGGATCTTGTCAGTATGGCTGAGTATGATGGGGCATGTAGTTTCGGCAGTGCTTGACCACAATATACCACTCAGGCTCGTGCTCTGGAGAGGTCATTCAGGTCTCACTACCAAAAGACTAAATTTTGACCAAACTGGGTGTTACGTTTATTTTGTGAGATAAACGGATGCCTAAAAATCTAGATGTTTTACTAGATTTCTTATGTATTTTTGACATTTTAGTCCTGGTATGAACGCTGTTATCATCTCTAATGCAATATAAGAAGGTAAAGTTTTCATCCAGACCAGGATTTAAAATTCTGATGTTTGGTCAGATTTTGAGAGATGGGTTCAGAAATTCTTAGTATACTTATGAGGGTAACTAAAAAAAATTATTCTCTATATCTTTAGTTTTGTCTCTGTGCCTTATGCTTATTGTTGGTACTATTGTGGTCCTGTGATTGAAGTTTTCACTTGATCATGACAGTTTTCTTGCTGCTGTTACAGTGTAAACATGGCCGCTCCGCCAGCAGTGTGCACCAAGGGGGAACAAAGAGCAGCAATCTGAATCTACAGAGAACCTACTGCCTCATTGATGGTAACTCGCTGGTTCACCATTATCATATCCTGAGCTTTCTGACTCTTCTTGTTAGTGGTGGAGGTTGACAAGCATCCTACTCCTCCTTTGTGTGTCACGCTTGTCCGGCTACTTTTAAAATTCTTGATCCCCTCATAAACACTTCTACGAAATGGTGCACTGTTGCCGTATTGTGTTAAGAGCCTTTGATGAATTTCAGCCCCTGACATACCTTCCGATCAGAGAAATTGGATCACTGCTTTTTATTCCTTTTTGGTACACACTGCTAGTGGGGGCAGATATGTTTACACTATGACAGTAGCAAGATAACAGGTGTGATAAGCGCAAGGCAGTGTGATAAATCTATAAATAACATTGCAAAAAAACATGGTGTCAAAAGGATGGTTTTTTGCCAGACACCCCTTTCATTTTAGCTACCATCACTCCTTGCCAATGTTTAGTCTTTGAAAAAGTGATTATTAGAATTATAATAAAAACTAAACATATGAAAGTGAATTTACTAATTTTCTTCGTTCTTGGAAATTGACAACAAAAATAATAAACATTATTTATTATATCATTTATTGGAATGGTTGGCAAAACATGAGATAATTTCCAGTTGATTTGAACTTTATAAGATGGTAAATAATAATCATTTCCTTGTAGTTGGTTCACATATTTTAGTAAATGTTTATGAATAAAAAAAAAAATTGTTTTCATATTTATTTTTGTTGTAATTTCACAAGAAATAAATGTATAAATTCATTATCATGTTTAGGTTTTATTACAATTCTAATCATCACTTTTTTAAAACGATAAACATTGCCGAGGAGTGAAGGTAGTTAAAATAATAGCAGTGTTGATGGAAAAACCATCCTTTTGACATTCATTTTGTTTTTGTTTGCAGACATGAAGGTCCTTTTGAAGATGTCCAGTTTTGGCATTAACTGCCAAAAGAGAGTATTCCACTCATTTATTACCAGCTGCAAAAATTATATTTCTATATTCAGGCGATAGGGCATCGGATTAATCTTTAATGGATACCCTCTGATAGATTTATACAGGCTTTTAGTAAAATATAATCTTGAAACCTGTGTCAATTTACTTAACTGATTTTGTCAACAACTTCATAAGGATTAAAAAAAAAAAAAAAAAGTCCATTTTATATTATCATCATCATCCACTTGTTAATGTTTGATATCATTTGAAAATGTTAAAAAAAAACCTGAAAATACAAAATAATCCTGTTTTCTGTATTGTCTTATTGGCAATATCCGTGGATAGGCAATTTTTTTTTGTATAGAATGACATCTTTGTATTCTCACTTTGCAACAAATAGCAAAGAACTAATTATCGTTACTTACACTGGGACTATTTTTCTCATCTTTGGTTTTCCTCTTTTAGTTATTGTCTTCGTCGGGTGTTTTTTGATCCAGGAAATCTTTAGGGTATTTTGAACTGAACTTACGGGGTTGAGATTGTTCTCATTCAGTTATCCATATCTAAGAATATCTAATACTGTTTTTCTTTTATTTAATACAGCTCAGCTATTATTTACATGTGGACTTATTTAATACAGTGACTACCAAATTTAACAAAAGAGAAAAAGATTCAGTGAGTGCAATCAAGCATGACAAGTAGCAGCAGCTGTACTCATCAGCAGGCAGGTTAAGTTTAAAGCTTCAAGATCTCCTCAGAGAACTGACCCACAAGACAATAGACTAGGTTTGTGAATTTGATGACATAGTAATTGTGAGTTCAATCCCTGGGAGGGACAGTGTGTAGTTGGACTCTGGAAACAGGATGAGTAGTATGTGACTAATAATACTAGATGAGATATCCCTAGACATAGGCAGTGGAACAAGAATGGATTAAATAAAAGGGTTCAGTTTGAAATTCCATTTAAGTTACCCAGATCAACATCCACCTGAAACATTGTGATAACACCAACAGAGATGAGGATAATAGTTTGCACGTAAATAATTTGGCTATTGTTCCACAAGAAAATAGTAATAGACTCATGGTTGGCAGTTTTTTTTATTATGACACTGACTACAAGTTATCCTCTCAACAGGTTTATTTGCAGTAATGCTTTTAGTGTCATGACAATGTTAAGACTTTAGTTGAAGCTATAAAATCCATTCATGAAAATTTTTCATTGTTTAAGATGGCTATTATAAACTTGGTCATAATAGATTTTTTAATTGACCTCCGACACTCAATATGCTAAAAGTGTTGGTTTGTGGGTTTGGTGATATAGTAATTGTGAATCCTAATCTCTTGACTAGGTACTGCAGACTTAGAATTAGTGGAAAACAAGGAGAGAAATAATTGAGAAAATAGGAGGAAGATGTGATGTCTGGTAATAGTGAGTAGTAACATACATTTATTTAATCTATATTAATACAAAAAATATGTAAATTAACTTGTGATCCTGTTTTGAATTTTATTATCAGTAATTTAAGTATCTGTAGAAATTATTTAACGATGATTGTTCAACATTCACTGCTATATAGGATTGATATTGCATAACAGTTCAGTACTCATTTCTTAATAGTTTTCTTAGCTTTTGGCAGGCATATTTTGCTATCTCAATGCACCTTTTGAATTTCGGTGTCACATTCCTGGGATATTTAATTTTTTATACTTGTTTAATTTTGGTATCTCCAATTTGTAATTTGCATGTTCAACTTTTTTTTTTTTTTTTTGCTGACAATCATACATTCTGTCTTCTTACAATTAATGCTTAGTCCTTTCTACCCATTACTTCCTTCGGTAAATGTTCTTTCTGTGTCTGCTACAAATCTAATGTTAAGATTGTGGCCGCCAATAATGAATCTTGGTAGAATTTCTAATTCTCTCAGAATTGCTTCACTGTAAAGATCGAAGAAAGCTAAAAGATGCAAATCTTCAGAAAATCACAACTAAGCGAGCTATGGAAGATGCCAGGTGACACAATTCACTTGGTGTCTTCCGTAGCTTACCTAGACCTTTCTGCTAACCTGAGCTATTTATGTGCATTTCTAAATTTAAAAATTTTGAAAAACTAACATTTTTGCTCTTGTATATAAATGCTTGTTACAAAATAAAATCCCTGAATTTGCCTTCATAAAGTCCCTCAGAGTATGAAACACATTGGCTAAGATAAGTTTTCCCTTTATTCATAGTCTTTTACAGATACAGTATATCTGAAATTTGACACACATTATATATGTTATTTTCTAATATTAGACAAGTTATATTTTAATTTTGCCTTAGAATCTGGAAAAGGGTTTTAAAATAAATAAAAAAAATGATTTTCTATCTTTCTACTTGAAAGAAATAATTTTTTTTTTTTTTTTAAAAAGTTTCACTTGGAACACTTAGAGAGAAAAGAATAAAAAAAACATTTTATTTTATTTATACTTTTTCTGAAGTTTTATTTTATATGTATATTATATTTTCCATTTTTATTTTGAGGTCTTTCATTTAACAGACATTAAGGATTGAAGTCGGCAGGGGAGACAACCACAGCCAATTTGGCAGACCTTCATCCAAAAACAATTCATTCCAGCAATCATGGGAACAATAGAAAAGGCAGTGAAGATAGACAGGCTGGAGAGAGGACATAGATTAGGAGGAGGAGGAGGAGAAGCAATTTTGCTGATGGTCATATTGTTCCGTCCTTCCAGAAGTCAGGGAGATAAATTATCTGTGAGGTAGAAGGAAGGCGGCTCTTTCTGTTGTTATCTCAACTTATAGGGGGTGACGAGATGTTTAGAGAAGGCATGGAGTTTTTCCACTCCGCGCACCTCGTCGTCCATAAGTGGTAACTGGGTGATATGGAAGTCTTCATACAAATCGAGGATCTAGAAAAGAAAAGGAAACTTGCTTTTAAGATTCTGCAAGGAGGTGGGGGACAACCCCCCTCCAAAAAAACAAAACAAAAAAAAAACAACAACTATTAAAATATGTTAGGCCTATATAGACTAATAGTAGCTAATCTGCATTAGTTATTGAATTGAAAGTCTTATTTTTTTAAAAGAGAATAAAAAAAACAAACAACCAACCTATCACTATGCATTCCAGTAAGATTAATTTTAAATATGTATCTTTGTATAAAATTTAAATGACTGTCAGTGATTGGTAAAATGAATTGTCCTGATTTCAAAATTGACAGGTAAACAAGAGAAATTAACTTACTTGGTCTATGTATTTGGACTGAATTTTATGACGAGCTTTGCACATGCTACATGTCTGTTCGTCCTTTGGCACAAACAGTAGCTGGTTTACAATGATGTTATGCGTGTCAATGCCATAACGAGTGAGTTCCTGCACTAAACGTTCAGTTTCATACAAAGATAAAAACTCTGCGATACATACACACACAAATGTGGTTTGATCCTGAAATGGACAACAAAAAGGATCTAAAACAGAAATAACAAAGATTAAAAAAAAAAAAAAAAAAAAATGGTGTGGATTGGATACAGTGATAAAATGAAATTGCCTGAGGAAAAGTCTTTTTCATTGAAATTTATACCTAGCTTAATTTTCTTTTTTTAATCTCCTAAGCTTAGGACAAAATAAGAGTAACACATGAGAAACTGGATATTATACTTCATTGATCTGGCAATCAGATTTGGCTTAATTTTTGTACTGAAGAAGGAAAATAGATAAACCCTTGCATTAGATATCATTGTCATTTTACCTAGAACCTAGTATAAGCACCAATGAGAGTTAATCGCACTACACTAAGTACCACAATATGCATTTTCTTGTCAGTTATTGTAAATTTCATGGTTTTCTCCTGTCTTAATGCTGAAATACATTTGATATTTCTATGCTTATTAAAATATCTGTGGAAATTACCCCATTTGCATCATTAAATATTTGAGCTTAACTTTAGCAAAATATTATAATAACAATCAACATTATGGATGCAGGTCCTTATTTAAGATTAAAAATTGACAAGATTTTACAAGTATACTTAATACATTTATAACACTAAATTTCAGAAGTTTGGCTTTTACAAGAAACCTCAACCGAGTGTCTACACATAAAACTAAATATACTAAAATTTATATGACTAATATTTCTTTGTGTACAATATTTTTGGTAATCTGCCTTATTCTCCAGTGCCTCAGTGATTACCTGCTTAAATTCTTCTATGCTTGTAAATCACCAAAGTGCTGGAGAATGTTACAGAAGACATGCTACAGCATATTTGGCAGGAGCTGGACTACTGATTTGATGTATGTCAGGTCACAGGTGGTGTGCATATTGAACATTTGTGAAATTGGTTATAAAATCTACATCACCTTTAATATTTTTTTTGAATTTTGATAAATAAAACTTTTGTTTAATATGAAGCACATGTAATTACTCAGATATTCACATTTTAAATGATGTCAATTTTTTAGGGACACACACACACACATATATATAAATTTTGGTCTTCTACAAGTTATCTACAAGTTACTGACAAATAAATAGTATTCTTGCTCTCATGTCTACAGTGTATATTAAAATGCTTGTAAAAGCTTACCAGAAACCATTCTAAGATTAATAAGAATTTTTTTAAAAGAAATTCCCATAACTCACAGGATTCTTAAATTGAATGTTCACATTTCTGATAGTGTCTAGCATTTCATCTAGACGTTTGGTCATCTCATCTGCATTCAAATCTTGCATACCTAACATTCCTGCCACCTGAAACAGAAAAAAAGTTCAGCGAGAGATTTTATAAATGAGAGAAAAAAAAAAGGAAGGAAAAGAAATTTTATCAGTGATGCAAGGAAAAAATGTTTTCAATTTGAAGATTTTTTTTTTTTCCCCTTTTAATAAAACAGAAGTTATTAATGGTCTACAAATATATTATCTAAATTCCTAGAAAGAGTTAAAATAGGGAAATGAAAAAACCAAAAACAAAACTTACTTGTGAAATAAATGGATTAAAATGGCTACGAATCCGCAGCAATTTCCCCAACCCCTTCTCCACAACACTTGGAAAAGAGAGAAGACGCAGAGTATGTCCTGTTGGTGCTGTGTCAAACACAACGCATGAAAAGTTCATGCCTTTTACTAACCTAAAATCAGAAAGAACATTTGAAAATTATCAAAGAAATAAAAAAAAAAAAGTTAAAATATTTAAGATACTTTGACATACCAGCTTTGTATTATTGCTAACTAAAAATCTGCTCACAATGTGAGATTTTACGTTAGTTTCTTCAGGCAGCCTCAGTAGGGGTTTCGGGTTAAATAAAAAAAATCATAGATTTTAACTAGGTCTTTATTGAACGCTATCTTATTCGAAAAATCATCTCCATCAGGAACTTCTGGATCATATTTAATTTAAAAATGAAGAGGATTTCACCAAAAATTTCAAAAGCTGTGTTTTTTGTAACAATAAGCATGACATAACACTGAAGTAGATTTTTTTTTATGAGAACTTAAAATCAACATTGTTGAGAGTTATTAAATTTAATCTGCTAAAAACAGTGCCTGGGTGCCTTTTATACATCATAAAAACTGAGTTCAAGCTCAAATGCTTTTTGAGTTGTATGATGATGACAGATGGAAACAAATCAGGCATTTTGAAAGAAATGAGAGGAGAGAGGGGGAAAAAAAAAAAAAAAAAAAAGAAAGAAAAAAAGCCCCCCCCCCAATCTTTATTCAATCACAATAAAAATTATAGCAGTACACTAAAATATCATTCAAAAGTTTGGAAACCTGATAATTATTATGGAAACTCCTTAGTAATTTTTTTTTTTCTTTAATTTACAAGATGGTTCCATCTTATTCATTTTCTATTCTCTTCATTGAATAGTTCGATGGCAAATCATGAATTTAAGAGTGAAGCAGCTTGTTAGAATTCAATCAAACACCCAATCTGGTTACATGACATTCAAAATAGAAAGTTCTTAACTCTCTGCTGCTCAAAAAAGGGGTAATTATTGAATTGAATTGTACAGGCAAGCATAATGGAATATGTAAGAATTCGAAAAAAATCAAATTTTACTTTTGTGTAAAATAACCAAGATTTCTGTTTTCTATCTATGTTGGGTCAAGATTGTTTCATTCAGGACAGCACCTGGAATAATCAGTAATCACTGTTACTACCTTAAATGAGTTAGCACCAATCATATATCACCTTCCGTGTCTCTTAAATCTATAACGAATCTCTCGACTTCTTCAGAAAATCAGCCACCGCAACAAGTATCATCCGGCATCCCGCAGCAAAATAAAGAACTGGGTCCTTAATTTTTTGGTGTAATGATTTTGGAGAGATATGTGAATGGCTTGGCAACTTAACAGATGGATCAAGGTTCAAATTTTTGAAACTTTAGTATAACATCTTGTATTAACTATCATTGAGGCTGTGTTATGCATAGCAAATACTGATGAAGCTACACTAGTTGCGTCTAAGTTTTTTTTGTCATATACGTATATAAACACCTGTACTTACTTGATGACCTCTGCGAAACTCATTGCTTCATCAATTCCAGGGAATGCTCCAAGTAGTTCTTGCATCATTGTCTTACCCATACTCATCATGTCGGCTGCAAAAGAGACAGAAAAGATGAACAGAGACTTTCAACTGAAAGAACAAAATGACAAAATCCAAAAGCAGTTTATAGGGAAGAATTATAAACGAAAAACAAATGGGTGAAAACATGAATTTAAAATTTATTAAAATATTTAAAACTTAATGTTACCAGATCAGTTGCTAATTTGAATAGAGGGTTCCAGATCTTTCATGTGCCAATGATAATTCCACAGTCAAACTGTTAAATGCTGTCAGTGTTCTCCTAGCTGCCACAGTTAGAATATCTCTTCTATAGGTACTGCCACTAATTCATGATATTTAAGGATTAAAATGAATTTTTTTAAATTAAGAAGCTTACTTGAAACTTTCATTTTAGCTTTAAATGAAAGATAAAAATTAAATTTACTATTTCCAGTAAGCAAGATACTCATGTATTTCAAACAGAAATTATATTGATTAGACTCTCTTCACTTTTGGGGGGCTAAAAATGGCTGATTAGTGCCCATTTTTTTTAGTCAGCTGTCATCGCAATGTAATTTTTTTTATTAAAAAATCTTTCAAAAATAAAATACACTTTCTGAAACTTTATTTGAGAAAAATTAGCTGATTCAAAGTATAATTAATCTGATTTGAAACAAATATTATTTACTCTAACTTGAAAATAACAGAGAAATAGATTTTTTAAACAAACATTAGCTGCGATTTATGTGCTTTCATCAATTGTCAATCACTTAACAGGCACTGATAATGTGTTGACAGTTTTGTTGTTATTCTACAGAGACTATCTGCTAAAAGATAATTTAAGAAAATGATGGATGAGTTTCTTTTTTATATAATTTTTAAGTAACTCAGTAATCTTAAAAATGTTGGAAATATTCTCTGTAATCTAATTTTAGGAATGTTGACTTTAAATTTAACATAGTCATCAATCTTATTTTCTGATAATGTCATATATAGTCACCTACACTTTCAAAATAGGAATGTTTAGACACATAAAAAAAATTATTTTTAAAATCTTTGTGCAAGATGATTTGTAAATATAGTCTTCACTTATTAACTTAATGACCTAATGAATCAAAGTTTTGATGAATTTTTAAAAGATTTTTGAAACTTTATAAATTATTATAATTAAAAAAACTCAAATTAATTCTTGTAAAAATTCATTATTTATCAGACTATGTCCATTATTTATAAAAGCAATTAAAAGCTTATCAAATTAAATAATGTCATAGTTTTATTAGATTTTATTTTACTACTTGGAGGAGATTTTCATAAAAGCATTAACTGTTTGCAGGATTTGGGTGATAATGTGTGTATGTGTCTAATGGGAATTTTTGATTTTGTCTGGTAGTTTCAGTATATTGATTGGGAGAGGTTTCATGGGGGAGTGAAAGGCTTCAGTGACATCGTATGCAGGTCTTAGATTCTTTAAGTATGATTTATACGAAAGTTGGTGATATGAAAAAGTGTGCTTGTCATATGTTTATCGATGAGACAATGTCTATTAGTATCCCTTATAAATATTTTCTTCATAGTAAAGCATGCTGCTTTCTTATTAGGGAAGAAAAAAAATAGATAATCAGTTATTACCTGCTTTATGTTGTCCTAACGTAGGTCTCTCTTATGTTTGTAGAGGTGGGCTTTATATATATATATATATAAAGAATGATGGTTAGTAGAGTTACTACCTTATAACTACTATTAAATCTTTGATGAAGAAAAATAAATTAGTGTATGAAGTGTAATACATGATTTTCTATTGAGAGAAAATAAGAGAAAAGTCTAAAGTAGAAGTAAGGTCAGTCATTGAAAACAGTAACATTATGACTAAACCAGTATTGAGACCAAGTGATGAGCTCATCAATCCAGAATAAAACTGCAAACTATAAATTCTCATATGAAATTATCCAGTTACAACTTGATCTGGACAAAACCAAGTGTTAGCATGAAACAAATGCATTCAGAATATGCAATATGTGAAAACGTATTTGAGAAGCTCAATGTTGGAAACCTAACAGCTTGTCATATGATTTAACAATCAGCTACAGGTGTAATATTTGGCCATAATAATGTGATCAATGGTATGCTAAAGTATAATAATTTATAAGCAAGAGAATTTTGTATTAGGTTGGTGCAAAAATAATGTCGTTTTTTTTTTTACGTATTTTTAAGGTCAAAAACCGACATTATTTTTGCACCAACCTAATATTTAAGAATGAAAAAGAAAGCGAGTAAAGAAAGGGTGTACTGTAAAGAATGCATGTTGGCAGAGAAACTAAATATAGTGGTGTCAGGCATTCTACAGAAATGCATTTCTACAGGAAGGAAGTTAAAATTGGTGAAAATGTTCTTCCATAGAAATATTAAAATAGCTTGCTGTAAATATATATGAAGGATGTGTTGTTTCTGGGTATTTTCTTAGTAAAAAAACTATAATGGCAGATGTAATTGATATGATGATGAATAAATACCTTCTTCAAAATATTCTTCAGGTAATTCAGATAATCCTAAGTTGGGATCAATCTCCTGAAAAGGATTAAAAAAGAAAAATGTCAAAAGAGAGAAAGACAAATTTTTTTTTTTTTTTTCATGAGGTTGATGCAAAAAATCCCTGCACTCACTTTTACACTATGTTGGAGTAATTTTTCAAGAGTTGTCGATCTTTTCTCAATTCTTTATTGCTTGTGTATGCATGTTCTTTAAGAACTGTTTGCAGAAAAAAAATGAAATTTTACGAGACAGGGGAAAAGGTACAGTGGAAGTCAGATACGGGACCACTGATGTTGCATCTGTAGAATAAAGCATACTACTAACATATAATGAATTTATTAATGTTATATATTATTCACAAATGGTGGTAACATTTAATTTACTTAATAATTTTTAAAAGCAATAAATATTTCATCTGTGTTTATTTTTAATTCAAATTTAAAAAGGTGTCATGTTTCTGTCAATATATTTTTTTTAAATTCCACGTTTGTACAGAATTTATATTTGCTTTGTCAAAATTCAGTTGTAAGTTAGAAAATCTACATTATTTGTAATAAGCATTGTTGTCTGACATTTCACATTACTGAAAATTAATTGAACATATTTGAAAAATATGTTTATGCAATTATCTAAATAAGTAAAAATAAATAGTAAGTTTACTGAATTTTTATTATTATTATTATTATTAATATAAACATTAGAAAATTATTCAGATGTTTCTCTCATGGTCAGCTCTTTGTATTAGATTATTTGGAAAATAATGTCCAATTATTAAGTCAAGTTTTATTCTTGAATGAATGTATTTAAACAAGGTTTAAATCAGTCAAAATGGGAACCCTGAATATCTATAAATTTCTGCCACTGAGTTACTAAGTTATTTATGCCTTTATGATAAAGGTTAGGAGGCCAAGAAATCTTTGAATGCAGTTTCTGCAATGGAATGTCTTTTGGCATGAAAAATTGTCAAGATACTTAAAAAAGTGGTCATCAGTGGCTGAGAAACCAGGATGGTGGATGTGGCAATGTTTCATATCCTAATTCAGAGAGCTTCTGCAATGACATCCTCACAAAATATGGCTGAGCATTGTCATGAAGCAGAATTGGACCCCGCGTTGATTAATCAGTGCCAGTCATTGCTTAAGTAAATGTGCATTTCATCCCAGTTATGGCAGTAAACTTTAGCAGTGATGTTCTGGTTAGATTCCAGAAAGCTGTAATAGATAATGCCAATGGCAGACTACCAGACAAAAACCATAATTTCCTGTTGATTATTGAGTTTCTTCACCATGACAATTTTTTTTTTTTTTAAATGCTGACATTATCTGAGACATTCTTCTGGCACTGAGTTTTGTTTGACTAGATGTTAAATGTCAATTACAGTTGAATGTCCTCTCTACCGCCTTGATCTTCAAGATGAATATCCCCACTACAGAACTTCAGAAATAAGCGGCATACTACCTGGTCACAAGTAGATCCTTCGCTGCATGCTCTGTTAATGTTTGAGAAGCATTATGACCAAGCTTGAATGCCAAAAAAAAAAAAAAAATAAAAAAAAAAAATAATAAACACACCACTTCTTTTTTCATGTTCAAGATGAGTATATAATGTTTTAAGTTACATTCTGAAAGAGATTGATATAAAATTAACAAAGAGGATACTTTAATCATCAAGACTGAGTTAATATATTTTTGTGCAACTATTATAATAATATATTAGAACACAAAATTTTTATTCTAAAATCAGACATTTTATTTCAAAGAACCTAATAGCTATATCTAGAGTAGGAAATTCAAGCAGACATAGCATAATAACAAAAACAACTTCAGAAAAAAGATGTCTTGCTGAAAATGTTGTTTATACAGAAATTTTAGAGGTAAGGGAAATTCTATGACAACTTATTTTTTCTCTGTCAGACGGGTATTTGGCTAGTACTAACATAGATGAATGAAAGAAACACACACACATAGTGCGATGGATAAATTGTCGCCATTTCATATTTTCAATTTCACGTGTGTGTTGTTTATGATTTTGTCGATTGCACAGTATAGTAGGGTCAGTTAGGTAGTGCCTGTGAGAAAAAGAGCACCATGATGCAATTTACTCTGCTAGAAATTTTGAAATGGCATGCTGTACAGTTTGGCCATCATGCTGGAAGCTCCAATTAAAACATTTCAGAGTGTTTGGGTGTCAATCTGAGGACAGTGCAGAGAATTTGGGAAGCGCTGGAGGAGTCTAATTGTGATTACAAAGGTGTTTGGAGTGATTGCTGATGATGATGTTATGTCTTCATTCATCTTCCCAGAGGTCCCCAGACAAAACAGAGGCATATATGAAGTGCCCTGAGGAGGTAGTGCTGCCCTGGGTCAAGAGGGTGGCTGCTGGAAGGCCTTATGTCTGGCAACAGGACTCTATACTATGCCACACAAGCAGGAGAACCCAGTCATGGCTGTCAGACAATTTCTGTTAGCACATCACCTCATATATCTGGCCATCTAACTTCCCAGACTGCAACCCCCTTGATTATTATGTGTCAGGCACACTTGAGCAAGAGACCAACAAAACTCCTTGTAACACCAAAAACCAACTGAAGACAAGGATTATGGCAGCATTCACAAACTTGAACAAAAAGACCATCCAGAAGAGTTACAGGAAATTCCAAAGTCACCTGGAGGCTGTTCTTGAAGCTAATTGCAATTTTATTGAATGAATTTACTCTTTAGTATTTCAAGATATTTTTGTGTAATTTTAATAAATATATATGTTAAAATGAGATGTCAGTGCTATTTTCATTTTTGTGTAATTCAGACAATTTATCTGTTGTACCATATATATTTACTTTTTAATTTTCAGACATATAAAAGATTGTTAGGTGCTGAAAAAAAGATATAACCTTGAAAGAGAAACAAGATATTGTAAAGGTATTGTCCTATGGGAAACAAATTTGGGAATTATGAATAAAAAAAAAAAAAAATTAAACAGAGACCAAAGAACAATAAAAAAAGTAATTGTAAACATTGGCAAAATAAGAACAGGAAAAAAATGGCTTTAAGCAAGTCGCAAAAAGAGAAAAAAAATACAAGAAAAATAGATGATTGACCAGTAAGAAAATATTTGAAGATATAAGTATTGCAAATATAAACAATGTACATTTATTTTTATATTTCATGTTCAATCTGTAGTGAAAAGGGAGGTAAATCAACTCAAGTTAATATTTTTATGTGATTACTTCCCTTGAAATTAAAATCTATAAAAATAAAATATTTATTTGCATTTAGATAAAATTAGTTCTCGAGCAAAATTAACAGTAATTAATCAGTTCCTTTACTTCTACGTTTCTTAGATCGCAGTCTTATTGTGAGGCGCTTAGATACCTTCGTCTATTAAGTAATCGTTTTGCTTCAATTTGGTCTTGAAATAGGCTATCATTGCAATCATTGTTGTTCTGTTGCTAATCTTTTTTCTTCCAAGAGGTATTTCCATTTCACTGTTAAACACATCAAATTTTTAAGATTGCAAAAAGCAATTTATATAATATTAGGAGTAAGCAACGAATCATAGATGGCAATGAACGTCTAAAAAAATATAAAGGGAAAATATAAATTAAATGGTTCATTGGCCTTAACTCGACTTTCTTTCCTTTCAGGACATAGGTGATCATGGCTCTCCACCTTCCTCTATCCCTTGCAGCTCTCAACAGGTTCCTTCCCTCTGCTTCCTCCCCCAGACCATGTTCTGTCATCCACTTGCTTAAGCCTGCTAAGTATGTCATGCTTTGTTTTCCCTGGTCTCTTTCTCTATTTGACCCGTGAGTTTCAGATTCTCCAGGCTCTGCTCCTTCATTATGTGTCCCAGAAACTTCAGCTGCCACTTCTTGATGTTAAGTATAAGCCTCCTCCTTGTTTGCATCCTCTCTAAGACCTCATTGTTGCTCACACGCTCAGTCCATGATATCCTTAACATCCTTCTGTAGAACCACATCTCTGTTGCCTCGAGTCTCTTCTTCATCTTTGAGGAAATCGTCCAACATTCGCTGCCGTAAAGAAGGACAGATGTCACGTATCAGTTCAGTATTCTTTTCTTTGTTACCAAAGAAATCCTTCTGTCTCGCAATACTCTGCCCAGCTTTTGAAATGTGTCCTTGTCTATCTAAATACGTCTATGGATCTCAGTGTCGCACTTACCGTCTACTGTCAAGATGCTTCCCAGATATTCCGTCTTCTGGTTTATGCTTAGTCCTTTCTTCTCACTCTCCGTCACTACCTTTTGTAGGAGATTTTGTAATTTCTTTTCCATGTCTGTTATCAGTACTGTGTCATCTGCGTATCTTATGTTAAGATTGTCGCTGCCAATGCTAAATTCTAGTAGGGTTTCCAATTCTCTCAGAATTGCCTCGTTGTATAGACTGAACAGGTAGGGTATTGTTTCAAAACTTGTTTCATTGCATCTCACTATTAATACTTTCTAACAATTGCCATCCTTTTTGATGGCACAGGTACACTAACAGAATAATAATATCCCACTTAAGCAGATGTCTCTGATGGGATACATCTTTTACATTAATTTATAAATAAAAATCTATCTCGCACTTTGTTTTCAACATGACACGTCCTACATATGGATTAATATGAGGTTTTTAATAAGGATTGACATCATATTACTCATTGATAAATATATCTCGAAAATGTTACCAACATTAGTTCGCCAATACCAATTTTATTGTGAAAAACATTGACTTGCTTAATGAAATTTGAATTGAATATTTTTTGGAGTGGTAAACGAACTAACCATTTCGGAATATTTTTGGAATGGTAAAAAACGAACTAACCATTTCGGAATATTTTTTGGAGTGGTAAAAAACGAACTAACCATTTCGGAATATTTTTTGGAGTGGTAAAAACGTTTTTTATTTTTTTCTGAATTAATGTAAAGCATTTAATGTCGATTGTAAAACATAATTTTAGATGGAAACAAGAAAAAATATGTCAAATGAAAAAGCAGGCGAAAAATTTTCCTGAATAGAAACGGGACACACAAACATACATATAAATATAAATATATATATATATATCGGCACATTTAAATTGTTAAAATAAATATTTTATATAATGGTATCTTCATAAAAAGAAGTCAATTTTTCCAAGGAATTATTTCGAACTATCAGCTTTCGACCTCCTTTTAGCAAACTACTAGAGGCCCTAATCAATTCTGAATTAGTTAAGCATCTTACAATTCAGGGCCTTTTTTCAGACAAGCAATATGGCTTTCATTTCTCTGGGACAACTGCTGATGTATTAAAAATTATTGTGGAAAGAGTCTATCAAGCTTTAGATAAGAATGGTAAAGTTCAGGCTGCTATTTGGATATCTGTTTGACAGAGTTTAGCATACTGGTCTTCTTCATAAGTTTTCGACTTATGAAGTCTCCGGATAATTTTTTGAACTGATTCAGTCTTATTAAATCGTGAAATGAAAGTTGTGCTGAACAGCCACTCTTCTAGTTCATTCTGTACTAACACAGGTGTCTGCCAGGGCTTTATTTTTGGTCCCACTTTGTTTTTAATTTTCATTAATGACCTTCCTGATGGAATCAGTTCTCAACTTAGTATCTATGCTGATAACAACCATTTACTCCTGTCTTGATACTAAGTCTGATCAGTACAATCAGGTCAAATTGGCAGCTGATCTCAAAAAATGACCTACAGTCTGTTGTTAACTGGGGCAAAGGATGGCTTGTTAATTTTAATGCCTCTAAAACAAAACTAATTTCTATTAATCAGCTGAGAGACCCCTCTCTGCTTTCTATCAACCTGGCTGATGCTAACCTCCAGGAGAGTGGCTCATTGTACCTTCTCAGAATAACATTCCTGGCTGACATGAAGTGGAAAGACTACATAGAATCTATTGCTCGATCAGCTGCTAAGAAAGTTGGCACACTGTCATGTTGGACAATGTTTCTCTCCAGTATCTATTTTATATATCTATAAGTCTAGCATTTGCCCTTGCTTGGAATATTATTGCTCAGCAATATTATTAGTCCTGACCTGGCATCTCAGCTTTAGTCAATTTGGTTCTCTGTGCCTTTTCTATAAATACTTTTATGGTAATTATTTGTATGAGTTCTTTTCTATGGTAGCCAGACTTTATGAATTCAAGTGCAGTACTAGATTGGCAACAAGGTCTCATCCATTTATAGTTGAATTGACTAGATGTGATTGTAAGTTCAATGATATATCTTTTTTTTATAAGTACTGATCGATTTCCTTTATTGAACAGCTGACTTTGAAGAGCATTTTGATGTAAAACTCTGGAGTCAGTCAATTATTACAATAAAATACTGGACTGAGAGAAAAATGGAGAAAGTGAAAGATCAGCACATATGCTAGGCTATGAAAATGTCCTTAATAGGCCTAGCATAGAAAAATACAATATGGTAGCTGTTATTAATTAAAGAAAGAGATATGACAACAAATATTCAACAGCAACAGCAGTAAAAAACAAAAACAAAAACAAAAAAAAAACAAACAAATTAAGCCTCAATGTGTGCAGTCAAGTGTGAGAAGCAGCGACACTAATCAGCAAACAGGTTAGGTTTAAGGCTCCATGTTCTCCACTCAGAAGTGTCCTTCATGAAAAAAGCCTAGTGAATTAAGGTGTTGGTTTGTGAACTTGGTGGCATGGTAATTGTGAGTTCAATCCTTGTGTCAGTCAGTGTGGAAATGGGGTGAACAATAACTGAGCCATACTAAATAAGAACTACGCAAGATGTCCCTGGACAAGGACAGCAGAATGAGAACAATCAAGCTCTGTAGATTAAATAAAAGGCTCAACTCTAAATTCCTTGAAAGTTACCTGGATCAACTATTAGGTTGGTGCAAAAATAATGACGTAATAATGTCGTTTTTTGACGTTAAAAAATACGTCAAAAAACAACATTATTACGTCATTATTTTTGCACCAACCTAATATCATGAAATGTGATAACAACAACAACAAAGATGGAAAGAGAAGCCTGCATGTAAATAAGATAAATCAATAAAAAATTTATTGATTTATTGAATATATTATATACAGTAGCTCATTTCCTTTGTTCCATTTAATCTTTATTTAAAAAAAAACAAACTGTTATGTAAATTTTTGTAACTTTGTATAATATTTATGCATTACACGCTAATCTTTATTCGGTAAAAATTTCATTGCTAATCATGCATTACTTTTTAATTGCTTCCGTTCCTTATATTATGGCTGCTACTGAATATATTTTTTTCTGTTTATATGTTATTTTTATGGATACAATTTATTTTAAGTTAATGCTCTGTTTTTCAAATAAACAGTATTAATTACATTTACTGGCCTGAATGCTCGATAAATTTTGTAGAAAATATGCATTCTCTGACAGGAATCAAACCTGGATTCCTATATGGAAACCATCAAAACCTTATGATTGTGTCTAGCATGAAACAGCCTGTCGCCTCTGAACGTTTACTTCAAGGTTCATTTTTATATATACACATGCTCTATCTCTGATATTGAGCACTTTATCCTATAAATATAGCACACCTTAAACTCTCTCTCTCTCTATATATATATATATATATATATATATATATATATATATATATATATACACACACATACACACTAGGGAAATCTATGACAAAGTGTAAAAGATTTTGTGTGAGGCATTTTTTTTTCAGAACTTCTTTAGACTAAAGTGATTTTTATGTTGGTGTAACTAAACATGCTCATAAAGGATAGACGATGCTGAAAATTTTTTTTTTACATTTGTTTTTAACAATTTTGTTATTAAGTACTGCACATTCTGATAACAGAAGATCTACCAAGAAAGGTGAAAAGGACCTTGACAGAAATTTACTGTGAATGATTTAGCAATTAAAGCGCATTCTATACATTTTTGTCTTAGTAAATTGCTTTTTCTCTTAATTAGATTAGCATTAAAAAAAAAAAAAAAAAACAAACAAAAAAACTCAAAATTAATGTCAAACTTATTAGTGAGCAGTGAGTGTGGCATTTTGCATAAGATCCCTTTTGTGTTCATACAATCTTTTATTTAAATTCCTCGAGGTTTCTCCTATGTATTCCTTGTTGCAATTATTAAAAGGTAATAAAAAAAAAAAATAAAATTTAAATTCTCAGCAACCTCTCTCTCCTTTGTGCACTTGTGTAATTGCATCAACGTAAATATCATTTTAGTCTGATGGAGCCATCGATTTCCCTAAAATTGTTCTTGATATATAAAAATTTATATAGTTTATATATGTACAAGTGTGTGTAAAAATTCAGATATAATGAAATGTACACCACAATTATAAAAAACAGATGATATGATGCATTTTGTTCCTTGAGGAAAACACCTAACATTATTTTTTATAAACATTACTTTTTTCTGTATGTATAAATACAGGTTTCTAAATAGAATTCCTTGATAAGGTTCCTCAAGGGATGAAACACATTAGTATAAAAAGTTTTCATCTTGTCTTTTCATGTGTGTGTGTGTGTGTGTGTGTGTGTATAGCAGATAAATATTACAAGAAAAATCAGGTAATATATTTTTTCTTAGAAACAAATCTCACCATAGCAAACAAATTGGAGAAACCCTGTACTTGACTGGGTATCTTGGAAAACTTTTGGTTGAAAGCATCTGAGATGTTGTGTGCTGGGTCAGTGGAGATGATCAACACTGTTTCTCGGACTTTGGCCAGTTCGATGGCAAGGCAGCAACTATAAAAAAAAAACAAAAGAGAAAAGACAGGCATCAACAGCAAAATCAAAAATAACATCCTAACAGAAATTATTACTCATTTACAATTGTGGAACTCGTCTTTAAGTATAATTCTAGCACTGCGACATCTGTATGTCAGTTGTTATCTTTTAGCCATTATTGATTGATTTGTTTTCTGCAGGTTATTTAAAGCCAGAAAATAGTTTTGGATTGTATGAATGTTTTCTGGAAAATAATGGCTTAGTGACACAAGTTTTACTAATTAACCCATAGCTGGGGGAGGGGAGAAGTGGTAGATTCATTTCTTTCTTGACACATAAATGAACATAAAAAACACAACGGGAATTGGAACTTGGCTCTCTGATTAACAATTCTGAGTCATTATCCATTACATCACTCGCACATCCAAACTTAGAGTACCCGGTATTCCCAAACCATCACCCATCTAGGAACTGAGCTTGATGTTACTTAACTTTGGTGAACTTACAGGAACAAGTGTTTCAATGGGGTCTGGCTGTAATCCTTAGCCATAATTAAGTCTTAGAACAACAAATATCCAAGCTTTAAGTGTTGAGTAAATTTGGGTAAGAACACAATTTTACAAATATTTCTTCTTATAAGTAATGTTATGATGTTTTTGAATATTTTATTACTGTGAAGTGGAAAATATTTCATATCATTTAACTTATAGTACCTTTCTCAAAATAGCAAAAATTTATAAGAATTATAAACTTTTCAAAGATAATGTTACATTTGCTCTTATGAATACAAAATTCTGAGGGTAGGAAGGTTGAGAAGCATTATCTATTTCAGTTTTAAAATGCCTTTAGGATGTAAGCGATCATGACTCTCCACAGATTACATTTTTTTTTTTTTTTTTTGTTATCTGTGTATCACCATGCCTGCTTGGGAAAGCTAGTGAAGTAGTTTCTTGTTGCCTTCTCCACTGTTTGAAATTGAGTCTTCCTTCTCTTAGACTAGGTAAGGTTTGATGGCAACATCGATAAAGTAGACCATTTTTTAGACTGACAGTATCAAACAATGGCAGATGAGTAAGGTAATCATCAAAAATTCAATTACAATAAATTAAATAAAAGAATATTGGTTGCTGAATTATTTCTAAATTATTATTATTATTATGAGAGAAATGTTTGTAAGACAGAGATTTGGTTTGCTTGTTTGTTTGTTTGGGTTTTATGGCATATCAACCACTGTGGGTTATTTAATGCCAAATCCAGTCTATATGAATTTTAAATACCTATTTTGTATGGAATAAAAAACTTAGAGCTGGCAACATTATCGTTTCAAAAACTTAGAGCTGGCAACATTATTTTTCTGAAAACATTATCTGAGACCTTGCTGTTGGATGCAGTTTATCGCCATACCCAGGACGTACAGAGATTTGGCTAGAAAGAAATAAGGGAAGATAAAAGTGTTTAATATCTCCTGCCAATACCTCATAAATGATGGACTATTCCATTTCGATTGTGTGGAAAGAGGAGAAAAGACACTACTTGGTTTCAGTGAGAAAATAAAAGAAAGAATGAAGAGAAGATAGAAGTGTTTAATGGCTATTTCTGTGAAAAGTTTGTCAATTTCAAATCTTTTCATTTCTACCCACTTCTTAAAATAATGACCAGCATTTATATTTTTATTTGTTATTGCAATATTTTAAAGTTGTTAAGCTCAAATATTTTACAATGCGATAAGGGAACTTCTACTGATATTTTATTGTCATAGAATTGGCGATGAGCTTATTCAATCAGTAAATTAAGAATTAAGATGCATCAGAAAATTTCAATAGGAAAACCATGAAATTTTCATGGATCTTTCTAGTTAATATTAAAGTCAGTGGAGTAATGGATAGCAGCTTGGATTGAGGAATCGGAGAGCCGAGTTCGAATTACAGTTGAATCCATTACATTCACTCATGTACAAATACCCTTGGGAAAGGTATGAATCCTCTTCTCCCTCCAGCTATGGGTAAATAGTAGGACAGACTGGGTTCTATAGCCTTGGATGGCAACTGGTCTACCACAACAAGAAATGGCAACCTACTGCAGGAAAAAAAAATCTGCCTTGTCAGTCATGTATCAAAAGATACATGATTGCCTAAACATGTTTCACACATGACACATAACTGACCGAGTTAACATTAACAAAATATCAAATCATGTAGCAATTTATTTAATAAGTTTTATTCACATCATGATAGGTCATACAAGCAGCTAGTTCTATAATAATACAGGGTGTGACAAATACCTTCTGCATAATGCCAAGACATTAGCTAGATGAAGACAACATTGCCACTAATGTCTTACCATTATGCGGGAGGTATATGTAATAGATATTTCTGCCAGGGCCTGTACAAATCAGATAAATATTCTAAAATATATTCAGTAATTTTGAAAACACTTTGCAGGCTCTCCAATCTACTTTTGAAATGGCATCACGTTTGTCCAGCAGGCAGAAAAGTGTTCTTCCATTAGTCTCTGTCAATGTTTTACTTTTAAGCAGGCCATCTGTTGCATGTTGACATCATCAAGAGAAACAAACTAAAGCTATAAATAGAAGTAGTTAAGATAAACGGCTGGAAATTAATGAAAAATAGCTAGGGGGGGAGGAAAGAAAAAAAAATCCGAGATGATTTTTAAAAGTTTCAATGTGAGCTTTCTGAGGGGATGTGAAAAAGTGTCAATTGTTAGTGGCATGGAAAACAGAGTTTTCTTGATTATATCATTATTTCCTCGAAAACTATAGTGACCTTATAGTGGTGGGAAAAGAGATTGAAGCTGACACAGCTGTTTAAAACCCTTGTTTTTGTCCTATAGGAAAATCCAAAATGGTGCTTGAACGAAATATTCGGCAAAAAATCCCATTCGTCAGTAACATTTTAAATCCCTCATAGAATGTAAAGTTCTCAAAGCACACCTGTGCCAAACTGTTTTCCTGAATCCTTGATGGCTGTCTGAAAATGACAACATCAAGATGAAATAATGGAAACTGACCATGAAAAACACAATTATATGCAACAAGTTTTCAATCAATCAGTTAACTTCTGGATGTTTTTGGGCCATGTTATAGGTCAAGATGGCTATTGTTTGCACATGGAATTATTCACTGGTAATTAATCTTCGATTTGGCTGCAAAAAAGTGTCACTCGGGAGTTAGCGTTAAAAAAATTATGGCCAATTTTCTGAGAAAAATCACTTTTTTTTATGAAAAAATATTTTTTTTCACTTGAAAACAATTTTTTTCAAAATTCAATCCTTTCTCTTTAAGTTGGTGTGAACATCATTGAATAAAAATAAACAATATATAACCCAATATAGATTGAATAAAGTATTCAGTTCAGAATCCCCTGTAGGTTACCCAGTTCAATATACAACTAAGGAAGGCTGAAAAGTTGTGATAACAACAAAGATGAGGACAATAGTCCAAATAATGATAACTTATCCTAGGATTTCAAACTGAAAAACATTCATTTTGATCTAAGGAGATTAATTAAAAAAAAACAAAAACAAAAAACACCAGCAAACTTTTTTTTCTTTTATTATAAACATAATGGTAATATTTGCTGCTTCCTTATATGGAAGTCCTGGGTATGACGATAAATTACATCCAGCAGCAAGGCCTTGATTGTGAGATTGGAGGTTTTGAGGCATATTGAACCACCTCTTAATTGCTGTTGTTCCTAGGTCTACTTTGACCTGGGGTAGTAGCACTTGTTAGGGTACCAGATATGGGCAAATAGTCCCCCCCCAAAAAAAAACAAAACCCCATGAAAGTATAAAAAAAATAAATATATTTTTATAGTTAAAACATCTTCATGTTAAAAAATTACCAGCAATACATTTTATACCAAAATTACCAACAACACATTTTATCTGTAGTTGAGGCCATAAAATTGTGTTCAAAACATTTAGATTTTGCTATTAAATAATCCATAGTGGGTGTTATGCCTCTTAACAAAATCAACCAGCTATATATGGAAACATTTAGCATTCAATGACCGAGCAACCAGTTGAAATTGATAAAATCTTTCTATTAAAAGAACTTCTCAGGAAAACTGGTTTAAGTAACTGTTTTTGCTCTTTCCAGCATTGATGGAGGTTTCCTTCCTAACCTTTTGATTGAAGTAATGTAGAAAGTCAACATCTTGATTATGTCATTGTTTTCTCTTTGAGTTAAACTTGATATACATCTTAGTTGCTGCTGCTTTTGAAAGATCACCAAGAAGTTGTTTTTAACACTTTCCTATAGTGTTACAATCGTATACTGAAAGTCTAACATCTATCTGAGAAAAGACCATAAAATTTAGGAATTTATCATGAAAGTTAAAAAGGTTTTTAAATGTCCAAGTTCTTTTAGTCAAAGCTATTGGCAGGATAAATTTGAATTCAAAACCAGTTGGGCATGAGGCTAGTAACTATCCTATAAAAACCTACTCGCTATAGAAACCATGATAACAATGTCTAGTGTAGTAAGGCTGTGTCCCTATATTCCTAAGTGGAGTCTAAAGGGCTTATATACATAAGCAGGATACAATTTATTGACTGAATTAGATTGTAACAGAGAATAAAATTTTATTTTGTCAGTGCATAAAATAGCAGAGGTCTTTGAGAGATGATTACATTTTTTTTTTAATATAATTTCTAATGTTGCCAACATATGACTAATTCCTCAGTGCTAGGAGGTTTTTTCTTTTGAAAATATTTCTTCAGATCTGTTATATCCAATATCAGTTCTTCATTCCCTTGTCACAGAAGAGTCATGGTGCAAGCTTATTCTGTGGGATGGGGAGTGAAATAAAACATTCTCACAGTTTTCTGGAGCCTTTGGCTTTGATGTTTGCATGCAGCAATTTCATTTAAATTGGCTGTCATATACTCATGTAGGAATCTTGAGCTATCATCTTATCAACTGAAAAAGTCATAGTTAACCCCAACCCTTCTGATTAATGGCATTTATTTTAAATCCCATACGACTGACATAATCATCTTTTCAACTACAAAAAGAATATAAAAATTATAACAAATGACTTAAAATCTTTAATCCTAAACTAGATAATAAAATTATGTTGCGAATATGGCTGATGCTGTACACAAGTACCAAAACTTGCTCAAAGAAAGGATAAGAAAAAAAAATATCTGAAAAACATGTAATTAATTCTCCATGTTCTAAAACATCAAATTCCATGTTCTTCCATGACGGTAAATTTCAATTTTCTGTTTTTTTTTACAAAATCATAAACACACACAAAAAAACAGAGACATGTGTGTATATACAAATAATAGCCGACTTATATAGGCATCTTTATTTTTTTGTGCTTCAGTGATTTCTGATGGTCCACAAGTGGTATCCCGCCAAGTCCAATCTATGGTGTGTTGACAAAAAACAACAAAATAATCTATCGCCATCATGATAAAAATCATCATGGAAAGCCGGCTCTTCAGTATTTAATTTGCCAAGAGAGTGCACCCACCAAGTTTGCTAGCTTTTTGTTTACTCATTGTGAAAGTTAATCAAATTGGCATTTAAAAATCTAATTTTACTATCCTTGACTGCGTGTGCTATGTTATTCATATGTTAATATTGCATGTGGGTATTTGCTCTGCAGTGATCGGTTTGGCCAGGTTAATATCTTGAATTAGGTTATGGCACTTGTGCAGTACTAGGATCAGTAGTGGAAAATAACCCATGTTATTTATAGAATGACATGTTGCAGCAAAATAGGTCATAGTGCTTGCGCATAAGTGACTGACTTCACTGTATACTGCAAATTTATGCAAAATAATGATTTTGTCAAGTTCCAGCTCAGGAATTTTACCATTGGAATATTTTAAATTTTAGTAGTAAAAAAAGAAAAAAAAAAATCTAGTTTTCTGTGATTTTCTGTTTTCTACTTTATTTCCTGTTCTCCATATCACAGAGAACTTGTCACTCTAATGTAATTATTTAATGAACAAGAGTTGTGGCTTTGATTATGAATTTTATATTCACATCACCGGAATGTAAGAGGAGGCTTCACTCATTTTTTCTTATTTTGAATACAAGTTCTCTAAGCAGAGAAAGTCACTTCCATTTATCACAATCTGAAAATGCAAGGAGTAAACATTGAAATATTTGCTGCTTTCCTTATATTCCATCACACTGGAATAATAATAACTATCAACCATAATTCATTTGAAATATCGTTACAAAATTGCCTTCTGTTACTCCTTTTCTTTATTGACTATTGTGAACTACTTAAATATAGTTGTCCATTTGTAAAATAATAAGGAAAATGATTTTGAAAATAATTCTTGCAGATAAGCATTCATTAGACCTTTAAGGCATGATGTCTGTAAGAATTGAAAAATATTTATTTTTTTATAATTTTAGAAGTGTTTTTAATCTCATTAAAGTGTAAAATCAATCCCTGACTTTTTACGGTTATCTGAACTTAGACTTAGCTGTTCTTCAACTTTAAAAAAAAAAAAAAAAAAAAAAAAAAAAAAGAAAGATTTCTTTTAAATATATTTTTAATTTAAAGAACAAAATTTACATTTTATATATATAAAAGTATATATCCTTTTATTCTTTATTGAAGATAATTATGACCCGTAAAATTTGTGCATGCACTCTGGAAATATCACCCCACTCCCCACAAAAAATATATGTCAATGATGTAAGCACAATTTCAAAGTTGACATTTGTAAATAACAACTAGGTCCAATTACTCTTCAAAAAAGTCAGTGATCAGTTTTACATTGTTTCAGTATTATGAACAGGACCCCCATTGAACATGAATAAAGTAAAATGAAAGAAAAAAAAAAAAAAATTTAATTTTGACAAATGTCATGACTTGAAGAAGGCCTAATGCAAGAGTGGACAACCTTTGGCACGTGTGCCAAACATGGCATGCCAAAAATGGAACGCCGATGACTTGTTTCTGGCACACGAAATTTATTCATTAGATTCCCTTTTTGATTTACTTTTATTCTTTCACCTCTTTTATGCATATCATTATCTCATGTATTTTTATTTTCTGCCTTTTACAGATTTGTGCAGAATGTTACAATCATGAGTTAAGAAATGATGTCATTCAAATGAAGAGGATATTAGAGAATTTCAAGAATACTGAACTGAAAAATTTGGTAAGAAAGACAATAAAACGTTATGCATTTTCTGTTCTGAAACAATTGTTTGTAGGATTTCTTCGGTAAAGAGACATTTTGAAAGTGTTTATAAGAACTTAAACAATAAAATTGAGGGAAGGACACAAGAGAATTAATTTCTTGTGAAATAAGTAAGACAAAAAAAAAAAAAACAGGCTGATACTTTTATGGACTTTATATTAGGTAGGCCCAGTCCCAAATTAGTTACTCCTAGTTTTGAGGCTTCAAAATTTATTGCCCAACATGGAAAGCCACTCAGTGATGGGGGAGTGTGTATTAAAGTACCTTGGCTAGAATATGAGCTTTTTTTCCTTTTTGACAATTTTTCAAAAAAGGAAAAGATTATTTAGTGCATTAAATATTTCTATGTGAGTAGGATAAGGATAGAATACTTAAATTGGAAAGGGATACAGCTGTACAATTGATAAAAGATTTGTCTTTATGTAAATTTATTTTTCTGTTTGTGTTGATGAAAATATGGACATTACAACATCAACTAGGCTAGCCATATTTTCTCGACTTTGTAGGGGTGATGGCGTATGTGAAGAGATTGTTACCCTTGTGAAACTGAGTATACTACTGGGGCTGAAATATGTAAAGCAGTTGTGAATGATTTATCAACTAGACAAATTCATATTTCAAAAGTGGTATCTGCCACAACAGATGGTGCCCCCATTATGATTGAAGAGAAGGCAAGATTTGTAAATCTGTTTGCAAAAGATGTTGGTCATCCATTAATAAGTTTTCATTCGATCATATATGAGGAGGCTTTGTGTGTAAAAGCTGGCCTAAATGGACTTCAGGAAGTGATATAAACAGTTACCAAGGTTATTAATTATATTTCTTATCGGGCTTTAAATAAAAGACAATTTCAAATTTTACTGAATGAGGTAGAATCTGTATATAAAAAAAACTGAAACTGTACAACAATGTTCATTAGTTTAGGTGAGGTTTGGTTCTGAAACAATTTGTTGAATGCTTAGATGAGATAAAGGTCTTTTTGAATGATACAAGTGTCTTACCAAGAGTTATCTGACTTCATGTGGGTTTGTAAACTGATGCTTTTTTTGTAGATTTTTGTGAACATATAAATGATTTGAATATTAAATTACAGAGCTTTGGTAATCTTTGGTTACATAAAAACTTCTAGTTTCATTTGAAAAGTATTTAAGAGGGATGTAGATAATGAGAGATTTAAATACTTCCCAAACCTAAAGAGGTACACCAATGACCTCCCAAAAGATGGCAGAACAGGCTGCCAATGTCTTCAAAAGCTGTTTGTAAACATTATTGAATCAACTGTTAAGCAGTTCTTTACAAGATTTTACAAATTTACAGAACTGGAAGTGACAGCAAAATTCATTAAATTTCCAGACAGTATCAAAAATAATGGAAAAAAGATGGGAGTATCAGAGAGAAATGCGGAAAATGAAGTATTAAGGACTTTGAATACCATTCCAGAAAATTTTGGCTTTTTAAAAAAAACCTCGCAACAACATTACTATCCATGTTTTCATCTACATATGCTTGTGAATCTTTGTTCTCAGTGATGAACTTTGTAACAGGAGTAGCCTGAAAATGGATGAAACTAGTAGTGCACGCATATCTCTCAAGGTTAGTAAATATAAACACGATATAAAATCTCTGTCATCAGTGATGCAGCATCAGAAGTCCCATTGATAATATATAAAAAGAGTCGGCAAGTTTTCTCTCTCTAGTTTTATCTGATGTTTTCTTTTGAAAGTGGCAAAGGTTCAGGGCTGTTTAAATGTAGTTTTGAAGGTAAATAAATATATGTATTTTTTTTTATATTTATTTATAAGGGATTTAAAATTATCAAAAGATCATTTTTCTAACCTTTAACTGTGTTTTTGTCATAAAAATGTATAACTGGGGAAAAATGATGATTGATTAATTGAAAAAAATAACAGTGTTAACTTTTTGTGTTGATGCCAATAATAGTTAATATTGTCTTTAAATTGTGTGAGTGCGTATAACAGTTGCATTTATACTTACTGGCTAATAGAAAATATCACAAAAAACTGTCTCGCAAAAAACATGTCAATTTTTTTACAATACCATGTCTTTACTACTCTGGAGTGATTTTTTATCATTCAATAATGTTCTTCACATATTTAATAGATATCAAATAATATATTCTCAAATAATTTTTGTTGGCATGTGGAAAACCTTTGTGTCAGTGATTTGGCCAGTTTTGGCATTGCACCTTAAAAAAAAAGGTTGTCCATTCCTGGTCTAATGAATGCTAATCTACAAAAGATTTCCCTATTTTATTTATGAGTGGACCAGTCTGTTTAAGCAGCGTTTAATCAAATTTGAAACAAGATGAAAAACATCCAGTTAGGAATGAAGTCATGTGGAACTGTTTTGGAAAGTGGCATCCTTACAATTGGACTATGAAGAGAATTTGAAACACTTTTTGAAAAGACCATGTCCGTTTTTTAAAGGTCAATTTGACTGATATTGAAAAATGTCAGCTTTTTTTTTTTTTTAAATTTATCTCTTTACCATGATAATGTATTTAGCTTTCACCATCATCTTTGTGTCCCCACCCCCATGACATTTTCAATGTATCTGTTTTTACTGCAACAGTAAAATTTAGTGCTTATCCACCCCGACCAAAAAAACTTTTACATCACTTTGTCTGCCTCCCTGCCCTGTAATGTTTGTGTAAGGGATAACTCCATCAACATTCCTTTTCATACAATGTGCATGCAGAAAGTGTTGATGTTGTGACACCATTGAACTAGATGAAGAACAATCCCACCAGGTGTATATGGTCACATTTATGATACAATTTGTTTTGCAAACTATTTTGATGACATCATTTTTTCAGTAAGTAAAAGTCTGAAAAGAAATATATGGATATATTTTAATATACATGGGAAGATATTTGAGGGCCAATCAGATGAAGAAACTTGAAGCAACAGAAATGTGGTTTTACAGAAGGATGCTGAGAATACCATGGACTGAACATGTGAGCAATAACTGAGAAAATGGAAACAAAAAGGACATTCTGCTGATAAGACTTTCCAGTTTTGGTTAGTTCTTTCAAATGCTTGATTCATTCATTTGTTTTTTATGACTTATCATCAACCCTTTGTAGGTTAATTAAAGCCAAAATGTGTATCAGATTGTAAGAGTTTACTTACAGTACCTGGTGTTCCCAAGAAGTCCTCTGTCTAAGTACTTAAAAAAATCATATCACCCCATGCAAAGCAATAAAACCACTAAGACACAAGGGATTACTGAGTGTGAAAGAACAAGAAAAGAGAAATATGAGGGAGCGAGAAAACTAGAATAGTAATCAAGACAGTAGATAGCAATTGACATTGCATTTAAATTTTTGAAGATAAAAATCGGCTGGAAAGCATGAAGCTAGGTACCATAGCAAAGAGTTCATATGAACAGTTACAATGAAAACATTTATAGAAAAGGCAGAGAGAAGTTACATTACAGCAGTAGGAAAGTAACTGAAACCAGGTCAGGACCATTAATATTGCCGACTCTTTGGATTTTATCAAGATTCTCTGAATCTACAGCAGGAACACAGGACAAAGCATGGACCAATGGTAGACTTATGAATATGCAAGATAGATTCTGGAGAGAAAAAATGTTTAGCAAAATGCAATGAAACAACTTTCTTAGCAGCTATGCATTCAAAATAGTTTTCCACTTCATATCAGCTGAGAATATTAAACAGAGAAGGTACAATGAGTCATCCTCATAGAGGTTAGCATCAGCCATGATGATGAGAGGCAGGAAGTGGTCTTTCAGGTGATTAATAGAGAGGTTTCGTTTTGGAGGCATTAAAATTAACAAGCCATTTCTTGCCCCTGTTATCAATAAACTGTAGGTCATTTTTTACATCACCCACTAATTTCATGTTATTGAACTGACCAGACTTAGTATCGAGACAGGAGTAAATGCTTTTGTCATCAGCAGAGATACCAAGTTGAGAACTGGTATTTTCAGCTTGATTTGACAATAAACATAGTTCTTTGAACCTTAATCTGCCAATATGTATCTTGTCACAATACACTAACCTGTATACACATAAATATGTGTTTCTTTATGAGGTATAAAATTTTTTTAATTTCACCCCAAGCAAGACAATAATGCCACTAAGATGCAAGGGGTTACTGAGAGTGAAAGAAAATGTTGGTGAAGAGAAAGGACACTAATAGAACAGGATTCATTTGATTGATTGATTTGTTTGAAAATTTTCTTATTTAAAGCCAGAAAATATATTTTTAGATTGTAGAGGATTTTTTTTGAGATAATAATGGTTTAGCGATATAAGTCTTACTAATTAACCCATACGTGGGGGGAGAAGAAGGGGATTCATACCTTTCCCAAGAGTATTCGTGCGTAAGTAAATTTGAACCCAATGGGAATTAGAACTTTACTCTCTGATTAACAATAGCAAGCAATTATCCATTACACATCCATGCAGTCACCCATCTAGGTACTAAACTGGTTCAATGTTGCTTAACTTTGGTGATCATATGAAAACCAGTGTTTCAACATGATGAGGCTTTAAGTCCCACACAGGGTTAAGAAAACCAGAAGATGACGATTGATGTTGCATTAAATAATTGTAGAGAGCAAAAATGCGACACTGAAATCCGAAGGTGCATTGGGATAGTGAAAGATGCAAAAAGCTAAGCAGAATATTAAGAAACAGAAAAACTTTGTTAGAAATAAAGAAAAGAGCACTGAATCGTTATGTAATAATGTATATCAGTCCACCGATATAGCAGTGAATACTAGACAATCTCATCACAGATGAAGAAGAGACTTGAGGCAACAAAAATGTAGTACTACAGAAAGATGCTGAGAATAACATGGACTGAACATGTGAGCAATGGCAAAGTTTTAGAGAAAATGGAAACAAAAAGATGCTTATACTTAGTAGTATCAGAAAGAGATAGTTGAAATTTCTAGGACACATAATGAGAAAGATGGTTTAAAAAATTTAACACTCTCTGGACATACTGAAGGCAAGAGGGACAAGGAAGACAGTGCATAACCTACCTAAGGAGCTTTTGTAAATGGTTGACAGAAAAGGGATTTGAAAAGATAGGAAAAAGAGATATCTTACTAAGAGCTACAAAGAACAGGAAGTTGTGGAGAGTCATGATCATTTATATCTTGAAGTGATACAACATAGAAGAAACAGCTGCTCACAGAAGCAAGAAAAAAAGGTCTAATTTGACTTCTGGGCATGTTTTCCTGCCACATGTTCGTTTGCATCTTCTTCTATATGCCATGTCCCTTCAAGACATAGATGATCATAGCTCTTCACAACCTATCTGTTGAGGTCCTTAGCAGTTTTCTCCCTTTGCTAAGGCACCCATCATACCCATTCCACCATCCATTCACACAATATCGCTGCCTTTCCCTATTTCTCATATCCTCAATAAGCTCTGTGAGAGTTAAGTTTTCTAAGCCCCCCTCCTCATTATGCTGTCTTTTCCTGATTCTGAATAGAAGTGTTCTTTCTGTTGCCATTTTCTTTAAAACCTTTGTGATGCCTACTTGCTCCATCTATAGAATTTTCAGCATCCTACTGTAGAACCACATCTCTCTCGCTTCCAGTTTTCTCCTCATTCAAGGGGAGATTGCCCAGCATTAATTGCCATATAAGATGATGAATATCACATAGCAATTCAGCACTCTTTTCTTTGCTTCTAACAAAATCTTTCCATTTCTCATCACCTTGCTTAGCTTTTGGAGTGCTTCTTTTGATGATAGGAATAATTTTTGGCTATTAGCGCTTTATATAAAGTAATTTTCCAAACATAACTTAGATGTGGTACAAAGCCGAAAGTAGGAGGCAGCCAGTGAGGATTGAACTCACTACTCAGTCGTAATTGTTCAAGTGAGACAAGCTTGCTAACCATTACACCACCTTGAAGTGACAAAAGTAATTTTCTAAGCTACGCTTAGATGTGGCACAAAGCCGAAAGTATGGGGGCCTCCAGTGAGGACCAAACTCACTACTCAGTTGTAAATGTTCTAGCAAGAAAAGCTTGCTAACCATTTACACCAAGCCGAGGTGCCCCACTGCTTTATATAAACGTGTAAGCTATTTTCAAGTTTCATCCTTGTCTACTGTGTTCAATTTGTACTAAAGCCCTTTGAAAAGGCATGGACCCATTACTTCTTCAGTTATGGGTCAAACAGCAGGGTAAACTGGGCTCTCTAATCTTGGGTAATGACTAGTCTTAGAGGACAATTTTGAATTCAGAAACCACGGAGAAGGTAACGGGAAACCATTCCAATATCTTTCCCCAAGAAGTCATAGTAATTCATGGATAAAGAAAAAAGGAATCTGTGGAAAGGCATAATCGCCCCCTCCGTTCTGAAGAAGAGGCACGACAGGTTTTTGTAGTTTCACGTTATTATTATTAATACGAACAGTTTATATATACCAAACACTGGAAATAATTATATCCCCTGGATTCAGGTTATGAAGTTCGATCCTCATTGAGTTATGCATATTTTCGGCCCTGTACTACGTCAAATCTATGGTTAGTAAATCACTAGTTTTAACACACACACACACATACACAAAAAGGGAGGCAATCAGTATTTGGTATGTAAAAAATCGTTTAAGTAATTTTTAAATGCATTTTTTTTAAACTAAGCTGTGCATTTGACTATCCCTGGTCATTTGAAAAACAAACAAACAAAAAACAAAACAAAACAACATAGATTTCGTTTCATAGGAATTGCCCTAAAAAGGAAAATGTTTCAAGAAATTACTACAATTGCTGATATCGTGCACCACCTGATGTTTTTTATTTCGACTAATTATAATCTCTATATTCAGAAAAGTGATAAAATATTCTTTTTTCTTATCTGTAGAAAATAAAAAAATTAAAGTTAAATTTTTTAAAAATATTATCACTCGGATTTAATTTTTTTTTTAAAGTTTAAAATTAAAAACAACCAGTTTTTTGACCCCAAAAACATGAGGACACAAATTTTCAATGGCAAATAAAATAAGACAAAAATTGAAATAAAATAAAAAAACGCAAATCTAATTCATAATGCTTATTTTCTATTTCGATATCGTAAGACGAGAATTAAATTCCACGGAAAAAAATAAAATTGAACATTTTATTTTTAACAGTGTTTCTTAAGCCAAAGAATTGGTTGTTTAAAAATCGTAGATTAATCTATTCTAAATTTACTAGTGGAATTTTTTTTTTTCAATGAATGTGGAAAATATTGAGTTATTGAAAGCTTTGAACATTAAAAAAAAAAAAAAAAAAAAAGAATAAAAAAAGTATAAATAAATACTTTGCTGCAGGGAGTTTAATTAAAAACTGACATCTTTTACTTTTTATTTTAAAACTAAAAGTGATGTCGAAGGGTTAATAATCTTCTTGACTTTGTCGATGGATCTTCCTATTTCTTTTTTGCTTTTTTTTTTAAAAAAAAGAAAAGGATTTTTCAGAGATCCGAATAATAATTTTTAATCAGCGACTACAAAAATAGATGAAAATTGTTTAAATTTTTTTAAAGACAATTTAAAAATAATGCCATTTTTTTTAAAAAATAAAAAAATCTGAAGCTAATTTTAAATTAATTTAGTAGGTCGATAACCATTTTTTTTATTTTATTTTTATTCTATAAAAAAAAATAATCGACCCACTAATTTGACTTGACTTGTATATATTTTTAAAAGGACATTTTATTTAATAATTAATTTTTTACAGTGGAGAATTAAAAAAAAAAAAAAAAATCAACTTACAAAGCTAATAAAATAGATATTTTAGAATAAATAAGCAAAAATAACAAAAAATTATCTTCGAATTTAACAAGGAATGTAACTGGTGGAGTTAAAAAAAAATCAAGTCATTGTGTAGGTGTAGAGACTGTAAGTGTTTTGTATACGCGTGTACATAACGAAGAGTTTAAATTACACTTGTGAGCACTTTTTATTACCAGTTTCATTATAGTTGGACCAAAACAAGTACCTTTATTTATGTATATTATCATTTACAAGGATTGAAGAAATGACTACCACCCACTACTACTATTAATAGTGCTAATAATTATAAGAAATAGAAAAAATGAAGCTTAATAATACAATTACTACTAAAACGTAATGAAGTGGGTAAGGCTAAAGAAAATGACCTAATTTTGTTTAAAACGATTCAGATTATCCTATTTAAATTTACCTGGTTGTAGTTTTGCCAACTCCACCTTTGCCGCCAACAAAAACCCATTTCAATGACTGCTGTTCAATGATATTTCGGAGAGAAGGTTCATACTCTATTTCGTCAACAGAAGTAGCCATGATTGCTGAATCGGTGCAAAAGAAAAAGATATTCCCTATTATAAAAATACCATAATAGTAGTGAAAAAGAAAGCCTTCCTTTCTAATACTTACAAAGCTGGTTATATTTCCTAATACGTGTACCTATACGTAAAAACATGCAAAGGGATGCTAAAATGTTCGCAGCCTGACTAAGAGGGGATATAAAAATCTCCAAATTATATAACATGTTTATTTGGTCTTTCTTTTGTTTTGATTTTTGGAAATGGGGCGGGTAAGAAGCACATATGTACATATCTGTTTTTTACCCATTATTTTACAAATTCATATGAAAATGAATGACAAAAAAGGAAAAATGATTAAAAAACTGTGAAAATCCATCCAAATCCAAATTCTTTTGAACCCAAAATTAATAAAAAGTGCAAGTCTACCTACACGCATATTTCAAAATCGATCCACTGAATTTGAATAATAGTACCATGTGGACGCAACAGAAAAATACCATGTGACAAATAATAATAATAATGTATGCACGATCGGAGCGTCTACTAAAATATGGGTTTCCTCTAAAAATAACGTTAAAAGTGATAAAAATATATACCTCAAACGCTATTACAGTGGATACTCATGTTTGACTTATTTTTTAAAATAAATTAAATCCCTGTCATTTCTCGAATACGCAGCTCGATAGACGTAATAATACAACTTGTTTATAATAAAAATGGGTCGTCTATTTCAAATACGAGTATCCGTTGTAATAACGTTTGACGTGATAAAAATGTCGGATTAAAAATAATTCTATCAATTCCTTAAAAATTGCTTTGTTTACGTTTCGGATACGAAACTGCGAAGACATGGGCTTTC
Organism: Acanthosepion lycidas; assembly: GCA_963932145.1. Taxonomy (NCBI): domain Eukaryota; kingdom Metazoa; phylum Mollusca; class Cephalopoda; order Sepiida; family Sepiidae; genus Acanthosepion; species Acanthosepion lycidas. Next base: position 79,408,312 of record OZ010572.1, on the reverse strand, counting down.
GAGAAAAATATCTTCGCTTAAGTGTGCTTGTGATGATGATCATCATCACACACGTACATACATACCTACACAAATTCAAATTTCAATAACAATCATTCATTGGATAGAAATCAACGCTGCTATCTTATGCGACAATTTTGAAATCGCTATATTTTCATATAGTAGATTTTGTGCCCTTTTCGGAGAATCGGTCCCCAGAAATCTGCCCAAAACTCATGCACTGATTTAGTCAATCAGATTCTTTGCATGTAGAGAATGATTCTTTCCGCGCAGCACTCCTGATCCAATGATCACCTAAATAACAAACACGAGTTTTTGCCTCTTTCTCTTTCTTCTCTATTTTTGTTGCAACATGTAGTCCCGGAGAATTATCGTCTTGACCTTGCGGTCAGACGTTAAAGAACATTACCAAAGTACGTACGAACAGTCACCAATACGAACGTTCACACAAACACAATGTTATTATTAACTGTCTATGTGCTTTGTAAATGTTTTGTTTAATACATATATTTGTTTATCGGTCTTGTTTGTTTGTCTTCCTTATCTTCAGTTGGACTTAATCCAAGTCCAACATTCTAGCTGGACTGTAGTGACTACTACTACGTTTGCCACGCCTACAGTTTTCTCAACTGTGATTGGTTAAATAATAAATACTGTTTACCATAGGACAATTTACTAATCGCAGTCACCACACTGAATTTTTTCTGCCGTGAATTTCACAAACATGCTTTTGTTAGAAAATCACCGATTAGTTAATTTTTCATCCAATCATATATTTTCTGTGTTCGTTCAATTCTCCCGTCTTTGTTCCTGGAGCCTAGCAATAGTTATAAAAGCAGTGTTTTGTTCCAAAAATAGACAGTAGAATTTCAGCAACTCGCACGTGTCTACACAGATAATTGATTCTACTCACTGCGCACACACAGACACAGAACTTGAATTACATTTCACCATTCGTTTTCTGTGAATAAGCCAAGTTACAAACCAACACTCTGTTAGTTATACAAATAACACACAACTGAATTAACTGTATGTTTTTCTGAATGCAACATTCTATTTCAATATAGAACTTTGAACATTCTATTCAAGAAACATCCTTAATTACATTTTATCTTATTCAAGCTAACAGATAAAGGGAAATTACTTTCTTTTCATTAATATTCACACATTACAAAATTGTTTTGTAATTGTTGATTTTAATATATATTTTTATCGTTGAAACAAAAATCGTTTTCTCATTGTTTTTCCTTGATTCAAAAATGTATAAATGTTAAATGCTCTTCAACACGCAGCCACATTAATCTCTTCAACATATTACACAAGCAGCATTTAGAGGACCTTATAGCAGGAAATATAAACGGACGTGTTTTCTTTACATCTTAACCCCACGATCCTCTACATGCTTACGTTAAAAAGAGTAAAATAGTACTTTTTTGCATTGTGATGCTCTTCATACCCGAGCGGTAAATCACACCGGATCAAATAGTGGTTTCTCCTATAAAGAAGGGACCAGGTTCGATTCCTGCCGGAAAGCACATTTTTTTTTAATTAATAATTTGCGAATACGTGGACCGATTGACTTAATACAACCTGTTTAAAGTAAAAATAAAAACACAGTCTTTTGTGGACGTATGCTCGTTGAGTGTTTAGGTTGGTTGAAAACAAGTGTCACCTGTTATATTTATCCCACAAGAAAAACGACGGACTCTGAATGTGAGTCCGGTTAATAATATTTAAGGAACAAAACAAAACAAAACAAAAAAAACTATATATATACGTAAACAAACGATGTGTGTGTGTGAACAAAACAAAGGTATACATAGACAATAGCAAATTGTTGCGTGTTGCAAAACAATGAATATGAAAAAAAGTCATTTAAACTAGTGAAGGTGCTTGTGTAGAAGTAAGTATAACAAGTGTGTGTGATAGCCACACGTGTGTATATATATGCATGTGTGTGAGAGAGTTCAAAAGTTAACAGAGGGCCAATGGAAGCGAATGCGCCTCAGCGGCTGCGTTCTTATCTCCGTGCGATTACATCTGGTCGCCCAGACACAGCGATCAAAAACCACAGGGGCTGAATGTGTTTTCTTATTGACATGGCGGTTCCTGTGGACTGTCGTGTAGTTGTAAGGATTTCCGAAAAACTGTCAAAGTGCAAGGATCTTGGAAATCTCAGGGATGCCCGTTTTACGCCAAGAAATGTTTATTTTGCATTCTGGGAGAACTTTTTTTGTTTATTTATTTTAAACAAAGTTTTAACGTTATTTGTTTTATTTTATTTATGATATTCTTCTTCTTATTTATTTTTATTTATCAATAATAATAATGTTCCTACAAGATCAACGGAAGAATACATACTAATTACCGCACCATAGAAATAGGTTTCTATTGCTTGAAACAATAAAAATCTTCTTTGGAACTATTAATGAAAGTTTTACTTCCTGTTTTAAGCTGTGTTTTATCGTTGATAACACAGCAATTTATAAGCGTAATGAGCTGGCAAAACAGTGTTTACATATGGTTTTTTTAGCGGCGATTTCTGTCATCCGGTATTTTCTGTGGTTTGTTTTCAAGTGTGATTAAAGAGGCCAAACTGTAGTCATTTATAAGCATGCTATACGAGAACGGCTGCAACTACTACTACTTACGTATACTACACCGAGCTTAATCGGCTTTTTTTATATATACATGAGTCCTCCACTTCCATGATGATCTGCATTTCTTCAATTTTTCACTCTCCATCTTCTATACTACTACTTTTGCCACAGCAGGGCACCAGCGACAAGCTTTTCTTTGTGGCATCAGGAGTATCCTACAAATCTTAATCTATTCTTCCTTATGGTTTCAGAGATGGGAAGGTTTTTTTTTTTTGACTCTACGAGATATTAAGGACAGTCCGGAGCATTCTAGTCTAAGCGCCATTTAGTGATTTTTTTTTCTCAGTTGATGGTGTCAGAGTCCAAGTGGTTAAATCATAGAGAAAAATGGACTGAACAGCAGCATGGAAGAGGCTAACTTTAATCCTCTGGAGGAGATCCATTTTCGATATCCTCCCAATAAGGATATATCAGGCTTTGCCTATTCTGATGGATATGTCCTTTTCAAAGCTTGCAAGAAAGCTTCCTTGATATTTACATTTTTATTTTGAATATTATTGTTCACCCAATACAAGGCTAAATAGCCGCTCAAGGTAGAGGGTTACTAAATGAGGTTGTTGTAAGGGCTTTTAATGAAGGAAATGTTAGAGGTGCATATTATGAGAATGTGTGTGATAGATAATAGTTTATTCTTAGACTTGAAGCTTCTAGTGATCGGATAAGTATCTTTTCGGGAGTCTGTTCCACAACGTAACAATTCTGGGAAGAAACTGTATGAAAAGAACTTCACCCTTATTATTGGAATATAAAGGGAGTAGGATGAGTCAACTCTGTGTAAGTGGCATGGGAGCCCTAGCTGTGAAGGTTTGAACTGTTGGAACTAAGGAATTTAACCCGCTTGAACATCTACCATGAAAATTCTGATGAGTTTGCGATACGACGTTTTACTTTTTTCTGAAGTAAATTTATCGTTATTACATTTTTTAATATTTTGTTGTAGTTTTATATCTTTTCCAGATTTAGAATATCATATTGATGTCATGTAAGTTGCAGAACTAGTTCAGAAATGTCTAAACTATCAGCTACAAACAACGTTTTTTTAAGATCAAGGATTGAAAATGGCTTCAAGCAAATGAATCTTTTAAATCCGTGGCAGATTGAATTTTTTCCCTGCTTAGAAAATCTAGGACATAATCTGTACTCCCGTGGTTCAGAAGTATGTTCTAAATCAGTTTTTCTCAATCTTTTCTGTGGCATCCAACCGTTACGTCAAATTGTGACGTCAGCCGATCCCGGGTCTTATCCTGGTCGCGGCGCCAATTGTGGCATCCAAAACCGATCCAGAGTCTTATCCCGGCCGCGGCGCCAATTGTGATGATCCAACCTTTAAGTGATTCGGATGGGAATCTGGTTAGATTCGATATCAGCCTCGTCGTTCCCAACTCTCTTCCAACGTCTGGTTACCGAAGTAACTACTTTGATCTCCAGTTTGCCTACCCACGTTGTGAATTGATCTTAGGCAGACGAAATCAATCAGCGTTGGGGCCGTACTGCAAGCTCGAGTTCGAATGAGGGCGGTATCGCACAAGTATGGGCAAAAGAAAATAAAATAATAAGTCGAAAATGGTATCAAAAAAAGGATAACAATACTTTATATTTGGTCGCTGGATACATAGGACTGCGTCTATCTCCCGACCCGCTATATGGATTGTGACACGTGGTTTTCAGGCGAAATTCACAAAGCTTATTTTGGTGGTGGGAGTCTAAGTCGTTCTTCAAAAAATAAATTGTTCTTGGTTTGAAGATGAGTTCGGAAGTTGCGCGAATCTTGGTCAGCTCTTCGTAGCGGGGCTTCAGAGCTCACAACTGGAACTCTCTCTCGAACTCAAAACTAAACTCAACTGAAACTCTAACTGAAACTGATTTTTGCTCGCTGCGACCTCGCTTATATGGACGCCGATTCAAAACCGGGGGTGGGCTCGTCGGGGTTTGAGGTTCCCTGATAAGTCTAAATCCATAAACCCCTTCTTTTGTCTTCGGTCAGGAAAAATTAATTATTTCCATTTTTGGGAGTCTTCTCTTACTCCCACCTTCTCTTATTTTCATATGGACATCTTCCCACTTCTTCGTAGTAATCCCTCATACTTTTACTCACTGCGGCTGCCTCTTTGCGTCACATGATCACCTCCGCCTGGCTGGTTAGCGTTCAACCAATGGTGGGCGTAACTAGACTAACCTTGTTCTTAAAAAAATATATATTTTGTTCAAAGAAAAAAAAATTATCTTTTTCTTTTCCTTTTCTTTCTTTTGTTTCTCTCTTCTCTGGCCGCCAAGAAGACAATACGACCCGTAGAGTGACAATCTCAATTCTTATCCTAACGTCACGGCATATGGAATTCTTCAATCAGATTTTCGCCAGCACCAAGAGGCTAGTCAACCAGATACACTCATTCTTCGGCGCCAACGAAATATTGTTTCGCTGTCATATTCAATTTCCAACACAGTCCAGATGTGTTTTCTCTCAATGACACCTCCCATCGACAAAGACCCAACCTAGAGATGACTCTCTTTGTGTGGGGTCAACAGATGACCTATTAAATTGTTTTCAGACAGCATCATGACACAAGTAAACCTTTATCTATCTAAAACTCTGTGTCACCTGGTGTTTGTCAATTAGCTTTATGACAATGGCCATAAGAATTTTCACCATTCTTCATTTATCAAAACAACATTTTCAAATGTCTCTTCTCGTAGGTGACTTTATCTTTAAAATTTTCCTCGCAGGGAACCCCGCCACCCCCGACAGTCCGCCTGTCACAAAGACACAGTTAATTTTTTATCTATCTAAACAAAACAATGTATTAACCTGGAACCTGCCAGCCAGCCCCAAGACAATGGCCGACAGAACCCTCATCAGTGTCTTCCATTATCAAAATAACATTTTCAAATGGTATTTCTCGTGAGTGGCCACCTGTTATCATACAAGTTAAGTCTCGCCTTTCTTAATCTCTATTTTCCTTCTCTTTTTCCTTTCCTTCTTTTTCCTTCTTTTTGCGCCCCTAAATGGTGTCACATTTCCTTGTGGACCGTTTATGGTTTCAAAAAATTTCAGTCCCACATAAGGGCAAATAAAAATTCCACGTAACCTGAAATACATTTTATTCACAAAAGTCACTAATGACCCCACTTTTTTCTGGTGTCTATCTTGTAAAATTGAACACCCAAGCCTTGGCGCGAGTCTCCTCTCTTTTCAATCTGCACATTCAGTTTCATTTTTAAAAAAATTCAGGACCACTTGTAGGTCTAAGGGCCAACATTGAGAATCACTGTTCTAAATAGCGTTTATGGCCTGTTTCTGGCTTAGTTGCAATGACTACCACTCAGTATGTTATGTACTTATTCATCTGAGAGTTCAAACTTAGATCGCAGTTCAAATGTTAGTCGTAACGCATACCGAGTAGATGAAACTGATGTAGTTGCTTGCCGGTGTCGAGATATGAGTATAATTTGTGCTGAGTTTCTATCTAAATAACCTTCTTCTAAATGTCGTGTCCTTTCAGGACGTAGGTGATCATAATTCTTCACAACTTCCTGCCTCTGGTAGCTCTTAGTAATGTTTGTCTATTTGCTATCTCTCCTAATCCCTGTTCTGCCAACCATTTACAGAAGCTCGTTAGGTAGGTTTTTTCGCTGCTTTCCCGTGTCACTCTTTCCTTCAACATGTCCTGTGAGTGTTAAATTTTCCAGGCCCTCTTTCCTCATTATGTGACCTAGAAATTTCGATTGCGTCTTTCTGATTTTGTTATAAGTGTACTTTTTGTTTTCTCTAAAACTTCGTCGTTGCTCAAAAATTCAGTTCATGTTATTCTCAGCATCTTTCTGGAGAACCATATTTCTGCTACCTTAAGACTCTTCTTCATCTGTGAGGATATTGCCCCACATTCGCTGCAATATAAGAGGACTAATATTGCATAATAGTCCAGTATTCTTTTCTTTGTTTCAAACGTTCTGATTTGTTTAACGGCATATTAACTCTTTACGGACCATTTAATGCTGTAATTTAATTCTCTTGGGAGATTTGAAGTATTAGCTTGGTGCAAAAATAATGACTTAATACGTCATTATTTTTGCACCAACCTAATAATAAAAATATGATAGGTTATTCTGCTCTCACAGTTGAATACACGATAAATGATACTCAGCTTTTTTCTCGATACATGTTTGTGGGGACATAATTACTAGAGGCAGTGGTATGTGTGTTTTATATTGTAGTTTTCTTGAAGTTATATTTTGGAACAGAGTTTGATTTCTTTAAGAAATTGTAGGATTTTATATGGATTAATGTCATGAAAGAGTTCTTTAATGTTGATTGATGTATTGTTGGTAATTTTATTATAAATATATATTATTGTTAATTTTTTATATTAAAATGTATTGCTGGTATTCTTACTATAAAAATGTTTGTTTATACTTTCATAGGGTTTTGTTTTTGTTTGGAGGTTCACTCTATGCTCATAGCTGGGTGCTTAACAGGTGCTACCACCCCGGCTTGTGGGTAACCTGGGAACAACAGCAATTAAGAGATGATTCCACGCCCCTCAAAAACCTCCAATCTCCCGATAAAAGGCCTTGCTGTCGGGTTTAGTTTATCATCATACCTAGGACTAAGTTTTAAATGAAATATAGCCCAGAAGATTAAAGCGTTGGTTTTGTGAATTTGGTGGCACGATAATTGTGAGTTCAATTCCTGGGCTTATATATATATATATATATATATATATATATATATATATATATATATATATATATAATATGTGTGCGTGGTGCAGTTCAATTTGTATTACAATGAATCATTCATAGAAAAAGTAGATTAGTAATGATATAAAATGGCGAAATCCCTTTGCTAACAAAATTTTAAAGGTGCATTAACCTACAAATCACTCGATGAATGTTATGATCCTTGTTTTTAAATATTAAAAACAAAATAATTTCCATGCCTGAAGATGACTGAATGTACAGTCGAAAGTATTTGTGTATTAAAGAAAGACCTTATACAGCTTATAATATTTAAAAACAAGGATCATAACATTCATCGGGTGATTTCGCCATTTTATATCATTAACTTTACTAATCTACTTTTTGTATGAATGATTCATTCTAATATATATATATATATATATATATATATATATATATATATATATATATATATATATGTTTATATATATATATATATATTTCCGAGCGCTTTCGGCTATAACTTTAGCCATTATCAAGGATGATTCGATTTTTCAGCTTAATTGAGTGTGTGCGTCCTGTGTATGTCTTAGTGTGTGGTAGGGATGGTTTTAATTTCTGAATACGGTTAGCACATTGTGGCTTTGTTCATAGTTAATACCGTTAAGAGTTGGCTTTTTCTTTTTTATTATTAAAGCTTCCATTATTTTTAGTCTTTTTTTTGCAGGTGGATGCAGTTAATATATCTGTGTTTTCTACTAGTATGTTCTTAATGGAGTCGGGTAAATTTGTGTGTGTGTTTAAATGGGTTCTAATGGAGCTGTTATCAGATAGGTGTAACGTAAGACGTCTGGATAAGCATGTGGTTGTGTAACCGATGTAATTATTTATGAGTCCGGTTTGATCAAGGAACACAGTTCCTTAAGGGGCATTTGAACTCATAGATAATGTTCGTTCTTTGTAATTTTGACTTAGATGGTGTGCTGTTATTTTTGAGGATAAGGTTAGCTGTCTTAAATTTTTTATAATAGATAATGAATTTGATTTTTTTATTCGGATCAATTGGAGTAGTATATTTCTTTATAATATGCCTTAGAGAAGATTCGTCTTGTTTGTAATTAATATGCATTTGGTTTTTGTAATAAATGTGGAGAAATAGTCTAATTTGGTGGTCTGCTCCCCAAAGCAAGTAATAACGATAGCGAACACACAGCCAAAAATCACATACATTTATTACAAAAACCAAATGCATATTAATATATATATATATATATATATATATATATATATATATATATATATATATATATATATACACTAAGAAACAAAAACAAGACGAGATGTCTCTAGACATGGAGTGCAGAACGAGAACAATCTATCACTATAGATTAAATAAAGGTTTCAGTTCGAAGTTCAATGCAGGTTATCTGGCTCGGTAGATACATGCTGTGATTACAACCAAAAAATTCCCCAAATATAAATACTGCGTTGTTTGTCAGTGACCACTGTCTATTTGAATTATAAGCCTGCGTTTATATTAATCGATAGGAACTTAGGGCAAGCTCAGCATGGTGTATACTGATCAAATGAAAAATTATTTTTTTCTGCTAGCTTGAATAACAATTAGTTGAAATTCACGTATTTTAAATAAAAAGTAAGATGGAGAATTTTTTTTTTTTTTTGGGTGGGGGATAATTTGGTCTCAGCTGTAAGCAGTGGAGAAATAGCTTACTTTTTTTTTTTTATTTCTCGTAACTAATGTCGCCGATTGGCTTCCTAAAATAAAATTCAAATTTTCAGCAGAAAACTGCATTCTCATCTTCGACAGCTTGACGGAAAAAGACATTGATTTTATCGGATCAATGTGGAAGTGTTTTAAGAGCTACACAATTCAACTCCTCACCGGTAAGATTTGCGCAATATTCAACCTCGCCTCCATTTAACCTAAATATAGACAGCGTACATGACGTCATGGCAAGCTGCAGTGCACGTGACTCAAAACAAAAAAGATTCCCCGGGTAATGGGAACTTTAAAACCTCCCCTGATTTTCTCTCTCTATTCTCACACACACACGTAGATTTGCATAAATAAATTGTATCTAGTTTGTATCCTCGCTTGCTATGGCAAATGCTAACAAACGAATGAATGAACAATTCGGTGAGGGAATGACACGTTGATTCAAATAAATGTAAATGCTTTATATTTGACTGCATTCATATTCTTCTTGCTTAGCATTTTTGTGCATTTTTTGGTCACATTCTTTTTTAGCATGCAAACTGCTGTTTGTCATGTCTTCTTCACGCTTTGATAACTAAGACATATTTGCTTCGATGTTTTTTACTTATCTTTCATCTTGCTTTCTTCTTGTGTGGGACAATGGTTAGCTGCTCACTTTTTTTCTCTTTTATTTTTCTTCTTGTTCTTCAGTAGTCTGTTTGGTTCTATTTTATTTCTTTTGTCGTTATCTCTTTTCTTTCTCTTCTCTGGGGCCAACGACCACCTCACGTTGAAACACCCGCTTCCGAGCAATCAGCGAAGTTAAGCAACGTCGAGCCTGGTCAATATGTAAGTTATCCCACTTGGCGTCGCCAAAACGCCTATTAGGGGACGCTCTTTAAGTCTATAAAACGACAAGCGTATTCTCTCTCTTCCTCGTTTTCGCTCTTTTTAACTCTTGCTTCCAGAGCAAGTCGAGGAAGATAAACAAGGAAGCCGACAGAGTGCGTTCGCTTCCTTTGTCCTCAGTTGATTATTGAACTCTCTCTTACACACACATGTACACACGTGTCTATCAGGCACGCAAACAAGCACATTCTTATAGCTAGTTTTAATATCTTTCCTTTCGTTAGAATGATGTTGACATGTAATTCCTTTTGTTAATAACATGCATTGTCATTTGTTTTATATTTGTTTCATTGTTTCGTACACTAATGTTGCGGATGTGTGTTGGAGAGGAATAGAAGGTTTGAATTATCAGACGGTTTAAAATTGTGCGTGTTCAATAATCTTCCATCCACAACAATTAATACAAGATAGAGAAATAATGATTCATAAACATCTTGTTTCAAAACGTAACAATTGGATTTATTAATATTTGATATACATGCATGTGAACTGAAAAGTTAGACAGAGTTGTGTCTCTTAGATTAGTAAATATTTGTACCCAAGTTCATAAAGTGAAAGTAATTATTAACTGTAGTTTAGAAGAATAAAGTTTCTTTAGCATGTTTGGAATTGTGTACTGTACAAGTTGGTAAGAGTTCAGAAGATATTTCAGAGTTCGTACTTGCTGAATGTTGGTAATGGTCTTTAACGTCTGACTGCATTAGTTAAGACGGGAGTTCTTGAAGATTACATCTTGGTACTTGGTAGCAAGGAATGAGACGCGCGAGAGAGATGAATGAAAAGAAAAGAAACTCAAGGAGCTTAGACGTGTTCTTTTTATATATCATCGTGAATCACGTGACTGGCTCAGATAGAAAACGCGGTAAAACAGATTTGTCGCGTGCAGGCGGTTTGATTGGTCGGAAGTGACCAATCAGCAAGCTAGATTGAAGGTGATTAACCAATGGATGCTTGTTATATATTTTGTAAGATTGTGATGGTGAAAATTATAACAGGAATAGTGCATTTCCTAGCAGGGGTTAACTAGCTTGTGGAAGATTCCACACTAATTTTACCCGAACTCACACTGAGTCCACCAATATTGTTTACGGGCTAAATGTTCCAGGAGCCCATAAACTATACAAAGTACACGCATTCATATCCAAAGTGCTGATTTCCACTAGATAACGATGACTTATTTTGACTAGGTACTAGTTGCCGGATACTGGTATGTTTTATACTAGAAATGGTTTTAAATAACATTACTAGTAAGTATTACTAGACTGTCAACTGTGTGTCAATGATTTACTGTTGAATTACCTAAATGCAACCGTATATTATACTCTAATAGTTTCTTTTATCGCACTTCTAGTCCGTTGAACTCTGTGGGAGTTTTCACTAACATCATAGCAGCAGAAATTAGCCTTATGTTCACGGAGATATACTTGAAAGGAAATGAAATGCGCACAAATATCAGGAAAAGCAAGGTAAATTGTGTGTTAATTTCGTACAATTTATTTATATTTTTGTACGTATGTTTTTAATTACAATTGTTTTATGGTACATAGAGAGAAATTTACTCCGTCATATTACAAACTATATCACAGAGAGAAGTTGGACAAGCGTTGTCCGTACCAAGGTTTGTGGTAAAGAGCTTGAATTTAACGTCTTTTGGCAGGATGTCCGTATTTCCGGCCGGAACAGTTTTTGCTGCATGCTGGGGGTACCTTTATTATTTAATTTAATTTATTTTATACAACGTTTGTATGTTATTGTTTTATTTTATTTATAATTTTCATTATTATTATTATTTTATATTTTATTTTATTTATTCACAATAATAATAATATAGTGATTTTCCAAGCCCGGCTTAGATGTGGCGCAAAGCCGAAAGTATGGGGCACCCAGTGAGGATCGAACTCAATAATAATATCCTTATAACTCTCTCCCGGTTTCTTCCTTCCATTCCATATACAATCTTCAAAAATTGAAATGCAACGCCAGTTGCCATCTTCTGTCTTCCTGAAACTTGTTCTTTAATTGTTCTTTCCCCTCACTAAAGTGTTCTTATTGTCATTCACGCCAAGTAACTCCTTGCGTCTTAGTGGCATTATCACCTTACTTGAGAGGAAATGATTAAAAAAAGCGTGTGAATGCGTAGAAATATTCTTTTTCGCGCGTACGTCCATGAAATATTGTAAGTTATTTTTTAGGTTCGAACTTTGTTACTTCAGTAGAACTATTAGATATGCCTATAGAGCTTAACCTACATACACGTCGACATACACGTCGACTTAGTCGGTCCTCTAACTGAAGTCGATGGTTGTCAGTATCTATTAACCATTATCGATCGTTTTACACGTTGGCCAGTAGTTGTCCCACTCAAATCGATCACCGCAGATGTAATTTCTCAAGCGATTCTACGCGAGTGAATTTCTATATTTGGATGCCCTTCTGTCATCACCACTGACCGAGGCACTCAGTTTCAATCTGTTCTTTTTACAGAATTCACAAACTTGCCAGGTGCCAAACATGTGTCGACTACTGCCTATCATCCATGTGCCAACGGATTAGTCGAACGATTTCATAGGCAGCTTAAGGTTGCACTTACAGCTACTGTAGACTCTCAAACATGGATTGAAAGATTACCACTGGTAATGCTTTCACTCCGTAACGTAGTAAAAGAAGATCTACATTGTACCACAGCCGAACTAGTTTTCGGGAGTTCGTTTACACTCCCGGGCCAATTCATTGAAAAAGATATCTCGACTCGGCCAACAACGTATTTTATTCAGGACTTGAAGCAACGCATTTCCGATCTTTCGTTTACTCCTACTCGCACACAAGACAAGGAGATTTTTATTCCAAAAACTTCGGAAAATTGTGAATACATATTTGTTCGCAGAGATGCAGTAAAAAAAACACTTACGCCAACATATTCTGGCCCATACAGGGTAGTCTCCCGTTGCCCAAAATATTTCACAGTTCTTGTCAATAACAGAGAAACGAAAGTCAGTATTGACAGATTGAAGCCAGCATTTCTGGATGTACCGACACAACCTTTCTCCAGTTCAACTCAAAATCTTACCCCTCAACAGACACAAACACAGCCCAGGGAAGTTACTATAAGAGCTGGGAGGCACGTTCATTGGCCTACCAAGTTAAAAAAATATTATACATATTGAAAAAAATCTTTAAATTTTTTTACAATCTGCGGGAGGGTATTATAGAGCTTAACCTCCATATGCCAGTGGATCAGAACCAATTACTGAGTGCATTACATCCTCATTGGACAAGAAATGTTAAAAACATTTCTAATTTACATTTTCATGTTAGTTATAGATTTTTGTGCAAGCTAAACACAATCCAGGCTCCAGACGCAAGTTTTACAATAATTGCTTCTGATTGGCCAATATATCTCAAAGTAATAACAACGCCTACGCACACGTGTTTAAACACAAAATACCGCCAAAAATCTTGAAATGTGTTCGCGAGCCACGCACTTGACCAGGAATGTAAATAAATACGATGCACGAACACAAGTTTACCAGTGAGCTTCGTGACGGATAACCAACTGCCAAACAACTCCACGTCACTCACACTTTTGAAGTTGCAAAGTTAAATTTATTTAACACAAAACAATTCCAATACACTCACTCACCAACCTCTGAAATCACTCAACATTAACGAACGATTACAAGAAAGACATTCTGAACCTAAGACATCATACATATTTGCCAACATAACATATAACAAATATTCTGCTTGTACATTGTTTTGAATGTTTTATTAGTTTCTAATTAAATATGTCTTGTTCGTAATATGAACTCTGGTACAAATATTTCTAAATCAAAGGGACACGACTCTGTCCTACCTTTTCTTTGCATGTTGTACACCAACCTAAATAAATCTAATTGTTACGTTTTAAAGCAATTCAGCTGAATTTTGTATTTTATTTTGATGTTAGTGGAAATAGTTAATTGACACGCAACTTATTCTCAACAAATATTACCACATAATTAACCCATCCACTACATGCCTGTGTATAGTCAAGTAATCTAATCAAGGGCATTCTACGCTGTCTAATTCACCGTGACATTAGATTCGCTGAGGACTGAAAAATCCCACAGAGAGAAACCAGGCACGTTCTATCTAAAAGGCATCCTGTAGGTGGGAGGAGAGAACAAACAAAAATTGAAACTTTGCGTCTTTTTATTATACACTGCTTTTAGCAACGCCGTCTAGTGGTCGGTAACAGAAACTCTTTGGAAGACATGCGGGGCAATCCCACAATCAAAGTTGTTTTTTTGTTTTGAAATTTAAAAGTAGAATTTATTGAGTGATTATTGCTTGCTTGAACTTATTTAAATTAATCTCTCTGGTTTCAGTTCTGCTCTTGGTTATATGGGGTTTCGCTATATGGATGAACATTTTAAGGAGTTCATTTAAATCGCTGCATTGTGTTCATGCGCGCGCACGTATGTGTGTATGTTGAGTGAATCGTCTTCGTAAATGTGTAAAAGGGAATGGTGGAGAAATGATGCCAATGACCATTGTAGCCATAACTAACAAAACAAGACAGCGATGTTATTTATAGAAGAATAAATGTAAAAAAATAAAAGCAAAACTGTTTTTTTCAAGATGGTAGCTCTACCGTCTTCGATTGGTTCAAAACGTGAATAATTGGAATTTAGCACCAATTTTCAGCTCCTGTGAGACGTTTATTTTGATCCTATACGAATGGCAAAATTACTTTCGTTATTAGAATTTTAGTTTCCACAGGATGAAGATACCTGTTATAATTACATTTGTTTATTTTAGCATATCTTTCATTAGCCTTAATTGTATTCAAACTTTTCATTTTTTCTTTCTTATTCTATGATTTTTGCTTATTTTATTTTCATCTGTACTTTCCAGTTTTTTCTTTCTTTTAGATTTCCTCCGTTTTCTTCCTTTGTCTTCTCGCCATTTTGTTTGATCTTTTTCTAATGCCAACTCTTTTGCTGTCTTAATATCTCTTTCCACCCACTCTCTGACTGCTATTATTTCTTTTTACCGATTCATTCCAATTATTCTTTACTGTTCTTTCTGTGACCAAACACCCCTTTTATGTCTCTGTATTGTCCACTAACAACAAAGAATTTCACCTAATCCTCCCCAAAATCAATTTTACCATCTTTATCTCTCTCTAACTTGTTTACCTGCTTTCTCGATTGCTTTTGTTCTTTCTTTTTATCACATAACATTTTCTTTCTTTCTTTCTTTCTTTCTTTCTTTCTTTCTTTCTTTCTTTCTTTCTTTGTATGTTATTCTTATTTTACTTTTTTATTCTTCTAATCCCTCTTTGTTTTTGTTTCTTTCTCTTTATTTCACCAATCTTTCTTTCTGTCTTTTTTCGTTCATTCTCTCATATTTATCATCCTTTTATGATTTCCTTCCACTTGTTCTTTCTTTCTTTCTTTCTTTCTTTCTTTCTTTCTTTGTATGTTATTTTCCGTTTTATCCTTCTTTGTTCTTGTTCTTTCTCTTTATTCCGTCGATCTTTCTTTCTACTTTTGGTTACTCTTTTGGTTTCTACTTTAGGAATGATTCTATTTTCATAACCTTTTTTGCTTAATTCTCTTTTTTTCCATTCATTTCTCTTTGTCCTTTCACAATATTTATTTTTTTTGTCTTTCTTAATAATGCTTTCGAAGTCTTTTATTCATTCTTATTTTCAATTCTTCGTTTTCGAAATTTTGTTTCTTTTCCATTAATTGACTTTCTTTTTTTTTCTCACTCTTGTTTCTTTCTTTCTTTTGTTTATTTGTACATTTCCTTCTTTCTTTCGTTTGTTTTTTTTCCCTTCTCTTGTTTATTTGTACTTCTTTCTTTCTAGTTGACTCATTCATTTCTTGTACATTGTTAGCATTATTGTCCGCACAGAACCAACCTCTTTTCCCCCATTACAAAAGCAATACGTTTTGTGCAAGAATGACTGCAAGAAATGTTTTTTTTATGGAGCGTTACATAATTGTTTAGCATAAGATTTATTTCCAGAAATAATCTTTTATAGACATCCTGCCTCAGCACACAAATACCGATTGGCACCGACATTATTTTTCTTGGTATGATTTCTCTAGATAATCCATTTAGCCAACTGTTAAACACTGCAAAATTTGTTCATATTTTCCATTGAGAATGCATGTGTGTGTGTGCGTAAATATAAATGTCGACATTTTTCAATGTTTGCAACAATTTAGTTTAAAACCACGAATTCCTATATTTTCATGTATGATCAAATAAGTAACAAATAGGAAAATATTTCGGCATTTATATAGCTTCATCAGAGATTTTAAAAGTTGAATAATGCGGAGTTGTTTCAGTTTTTAACTTAAACTGGTCCGCCGTCGCATGTCCAAGTGTGCCGACAACGACGTGGTGGGGCAAGTAGCTAGCGCCGCACGTAGCTGTACGGGCCTCGACGTTGCCGCGTTCAATTCTCTAGACATTTTGTGGAGCCGGTGAGCCAGTGTGTCGCGTTTTGTGGATGGAGACAGCTCCTGCCACGCGCGTATTTAACCAATGATGCCGGGGGTTACTCTGTCCGGGACAGATTCTCAGACGGTGGTTCTTGACCTTCTTCTTGCCTCTCGTACACATTTTTAAAACCACACACACACACAAACGAAAAACATGACGGAGGACCACTCGGCTCGTCCGTCGCGATCATCTGCGATAACTGATGCGAACTCAGTGAACAATGACATCTCGAACGCATATTGCGGCTTCGAGATCCCTTGTCTTGAGGACCCGTCCGGTCAAAGAACCGGCTTATAGACATTTTTCTGTCACCCAACGGTTGTTACGAGACAAAAAGGGAAATTAGACCTCGCAACATAGATGTCCATTTCAATATTATTCAAATTGTCTGTATACGTAAATTTGCATGTGCGCGTTTATATTGTAATTCAATTACAGGAGTAAAAATATTTTTACAAAAGTTTTAAGATAATCCTATTTCATACAAAATAATTTCCGAAAAGTTCAATAAAATCCGATACTTATCGGATTTTTAGGGCTTAAAAAAAATTAACATTTTTTTCTTGTCTCCAAATTTGTGATTTGATTATTCAGGCCAGTGTTGTCCAGACATAGTGAGATGGGAATGTATTATTCTAATGTCGTATTTCAAACTCACTAGAAGTGTGCTGATCAGCTGTTGTATACTGGTAACACATGCATGTCTTTTAGTCTACCAACTAGTGCGTCAACTTACAGTTATATCTTAGTCAGCATTCCAGCTGAACCCGTATGTACAGGTTGCGATGAGTAAATTGTCGCTATTTTATATTTTTAATTTCGCGCATGCGCGTTGTTTGTTTTTGTCGACAGCATACTATAGTAGGGACAATTGGGCACCGTCTGTGAGAAAAAGAGCACCACGACGTAATTTACTCTGCCAGAAATTTGGAAACGATTTGCTGTACTGCTTGGCATTCGCAGCGAAAGCTACAATTCAGAGTGTTTGGTTGTCAATCTGAGAAGAGCGCAGAGGATTCGGAAAGAGTTGGATGACATATCCAGCCAGCATGATGGTATTTGGAGTGATCAGTAGTGATGGCGACGTTATGCCTTCATTAATCTCCCCACAGGGTCTCAGATTCAACACGGAGGCCTACATCAAGTGCTTTGAGGAGATAGTGCTGCCCTGGGTCAAGATGGTGGCTGCTGTAAGACCCTATATTTGGCAACATGATTCTGCACCGTACCTCACAAGCAGGAGAACCAAATCATGACTGTCAGATAATTTCTGCGACCACATCACTCCTTACATTTGGCCACCTAACTCTTCAGACTGCAACCAACTTTATTATGTGTGGGACGCAGTTGAGCGTGAGACCAACAAAACTTCTTGTAACACCAAAGATGAACTGAAAGCAAGGATTATGGCAGCATTCACCAACTTAATCAAAGAGACCGTCCACAAGAGTTGCAGAAGATTCCGAAAATCGTCTGGAGATCGTGATTGAAGCCAATAGCGATTTTATTGAATAACACACATAAAATAACACGGACATCTCATTTTAAGAAATATATTTACCAAAATTTAAAAAAAAATCATCTTGGAATACTAAAGAGTAACATTTACTCTTTAGTATTCCAAGATACTTTTTATTTAAAATTTTGGTAAATATATTTCTTAAAATGAGATGTCCGTGTTATTTTCATTTGTGCGTAATTTAGACAACATTTTAACAATTTAACCCCTGCACCCTGTATATGTGAAGACGGGTGATCTGGAAAAATAACTATATATATATATATATATATATATATATATATATATATATATATATATATGTGAAGAAATATATTTTTAAGGTGTGCTATATTTATGGGATAAAGTGCTCAATATTGAAGTCAATTTTCAGAGGCAACTGGCTGTTTCATGCTGGACGCAATCGTCAGGTCTGACGATTACGTCCAGCATGAAACAGCCTGTCACCTCTGAGTGTTGATTTCAATGTTCACTTTATATATATATATATATATATATATATATATATATATATATATATATATATATATATATATATATATATATACACGTACGCGCGCATGCGCAGATAAATGCACAATGTCTCAATCAAATTTTAAGAATTCATTAGAAATCGAATAAAGAAAAAATTTCAGGACTCAAGTCAGAATTCAAAAGTTTAGACAAACCACATTTATTTATCGTTCATTGCTTGTTATAAATTTTTTTCACTCGTATGACTTCTCTTTCTTACATACTCCTGCCATAATTTTAGGGTGAGGGAAGTACGGTATTATCAGTCTATCTTGTAATGGATAGCGGCTCGGATTGAGGAATCGGAGAGCAGAGTTCGAATTCCAGTCGAATCCATTGCATTCACTTACGTGGTAATACCCTTGAGAAAGGTATGAATCCTCTTCTCCCCACCAGCTAAGGGTAAATAGCAGGACAGACTTAGTTATATAGCCTTGGATAGAAACTGGTTAGATACCGCAGAATGAAATGGCAACCTCCTACAGAAAAAAAAATCTTTCGTCAGTCATGTAACGAAAGATACATGATCGCCTAAGTGTGTATCACGTATGGCACGTAACTGATTGGATATATGAATTGGTTTCACCGTAGTTTAGGGAATTGCTGTATTTAATTCCCGTGACAACTCCACCCGGATATGGTAAGACCGCATATTTATTTTGGCATCCAGGCAAAAATTGTTTCAGCTTGGTTGGGAAGTTTTACCTCATTCACCAGATATTGCACTTTTGGGTTATAAGATGCAACTTTGGGTCAGATATACCTCATTTGGGAGCGTTCTTATCATTATTTGTAAACTTGATTTTTGACCTTGTCTTTGCCCTTTCAATTGCTACTTTTCCCACCTCAGTCTGTTTTTTTTTTATATTCCATCTGCTGTTGGCTCTAATTCGCCAATCAAATGTTTGGGTTACTATATATTCCTATTTTTTGGAAATTCAAATTTTCAATAAAAATCAACTCGTCTGGAAGACTGAAAAGGAAACATTGATCAGTTCATTGCAGAGAAATTTACAAACCTCTGGGATGATGTAACTATGAAATTGTTTGAAACTTGGCAGAAGATGGTGAAACAAAACAATAAATATGTTGCTCGATGAACTCAACATCGAAAATTAACGCAAAAATTTAATTTAATTCTTTACTTTTTAAATCAATCTATATTTCTTAACGTTGACCTGTTACTTATGCAATTTGATAATTCTATGAAGTTTATACGGTGTGATATTCGCTGTGATTATAAAAAAAATATTCGAAAGAAAAATATTTACAAATATTATATAAAATAAACAATATCCTCGGTGCATACAAAGCTTTCTTATTTTAAGAAATTTATTAAATATTAAACAAATACTTTGACAATTTGTTTTAAATCAGTAACTCAACACTGCATTTGTTTAAAAATATGAATTAACATAAATATTATGATTTCGCCTGCTTCCCTGTTGTCCGTATCAAAGAGAGACGTATAGGAATTAAATCCAATAGATATATTTTTCAACCAATAAAATCCCATCAGGTTTGTTTGATAAGAAATTACTAGAGCAATTTGGTGGACGTAGTCGTGGACCAACCTCGTGTTACCATTTAGAAAAGAATAACTCCATTTACCACTCCCGAAAATTCGAGAAAAAAGATTTTCGCGAGCTAGCGTGAAATTATTTTCTAACTAATGAAAAACATTTATTAAAAAAAAGATTGCACCATTATGTGAAATTAGATTTTGGATTTCTCTTACGGATATATAAATAGAAGCATACTGCTTCTCAGGGTTTAAAACAATTTCGGAGGTCAGTTTGATCTACAAGAGCATACCCACCCCCAAGACACGCATACAGTAGAAGAGATGAGCAATCAGCCGCTGACTAAGGCCTGGTCTACGCACTCACAGTGACATTAAGCTGACCGTCATAACGTAAGTCTGTCTACACATGTGTATATAAACACTAAATTAATTGATAAAACAAACTTGTATGTTTCTGAAAATATATAAATGTTATTTCAACTGACGCTCATCTTCTTTTTCTTCGGGGAATAACTTTTTTTTATGTTTCAGTTAAAAGATGTGTTGTTGTTGCTAAATGTTTCCAATTCCGACACTCAGATAAAAAACAAAAACCTGGGTAGACGTTTCCCGACAGACGCCATGACAGTTTCCGTTATATTGTCAGCTTCATTATCTTCGATGACATCGTCGTCTAAAGAGACAAAAAAAAAAAAAAAAAAAATGACGTCATCTTCATTGCTGTCTAGTGCGCTTGTAATGCAGAATTATCATTTTTAAAATTGATTTTCCAGTGACAGTTTCAGGTATGTTTTGCCAGGCTTCCAATATCCATGAACAAATAACGGAAATCTCCGGTCGGTGAATATGGCATGTCATGAGCGAGCCATTTGTGCTTGGCTTTTAAATACTGTATAATATAACTGTATATCTCAAAGCACAATATTGTATAAATTCTTAGGGACTATTAAATATAATGGTCCATAAAAGGAATTAAAAAAAAAAAGAAGAAAAGTAGATTAGTATTCTTTAGATCTTTCTTTGGCTGTGACACTTGTCAGAATCGAAAAATATTGATTAAAATAAAATAATCTTAAAAGAATGTTCCTGTTCATAATATCAAGACAGTACCAAATCGATCACTTAGTTTTACAGAGTTATTGGACTTAGATGATATTTACAAATGTCATGTTTGAAAGTGTGGTAAACTAAACATCATTGATATATGCACATATTTTTTTTTAATTTTATGAATTTTTAAACCTATTTTTTAAAACCTTTTAAAAAAAGTCTTTTTAATTTAAAAAAAAAACTTTTTTGCATGTGATGTTTAAAAGCACATGCACAAAAATTTTAGGTTAATAATTATTTATTTTAAATGAAGAATAAACGGATACATTTATTAATTTATGCAAATTTTTGTTCGTTAATTACACCTGTATATATCCGTTTTGTTATTTATTTAAAAGAAATCTTTTTGTAACCACCCAAAATCTGTTTTCGTACGCAAAAAAAAAAAAAAAAAAAAAAAAAAAAAAAAGAATTGTTAAATAACTCAGTAAAAATTAGGGATCGTTTTGACTCTGTAGCAATATGGACCAATCTATTTAAGTAGTCCCAATTCTTATTTTAACCGACGCATGTGGAACTCTCTTTCAGCTTCTTGCTTTCCTACTAAATACAGCTGAATCAAGTTAAATTTAGCTGCTGCAAATTCGAAAATTTCAGAGAGAATTATACACGAGAGATGTCTTATTCAGAATTTTCTAGCCCAAAGTTAGGGGCGCGTATTATATAGGGGTACGTAATATACACGAAAAAAATGATGTCACTTCATTGATATATTGGTTTCTTCTATTAATACATGTTGACTTTGTTTATTAATTCTTAACGTTAATACAAGAAGGGGCATAATTCAGAAAAAATTGTCAGGGTTACTTCCCTTGTTTATTTTATCCTATTCATTATAATTTGTTTTTGGTTTCATAATTCCATAGTTGCGATAGCATAAAAAATTACGGGAGTTAATTCTTTTCCATTTCTTAGAATAAATATTAGTAAAAGCCTGAAAATTTTTCATTTCAATATTAATTTCCCCAAGATTAGCAACATTTAATTCTTCTAATTTTGATTGTATTCCTAAAAGCAACCATTGTTTTCTTTTTCTCCCTCTCGAACTAATCGACTATCAATGTATTGGTCGAACCTCATGTATGGGCAGTGATTAAATTGCACTAAATTAAATAAAGTTTTATTACAAGCTTAAAGTTTTTTTTGTTACATCTAGAAACGAATACTGTTGGTTGGCTGAAAAATTCAATTTATTAAGTATTATTTCTACTTAAAGTAAACGAACATTTTTTTGGTCAACCTAATATTGGCCTATAGAAAGAATATTTTAATGTTTCCATTAAACTTTCATCATTTTTATCTAATGATATAAATTAAAAATATAGTTTGGACGAGTATTATATATGTGTATTCAAATTTCGCGCTATAAATTTCCGTCGTTTTTCAATTTAATAATATGAATTTTTCCAGTTTTCAGTTACCTTTTTGAAATAAAAAGACCTAAGGGAAAGACGAATATTTTAAAAATTCTTTCGCTTATGTGATTTACTAGGTTAGTTTTGGCGCAAAGCCACAATTCTGAGATATTTAGTAAATTTCAATTTCACGACTAATTGTCTACCAGACAAAATCATTAACTATTAATCCTCTGCCGAAGAGCTTGTTATTTGTCTTGTTTTGAGTAACAAGAGAAACAATTTGACTACCTTTAATCATTTTTTTAAAATATTTTCCATTATGAACAAGCATTATTTCTAATAGAACTCTTTTGGCACTAATTCTATGAAGGTGATATCATTCTTCTTTTGGGATATAACTCAAATCAAAGTGGTTCAAAATTTGGGCTTTCTAAGAAGGTTGATCAATTAAAGACTGACCGATATGCACCTTTACCTTTGAAAACGTCTTTTGTCATCCACTGTGCTATAGATTAGGGTTGGGCCCCAGTCCCTTCACTTTTTACTAAAAGAAAAAAAAAAAAAAAAAAAAAAAAAAAAAAAAAAAGACACAAATGTGGGAAATTTAACGACTCCCCAAAATGAGTCGTGGCTTGATGAACAAAGATGAGACAATAGAACAGTTTAAAAACATACTTTATATGAGAAATGCAGTCCATGACGAACAGAGAATTGCTAAAATCGTATTCTTCTAGCAGTTAAAAGTCATGACATCAGAGACGATATGCAAATACATGTGTCTTTTTGAAATAGATAAAACGCTTATCTGTAATGTGGTGTCTTCTTCCGATAGCTGCTTTTCATCGCCTATTCTCGGAGTAGACGAAAACACACCTTTCCCGTTCGTTGTCTCAGGACCTCACTCATTTGGCGTTCGAATTATATTCCACGTCTAATTTTAGGTCATATTCATTATTATCAGATGAATAGTTCTGACCTACTATCAGCAGGAGTTATCTATCAAAGCGAGATAACTTATATTTTTTATACAAACAAAACAAACAAAAAAAAAAGAAGAAAAATTTGTATTCTTGACTTCAATGTTATTGAGATGAACTGTATCATTTGTCTAAAATTATTACTGTCATTACTTTTTGTTTTAGTAGAGATCCTCGTTTATTTACAAAGACTGAAATTAGTGTTTACCGGTTAGATCATCGAAAGTCTTATTAAAGAAATATGTACCTCTCGATAGGAATTTCTTTTTCATTACCATTTCGAGCACAGGGGGGCCTTACAGAAAGGCAATGTTCAAGTAGCCTTTTAAAGTAATATATGTCTGTCTGTCTATCTATCTATCTATCTATCTATCTATCTATCTATCTATCTATCTATCTATCTATCTATCCTTGAGACTTTTTACTTCGTTTATGTTTCCGTTATAAATATATACACAGGCACATGCACACACACACACACGCATATATACATGAATAGAAGTATAAAAATAACATCTCTTTTATTATTTGATATATACTGTTTTATATATATATATATATATATATATATATATATATATATATATATATATATATATATATATATATATATATATATATATTTGCTTGAAATTTATATAATAATAGTTTTATTAAATCGCCCATCATCAACGAACACAATACAATAAAAAGCACAAGAAATCTGAGAAATACTTAGAGATAATATTATATTATATAAACTACATAAAAATGATTACAAATATTTGAAGTTTTAATCATAAAAAATAAGCATGCAGTAATTAATTAAGTTTAAGAAATCAATTTAAATATATTTAATATTTAAATATTATATATTTAATATTTAAAACAAAACAGTAAAAAATATATAAAAAATCAGTAAAAATATCATGTAATATTTAAAACTAATACTCGTCTAAAATAAATTCAAAACCTAAACGATTTTTAATAAAATAAATACGAATTTTTTAAACAGTGACTTAAAAGCCCAAATCCCCATGAAACCAAAACGTACAGCCTCAATCTAGATATTAGAAAATTTTGCAGAAAGAAGAAAAAAATCAGAAAACAAAACAAAACAAAACAAAACAAAAAACAACAAACAAAAAGCAAAAAACAAAAATTTAAAAAGAACTTTCGTTGATCTCCAGTCAAACATGCATTAATTGAAAACTAATTTAAACAGGCAACCAAAAGGGAATTATTCTGATTCCATTTGTCTCCCATTAAAATTATCCTACATGAATATTCTTTTAAATGGACTTTACTTCGAAATTCTTGCTCAGACACTCACGATGATCTTTGGCGTATAAAAAAATACGAAATTATGGGTGTAATATAAACTCTACACACACACACACACACATACATATATATATATATATATATATATATACAAAATATCTTAAATGGCCAGAAAAACTAGCGTTCCCCAAAATAGGCGTATAAAAAGATGCTCATTCAGAGCAAGCTAAATACAATAAAAAGGGATGAGATCGAGCGGTCAAAACAACGCTAGTGTGCGGTAGTACATGGTGTTTTACCTCTTTTTATTATATACTAGCAGAATAACCCGTCTTCGATGGAGTCTTTCATTACTGGGATTTTTTGCCGTTCAATTGGACCAATATAGGTTTAAAGTCAGCCCACCCGAAAATCAATATTAGTAACAAAAATTGGCTGCGACTGAGGCACATCCTCAAATAGGAGGGAGGTTAACAATTTGAATGGGGGTGACTCTGAAAAGAGCCGTTTTTGCGTTCTCAATCTTGTTTCAGCCTCACAGCAGCAGCTGAAGAGGCGTTTCCTCTTAGCCGTTGAATCCTTTGATCATCATTTTCAGCCTCACGCACAGAAACGTTCATGTATGCTCTTCTGGAAGGCCGATAGCTACGTTGATTTTCGGACTCAGTTTTGCGACCTAGGTTTTTCTTTGATGGAATGTCTTAGGCAAAGTATGAATTGTCAAATGGAATGCGTGGGCAAATACCATAAGGGAACGCTGTAAAGCTACAGGGATCACTGAGTTCGAATAACTTCGGGAAAGTATAGAAAAATAAATGTTATATAATAAAAAAAGCAAGCTTACTTATTACTACGGTGAATGCAATGCAAAAACTGGCAGGACAATGAAAAAAAATGAAATTGGGAACGGCTATAAACGACAATGAAAGCAACGCTTTAAAATTTGGCTTTATGCAACTTGAGAGAGATTGAATACTTGGCCAAGAGGAGGTGAATGTGTAATTTGGACTCGAAACCGGCACTGAAGAATTATCGATCAAGCAAAAAAAGACACAAAAAAAAAAAAAGAAAAAAAATTAATGGAAATCAGATGAAAACTGTGTAAACGCATAAACAACATCCGATCACACACACACACACACACACATACATTTTGAGAATTATATATATATATATATATATGAAAATATATAGAAAATAGGAAAGAACTGGTTAGGTAAGTAATCCAAGTTCTTTAGTATTTTTGTTATTATTTTTAAACAAATAGTGCTCGATACAAAGCTAGAGCATAAATATAATTATTTATTTAAAAATATGATTCCAACACGCTACATAAGAGTTCTCATGTTTCAAAACAAGAGCCGAAAACTTCAATATCATTATTTGAATAAATTGAATTAAAGTAAGCTCTGTTCCATCTTCAAGCTAATTTTTTTTGGAATAACTTATTTCTGAAATTTACGTGTTTTAATAACAGATTCATTATTGAAATCAAAATTTCCATGGTGACGGCCAGCGCGATTTTTCATATAGAAAGGGGCGCATGGTGTTAATAATTTGTATCAATAAAGAGTTACATTCATAGATGTCAAGTCAGGGTAAGGTTGTGGTGTCTAAATTTAAAACGGAAGATGATTTAGTCTAGTCTGGTTTACGTGTCTAGGGAGATTTATTTATTTTATTTTTTTCTAAAAGGGTTTTGTGTATATATATATATATAAAAAAAAAAACTGACGTAACATTTGTTTTTTGACGACTTCATAAAGGGTTATCTTTTTTGTAGGGTATTTAAGCTATTTATTAGAACTATGGATTTAAAAAAAAATTATATGCTAATTATTCAAAGCAAAGGTTTGATGATGTCGGAAAACCGTTAACTCATGTCTATTGTTTAATAAATTTTCATTATTTAGAAACTTAATAATGTGTAGTTTTTCATGCAGGGATAAAGGCCATGGGTCATCCCAAGTTTTACAAGTTCTAGTTTTGTTTATAATTTTCCATTTTACTTTTGGTGTTTTATTCATTTCTTTCAAATGCCAAAAATATTTAGATAGAGATGTCTGATTTTTTTAATTTATATTGTTGAAAGAGCACTTATGCTGCCTCCATCTGGCTTTAAATTCATTCTTCGTAGACCCAATGTATATCATATTAGTATTAGGACTCTCAGTGGATGAGATAGTACATTGGTATACCACAGATTTGACGCAGCATTTATTTTCCAATGGGCAGTTTTCTGACTTTCTACAATCACATAATTTTTCACTGTTTTTGTCTAATTTAAGTGTAGGGTTTTTATTAATACTATTCAGGCATGGGGATTTGTTCAGGATTTTATTATTGTGTTTTTTTATTATACTTTCTAGATTTTCATTGCAGCTGTAACTCAATTTTAGGGTGTTCTTATTAGATATATTACTAAGCCTACTATTGGTAGTATTTATCAATTAAAGCTAGGAATTTCTGACCTAGTTTAATACTAACCATTTGGTTAAACGGAGGGGTATACCAAATGATTTTTCTTTTCCTGTTTTTTTTTTCTTCTGGTTAGTGCAAGTGTTTCTATAATTAATGATATATACTAGCTTTAAACTAACTCCTGCAGAGGCCTCTTGATTAGGCATTCATCACAATAAGCAGGGAGGAGTAGATGCGATAGGCAACAATAAACTATAAAAGAACTCAAAATTGATCGCGGCATTTAAGTATTTCATTAATATTTAATCTTACCTTAAACGATAATTCTTCTGTCGCCATTTAATTTAAAGACAAATTTATGCACATACGTCCTTACTTTCCGTACAAGCAATTAATTTTATTTCATGGCTGACGTTAGCTGGATTTTACAATTAATTTTGATTATTCTCAAATTTATTTTCAAGTTATAAAATATGTTATCGTACAAAGAATTCGTCGCAAAAAATAACATAAAAAAATCGCTAAAAACAATCGCAGTAATCAAACTTGGGAATCCAAAATTTCAAGATTACGGATTCGGATACGGCCTGGAATGTTTTTAATTTGTTCAAGAATCGGCCAGATTCCAAAATGATACGATATGTTGGCATACGACCTCTAGGAGTAAAGTGTGAAAAAAATGGCACAATATATATATATATATATATATATATATATATATATATATATATATATGGCACAATATATATATATATATATATTGTGCCATATATACATACATATATATATATTGTGCCATATATATATATATATATATATATATATATATATATATATATATATATGGCACAATATATATATATATATATGGTGGACACTTTACTCCTATATATATATATATATATATATATATATATATATATATATATATGGTGGACACTTTACTCCTATATATATATATATATATATATATGGTGGACACTTTACTCCTATATATATATGTATGGTGGACTCTCCCGTCGTATTCAACGTATGAGGGTCAGTAACTCAGTTCCTAGGAACCGACACCCAGACACCAGCACATATGATTTGATTATAGTGATGAAGGCTTTGTGCAGAATCAACCACACTTTTTGAAGGGTCGAATACAGAGACCTGGTGCACTACGAACAACCTTCCGTAGATTCAGAGTTGTCTTTCTCCTAGACCAGATGTCATCCAAGGCTATAGAACCCACTCTGTCCTGCTATTTACGCATAGCTGGAGGGAGAAGAAAAGGATTCACACCTTTTCCAAGAGTGTTAGCACGTAAATGAATGTAATGGATTTGACTGGAATTCGAACGGCATATATATATATATATATATATATATATATATATATATATATATATATATATTGTATATGTTGTTTTTAATAAACAATGTGAATTACGGCTCACGCATTTGAGAGACTCAACAAAGCAGATGTACTCTCCGGTAATGTCTGAACTCGCGTTCCCTTCTGGGAGAAACTCGGTCTTATCCGGTATGCCCTAGCCCTCTCGGCCACAGAGAGCGCCACAGCTCAGGAATATTCAATTACTCATTTTGGAGAATGCACTTCCTCTTGTTCAGATCTTCTCTAAGGCAAATAAGCACCGATATTTTCGCACCCGTGTCGTAAAGAAAGCAATTTCTAAGGAACAAATGGGTTGTTTATCCGACGTTATTTCTTACTATTACGAACGCAACTTAGTAGAAACCCATGGTTAAGCCAACATCTTGTTTACTTTAAACAGCGTACATTACGTCCACCGACCCACACAATCGAGACTCTCTCTCTTATATATATATATATATATATATATATATATATATATATATATACAGTGCGTTCTGCTTGATTATGCAAAGTTAATTTTTACCTAAAAATATCCAAGTTAAGCAATATATTCTGAAGAATAGGAGCTAAAGTGTTATTGATACTATACTTATTATTTTGTCAATCATTTAAGTTGTCAAAATATACAAAACGTGCTTCTTTTTAATGATTTATGAACTTAAGCCCTAATTTAGTGTTCACTTTCATTATGCAAATGGAAAATAAAACAAGAAAAACACATTTTATACTAAATTTTATTAATTGAATTGTGGCGCATATGATAATACATCGTGTGTTCTAAGTCCTACATTACATAATACATATGTATAGCATGTTAAACAAAACAAAACAAGTCTGTTAATGCGGCTACGAACAAACATGACATCCTCCATTCTTCAAAACCGTTATGAGGCGTCTGTCCACTGCTGACGTCAATGTTTAAATTTCAGAAGGTTTGATTGATCGGCAAGCACTTACAATTGCTTTCCACAGGACTTCTAAGTTGGTGAATTGCTTGTTTTCAGCATTAATCCGCCTCTTGACTATAGACCACAAATATTCTATTGGATTTAAATCAGGGCTGTTTGGAGGCCATACCATTAAATTTTGCCCTTTGAACCCATGGTCTGATAGGCAACTGGTGGTGCTTTTTGATCTATGCGCTGGAGCATTATCCTGCTGAAATATCAACGATCTTCTTTTCTGAATTGGTTGTTCATGAAACCAAGGCAGAAAGGCATCTTCCAGAAGCCAACAATATGCATTTGAATTTAGCTTAAGCCCTTTGGTTACTTTCTGTGGGCCTATTAGTTCATTTCCGCGGATCCCAGCCCAAAAAATCACTCCTCCGTCACCCTGTTGTCGACGAATGCGTACTTCTGCCGGTCGACCATTTAACACCCATCCAGATGACCACTCATCAGGCCCATCAAGGGTAGCACGGCACTCGTCGGTGAAAATAACATTGCTAAAATTGGTCTTTATGTAACTGTGTGGCCATTCAACTCTTTTCATCTTGTTTGCTTTGCTCAATGGGACCCTCTTGATGGGACTCTTCACTTTGGCAATGTCTTGAGGACCTCACAACGGGTAGTTTTACCAACTTTGGGCACTCCAGCCCTTTCAAATATTTTTTTACTAGTTTCATGCGGTTTCTTTGAGACTTCATATTTAATTTTACGAAGATCTCTGGCAGTTAACTTTCGCAAATGCGATCGTTTAGGTGTCTTTCTGCATGATTTACTGCCTAAGACGAATGCTTTGATTGTACGGTGGTCTCTATGTAACTTTTTTGAAATTTCTAGCGTTGACAGACCACTTCCAAGCATGCGAGTAATTTCAGCATGATCGTTTTCAGTAAGACCCTTTTTCTTACCCATATTAAGGATTTATATGGTGATTGCTTAATCAGACCGAACACTTGAAACTGTGTCTTTCTACATACTTTGAGAAAAAGGACCCTGTTACTATACAACTTTTTTTCATTGATCATATTCTCTTGTCTGAAAGTATAATTTAATCTGCAAGAAGCACAAAGTCCGAAAAAAACAGAATTTATTGACATGTTAGATGAAAATATTACTTTGCATAATCAAGCAGAACGCACTGTATATATATATATATATATATATATATATATATATATATATATATACACACACATTTTATTTCTCATATATATATATATATATATATATATGTATATATGTATATATATTTATGTATATATATATACATTTATGTATATATATATGTATCTATATATACATTTATATTATGTATATATATACATATATATTATGTATATATATACATATATATTATGTATATATATATACATATATATTATGTATATATATATACATTTTATTTTTAATATATATATATATATATATATATATATATATATATATATATATATATACATTTTATTTCTTACCGTTTAGTGCAGTTTCCCCGCATGAAAATAAATGAAGTGCATCATAGCTGGACTACAGTGAGGAATAAAATATATTTTACTCAGTAGTATAAATTCTAGTTCTGTTATAGATCGAGCACTGTTTTGTTACCACCAGTACTGTGCGCTACTTTCTCTCTTCTGTATTCATATATATATATATATATATATATATATATATATATATATATATATATATATATATATATATGTGTGTGTGTGTGTGTATTGTTACGGACCCTCATTTAATTTTATTCTAAAATCTTACTTATTATAAAACGTAGATTGTGTGTGTCTGTGTGTGTGTATCTGTTACGTTTATATATTGGATCGGATTTCCTACACTTTTCAACCAATTTCAACAAAACTTCACAGGACTACGTAAAATTACCTTGCGCTGGTTCTAACAGCGCCAAAATTTGAAAAAGCACAATTGTTTTTGCACAAAATCAATTTGAAAACACAATTAAGATGCATTAATGAAAGGGGGACAACTTACTTCGAGTTATACTTATTATAAAACCCAGGTTCGTTGTTTGTGTGTGTGTTTGTGTTCGTTTATATATGGGATCGGATTTCCTACATTTTTCAACCGATTTCAACAAAACTTCACTTTTTATTTTTGGTAAGTAGTGTTTCTTATTGTCTTGCACACTTTTTTTCTTTATTTTTACATTCAGAATGCTTTAAAAATTCCATTTACAAGACAATTGTTTATGATAAAATATTTCTATTCAATCGGTAGACTCATAACGATTGAAAACAATGTTTTTGTTTGAGTTTGGGTTTGACCAATTCGTAAAAAACAAAAAAAAAATTAAGACATGCGCGTCCGTCAACCTTAAACAAATAATCTTTGTCAATTTTATTTTTCAGTCTTTATGATGGTCGATACTTGATCAATCTCTTACTGTTACATGCCCGGGCAACGCCGGGCTCTACTGCTAGTCAACACTGATGTTTATATTTTAGAAGTACTCTGAATGAGGAGCCAGTACTTTCAGAAAATGTTAAAATGAAAAAAAAAAAAAATTAAATTGACAACGGTTCTTGATCAAACTTGCATGTAACCGAGCAAAGATTATGTATCCTATGAAAAGTACACTTTCTCCTTTTTGCTCATGTGATAGCGTGATGATTTGATCGGATACTATCCAAACATTAAAGCAACTTTGAACTCTATGAGATACGGCAGAAAAAAGGTAAAAGGCCAGTGACCTCTTTTCGCTCACGCGTGTAAAAATCCATATTTGGAAGTCATGGGTCACTGTGCCAAAATCGAGGCGCGAAAATAAAGACCGCCATCAAATCAGTCTCTCTTCAAAATTCAAACTGAATGGATTTCCAGCTAAACATAATATGATCTGCTATAAATTTGGATATACGGAATTGATAGAAATATATTAAGGTTTCTGAGCTGAAAAGATTCAGTAAAAAAGTGTTGATTCAAAGAAATCAAATTCCGGCGTGCTAAGAGAAGCAGATAGAACGAAACAAAGAAAGATACATTATCCTGGGAGCCAAGGGAAAGAAAGATTCAACTTATTCTTCACTCAACCCCTGGACAAGACGAAAAAAAAAAAAAAAAAAAAAAAAAGAAAAAGAAAGAAAGGAAACAAAAACAAAATCCATTTCACAGATAAACTTTCTACCCAGCAAGGAGAAGAGAAAAGATAAAAATAAATATAAAAGAGAAACATAGACACTAAACGAAAAGGATGAGAAAAAGAAAAAGAAAGACTTTTTCAAATAACAGATAAGTCCTTTCTTTCTATTGCCTGTTTTGTCTTTGCTCATTTTGCCTTTTTATCATTTGTTATTACATGCAAGTTTGGCACAAGGTCATTTGCAAATAAAATATTTACCTTTTTGAAAAGATAAGTCTCCCCGATTGTTTTGTCCCGTAATATTTATTTTTGTCTCATTGTTTCGTTTTGCCCCATCTTTCATCTTTTAATATACCCCAAGATATTTAGTCCCTACTTGTATATTTTAGTAATAAAATGATTATTTGTTATCCCTTTATGTTTGCTTTCTGTTGTTTGTCACCCTACCGTATTTGTTTGTTAATTGATTCTATTTACCTCGGCCGTGTTTTATCAATCATTGGTAAAATCTTTTATCATTGGTAAAAGAATTCGTCATTTTATATTATACTAGCAGGAGAGCCCGGCGTTGCCCGGGGATGTAACTGTAAGAGATAGATCAAGTATCGACCATCATAAAGACTGAAAAATAAAATTGACAAAGATTATTGTTTAAGGTGGACGGACACGCATGTCTTAATTAGTTTTTCTTTTGTTTTTTTATATGAATTGGTCAAACCAAAGCTCAAAGAAAAACATTGTTTTCAATCGTTATGAGTCTATCGATTAAATAGAATTTTATTATAAACAATTGTCATGTAAATGGAATTTTTAAAGCATTCTGAATGTAAAAATAAAGAAAAAAGTGTGCAAGACAATAAGAAACACTACCTGCCAAAAAAAAAAAAAGTGAAGTTTTGTTGAAATCGGTTGAAAAATGTAGGAAATCTGATCCCATATATAAACGAACACACACAAACAAACTGGGTTTTATAATAAGTATAACTCGAAGTGAGTTATCCCCCTTTCATTCTGGCGACAGAATCGTGTTTTATCGTGTTTTCAAATTGATTTCGTGCAAAAACAATTGTGTTTTTCCAATTTTTGTGCGCTGTCAGAACCATCGCAAGGTAATTTTACGCAATCCTGTGAAGTTTTGTTGAAATCGGTTGAAAAATGTAGGAAATCCGATCCAATACACACACACACACACACACACACACAATCTGCGTTTTATAATAAGTAAGATTTTACTGTGCCTCCCACTACTACCATAACAGTAAAAGAGGTTGGTACGTAATAATATATAGGATAAAGAACAAATATATATGATAGGATAAAGAATAAGTAGGAAACGTTAATAAATCTAATATCTACCCTTCTATGGTATGTTATTTATAATTAACAAAAGCAAAATCGATTTTAGAGTTTCCAGCAAACCCATCAACAAAAACGATTTAATTAAATTCTATTCACACCATATTCAATTTTTTTTCATATCTCATTCTCTGATGAAACTTGTTTAGCAAATATGGCTTTCGTTTCTCCAGGTAAATTGCTGATGAACTGACGATAATTGCGGAAAGTGTCTATCACGCTGTAGATAAAAACGATGAAGACCAGGATGTAGCTTTGGACAACTTGAATTCCTTTGACAGGGTTTGGGATACAGGTCTTCTCCACAAGCGGATGCATTTTTGAACTGACCCAGTCTTTTCTATCAAATCGCGAAAAGAAAGTTATCCTGAACGGCTACTCGTCTACATCCTTTCGTATTAACGCGGGTGTCCCCCCAGGGCTCCATCTTAGGTCCTACTCTGTTTTTAATTTTTATTAATGACCTTCCTGATGACATTTACGCTGACGACACAACCATTTACTCCTGCCTCGATAGTAAGGCTGATCAGTCCGACATGATCAAAATGGCAGCCGATGTCCAAAACGAGCTCCAGTCTGTTGTTAACTGGAGCAAAAGATCGCTTGTTAATTTTGACGCCTCCAAAACTAAACTTCTCGCCGTTAATCATCTGAGAGACTCTTCTCTGCCTTCCATCAACATGGCTGATGCTAACCTCCAGGAAAGTGACTCGTTGCGCCTTCTTGAGATAACGTTCTCAGCTGACATGAAACGGAGAAGACTATATGGAATCTATTGCTTGGTCAGTTGGCCAAGAAATCGGTTTACTGTGTCGTGCGAGACCATTTTTCACTTCAGAATCTATAAGACTACCATTCGTCGATGCTTAGAATATTGCTGCCATATAGGGTCCGGTGTCACTGCTATTTACCTAAACACCTTGATAAGGTCCAAAGAGTGATCAACAACTTTATTGGCGGCTCGGCTTCAGTCACTTAC
This sequence comes from Acanthosepion lycidas, assembly GCA_963932145.1. NCBI lineage: Eukaryota > Metazoa > Mollusca > Cephalopoda > Sepiida > Sepiidae > Acanthosepion > Acanthosepion lycidas. The sequence goes on along the minus strand of OZ010572.1, from coordinate 79,373,400 downwards.
TCACCACCGTAAGGTTGCCTGTCTGTGTCTTCTCTATAAATACTTTTATGGTAAGAGTTCATCAATCTACAAATTCAAGTATCAGTGCGAAACTGAATACATAGGACGGACTAGTCTTAGATCGGAAACAACATTGGACCAACACATTCCAAAATATATGAGATTACATTCAAGTAATCATGGTCGTGCATCACAGTCTGTACACGACTCGGTAATTGGGCAGCATTTACTAGAGGACGAGAGTTGCTCGGCGTGTTTCACGACGGATTCATTATCTATTTTGCATATGGGAAGATCTAAGCACCATCTATAAATATTAGAAGCCGTTTGTCGCAAACTGCAGCGGCCATCTCTTTGCAAGTTAAAGGAAAACTTTTTACGGTCCCTTTACTTATTTGGAGGTCAGTGAGCAACTCTTTTTCTATTTTACGCTCTTTTGTTGGTTCATCTACAACTTATCCTTAAATTTACGTATTTATTTTAATCGTAAATTGTTTTAGATGTGTTCCAACTTTATTTCCAATTTCCGTATTCTGTAGATTATTTCCAGTTAGTTAATTCTGCCAACCATCTCTTTCTGAGGAAGTGTTGGTCGAAACGTTACCTAGGTCCTTAAAAGAAAAAAAAAATGAACACACATTTGTGTTTATTTAACTCGGTCTATTTATTCTGTGGTATGAAAACATTTTTGACACACACACACACACATATATTAGGTTGGTGCAAAAATAATGTCGTTTTCTCACATATGTTACTATGTGAGAAAACGACATTATTTTTGCACCAACCTAATATATATATAGTGCGTGTGTGTGTCTGTGTGTGAGAGAGAGAATAAGTCTGTAAAAAAAAGGAGAAGCTAATGGAGAATTGAAAGAGTATGTGAGAAAAAGAAAAAAAGAGACAAAAGAAGGAAATAAAGTTAGAAAGAAAGGTATAAAGAAAGATGGACAATGATGAGAGATGGATATAAAGAGATATAGCTTTAACGATAGATTTGATTAGGTTACATCGACTGATTTTTCGACATGCCAACGCTTGTAAGGTTATTTAATGTCGTTTTGTTTTTTTGTATGGGGTACCCAGTGAGATAAATAGATATCTAGATATTAATAGATGCATGCAAAGATGAACACAAATACACACAGATAAATATATAGCGAAGCCAGGAAGAGGAAATATTTAGCAGTAGCCATTTGCTTTAACCCATGGCTGGACAGTATCCATTACGTCTTGTGGTACAAGACTTTTAAAAATAGCTCTATTCTTTCTGCCGTCCGGTTTCGTCTGGAACAAGTCATGTGACACACTTCAAAACCATAATCAAGAATTTCTTGTTGCCAGCCCTCTCCGATTTTGTACATTCGCAAAGATGCATATTTGCGCACACATATATTGACAAACACACGTACATGTTAGGAAAAGTAATGAGAAAGTGGAAAAATATTTGGTTTGACGCATTTCGTCCTTTAGGATTTAATCGGACTAACGAGATGTTTATGTTGATGTAACTTGTCAGCCACACGAACAAGAGGGGACGCTGAAATTTTAAATGATAAAATTCTTTTTAAAAATATGTGCTTGGGTATATAGTCTAATCAGTTACATTTAGTTTCATTTTGTTAACATTTTTATCACTTTTGTTATTACGGTAGGTGTCCTATATTGATGAATTTCCAAGCGTAGCTTAGATGTAGCACAAGGCCGAAAGTTGGGGACACCCAGTGAGGATCGAACTCGCTACTCAGTCGTAATTGTTCTAGCGAGACAAGCTTGCTAATGTTTACACCGCCTCGAGGGGCCCCAAGATATCCCATATTATGATAACAGATCTGTCAAGAATGGTGAGATGTTGTAAGAAACTAGACGCAAATTTACTGTGGACGATCTAGCGATTAAAGCACTTTCGATACACTTTCGTCTAAGTAAATTACGTTTTCTTTTAATTAAAGTAGCATTTTTTAACTCAACTTTATGGCCAGACTCATTACAGTGGGCAACTCATATAACGAGTGTGTTGTTTTGTAAAAAAAATCCCTTTTGTGTTCATATCATATTTTATTCAAATTTCTTGAGGTTTTTCTTATGTTTTCATTGTGGCAGTCATTACAAATAATAGAGTAAAATTCTTCCTTCAAGTTTTGGCTTATTGTTATTTTTTGTGTCAATTAAGTCTTTTATTGTTTCAGATATGGTCGGGTCTAGCCGGTTTTGCGATCATCAGACAAACTGGTTTATTTAAAAAAAAATTGAATCTATGCTTGTTTGTGTTTGATTATGTTTGGTGGTGGGAGAGTGAAATTCTCAAACTGTTTCTAATTAAACACTGGACTAATACTAATATAAAATTGCCGGAAATCCCTATTGTCCTACAACAACGAACCATGGATATAACGAAATAACGGCCTGTTTGATATAACAATGGCAAGCTATGACGGGGCGTGACCTGCGAACTGGTACGCATCCTCATCCTTTCATACCTAGCCAGAATACTAGAAGAAAAACGTGGGCCTATATAGAGACGGTGGTCTAATTCTAATAAGAGAACGGAATGGTCCTAAAAACGATATGCAAACACAAGAATAGTAAACTTACTAGACCTCACCCTCAACCTGGACAAATAAAACTATGAACCATATAAAAAGGATAATGACACTCCCAGGTACATACACACATCCTCCAACCATCCACCCTCAATCAAGCACATACCCAAATCCATCAGCCACCGACTATCAGACAACTAATCTAACATAGATATTTTAACGGCAGAAAAACGCCATATAACAACAATAGAAAAGAAGATATACACAAACGCTACAATGTACACCACCACAACCAAAACGAAAAAGAAAAAAAAATAATTTGATTTAACCAACAAAACCGTCAAAATAAATATCGGCAGGACATTCATAAACCTAATAGAAAAACACTTCCCCGTAACAAACCCTCCAGCAAAAATATTTAACAAAAACAATGTAAACGTTAGCTACAACAGCATTAAAAACATAACACAAATATTAAAAATTCACAACAAAAAATAACTTGCAATAGCGCAATCAAAGACTCCCAATGCAACTGCAGAAACAAAACTACATGCCCACTATAATGAAATTGCCTACAAACGAACATAACATATAAAGTTAAGGAAAACGCAAACAACACTACAATGTACTACATTGGCGCCACAGAAGGAACATTCAAGCAAAGAAAATAAATCCACGGAGTGTCATTCTCCAACAGAAAATACTCCAACAGCACCACTCTATCCACATACATGTGGCAATTAAAAGACAGAAACATCATACCAAAAATAAACTGGGAACTCATGAAAACCACAATTGCCTACAATAACATATCAAAGAAATGTCTTTGTCTACACGAAAAAGTGGCAATAATATCCCACACTCAACTTAAGGATTTACTACACCAAAGATCGGAAAAAATTTCAAAATATAGAAAATAAATACCTCCTATCGCAGTTCATACCAAACGGATAACACCTACAACAAATCTGATCACAATCAGGAATGAACCTACGAGAGGAAAAAAACAAAAACAAAACAAAACAAACAAAACAAAAACGGTAGAACACTAAAACGCAAGAACCCTAAAACCACCAACATCAATCATTAACACTACCTGCACTGTTACCAACACTACCACCACACCCACAAACACAATCACCACTATAGCAATTAACAAAAGTCGATAGAACTACCAGCACTGTTACCATCACTCCTGCGGATACGGCCACCACCATGACGTTTGGTGCAGCCATCAGAGGGGATAAAACCACTAACTCTTCAATATCATTTTATAACAACGACTACTTTCGCTATTAATATTATTACCACTTTATGTACCGACCGAAAATAACTACTACTATTACTTTCATTATCAGTACTGGTGTTACCACTTTAGAAACACCATTAGTATTGTTTTTACCATTGTCATTGTGTTATTATTATTTTCATCATCATTATCATGGTTACCACAACTATTATCAGAATTACCATTGTCATTATTGTAAGTTTTACCGTTATACTTTTGTTTCCATCATCATTAGGGCTAAATTTACCGTTAAACACATCAATAACTATTATTAATATACCAATTATAATATCAATTATTAGCACTATTAGCATGGTCACAATCGTCAATAATACACAAGCAGTCATCAAGGAAAATGCAAAATATCCTTATCACCATGTCACAAACAGAACCAACTTAACCAAAGTGGTGATGAAGGGCCCAATCCAATAGGAGTGTATGTTTGTGTGTGTGTGAGGAAGTGTAAATTTGTCTGACGACGCAGACGGTCGATCTGAAAAGAGTCAAGAACAGTCCAACCTACTCCCTGTTGAAAGAATATCGCTACATACAATCTCGAGACTGAAATAAAATTATAATTGCGTATATATATGTATGCTCGAGAGCATGGGTGTGTATCTGCACCTAATCTCGGATTATTTATATGGGTGTGTTTGTGTGAACAAAAATGCGTACACCTGTATGTATGTATGTATGTATGTGTGTGTGAGAGTGTCATCCCAAACGAACACAGAGGAGAATTTTCCCCTCTCCCCATCAAGCATAATCAAACACAAACAAGCATAAATAGATTCAATTTTTAAAAAATAAACCAGTTTTACTGATGATCGCAAAATCGTGAAGCCCAGTGTCACAAAATCATACCCATACAACTGAATATGTTAGCTGTATCACTGATATTGAGCCCTTTCCAATAAGTGCTGCGTATATAAAATATTAGGTTGGTGCAAAAATAATGACGTAATAATGTCGTTTTTTGACGTATTTTTTAACGTCAAAAAACGACATTATTACGTCATTATTTTTGCACCAACCCAATATATATATATATATATATATATATATATATATATATATATATATATATTGTCCCTCAACAATAGCACGATTCGGAGTTTCATTGCGTTGTGCATGAAACTCCGACTCGTGATATCGGCGAGAAATAATAATACATGCGCGTGCGTGTGTGTGCGCGCTCGCGCGAAAATGTTCATTGACTAAGAGGAAATATATTTCCAGACCTAAGATTGAGATCAGGGTCCCGGATGTCGTCGCTACAGCATGCTGGGAAGAAAAAAAAAGAGCCAAAAGAATGCAAACAAGGGAAGTATCGTGTTGTAATAGGTCGTTGATAGAGCCACCTAATAACTTCTTGGCAAAACTGTCAAAGCTGTGCGTGGATAACCCGCAGACCTATCCTTTGATTCATTAGGGAAAAATCATAGAATAGTTGTTACCAGCCACCTGAAGTGCGCACTAAGATACTGTCTGTGATTTCTTTTGGTGGTTTAAATAATAGGGGAATAAATAAATAATTTTTTTTGTGGGGGGGCGGGGAGGAAGTAAATTATTTTTGGCGTGGGTGAGTAAATAAAATCAAGAAAGACATAGTTTCACTTGCAAAAGGCATTCGAAAACAGACGATATATATGTGACGATGCCTTCCGCACGTCACTGCACCAGCTGTGATGACACCAAGATTGACTATATGCGTATATACATCCGACTAGCTATGTTCACAGACTTGTCTCTCTGGCTGTGATCGAATTCAACAAAGAATAACGATTCAAGACACTGATTGGGAAGTAGTGACCAATTCGATTTCTCACTGAATCGGCAATGTCTTCCTTCGGTTTCGAGAATGTTAACTGCTATCTTGCTAACTTCCGGTCTCGGAGAAAGGACACTCACACTTGGTTTTTGACTGTCTCAGTGACTCGCTCAGTGCTGGTCCCTTCCTCAGTGACTGCCTGACTGGATCATTATATGGATACAGGCCAGGGTCCCATCACCCTTATCTGCCCGTTTGTATTCCGGAAAAGGAGATCACCCATTTAGCTTTTGGGTGGTCAGTTTTTCAAAAAACTCTACTTTTATAATTATCTAAAACCATTAACAAAATTTTATGTTTGCCAATTCAAAGGCGGGCTGGAGACAGGATTCCTGAAAACCCTGGTCATTAAACTGACTTAAAAGGAAAAAGAATCTATCTCTCTGTTAAGGATGTGTAAGAAAAATCGTATTACAACATATATAACGCAGTTCCCCTGTGCCTTTTCTATAAGTACTTTCATGGTAATTGATGTGAGGAATTTTAGAACTAGACTTTATGAATTTAAGCGATTAGCGACAAGGTCTCATCATTTTACAATTGAAATGTATAGATTTAATCGTATGATCTATATCGCACTTTTCTCTTCTGGCTTCTTGCTTCCCAGTCAACTTTGATCTTCAAAAATTTAAATTCAATGTCAATCGCTATATTCTGTGATATACTTGTTCTTTTATTGTCCTATCTCCTTAATCGTAGTTTTTCTTATATTCTCTGACACTTGGTAACCGCTTGCGTCCTAGAGATTTTATTGCATTGATTGGGGTGAAATGATCATATATATATATATATATATATATATATATATATATATATATATATATAATATCACTTTAGTCTGATGATGCCCTAAAGATTGTTGTTGGTTGGTTTTGTTTATATTTTGTTTCGGCATATCAACACCTCTATGGGTTATTCCATGGTGTTTTGGGTGGGGGTTAACTATTTGTTCATAGCTGGGACTCTAACAATTATGAGGCAGTCCCGTGGTCTTCAAAACCTCCCGATAAGAGGCTTTGTTGCTAGATGTAGTTTATCGCCATAACTAAAGTCCTAAAGAACGAAACGCGTCGCTAAAAAACTCTTTCCATTTTGTCATAATCTTTTTTTCCCATAAAACTGTTCTTGATATATATATATATATATATATATATATATATATATATATATATATATATACCTGTTTTATTTCTACATTCAACATCACTTGATAAGACACTGGAGGTGTTGAAACAAAATTGAGCACTCTTTTAAGAATAGTAATTGTTGGTTATTGGAATTTATTCCGTATACACCAATCCTATACTTGGGTATATATATATATATATATATATATATATATATATATATATATATATATATATATATATGTAATCTGGCCACCACACCACTTCGCTATCTTCTGCATTGGACATATTGGACATTTCTCTCTTTTTCATCACAAATCAATCGATTGTACATAAACTTCCATTAAGGGGGCGCCATTGACAAACCCTTTCATTTTGCGCCTGAGTTTTCACCTTAATGGGAAATTCTGCAACAGCAATTGACTTGTAATGAAAGAGAGGAAAACATTGAATATTAAATGCAAGAGGTAGAGTGGAGATATGGTGACCAGACAGACTTTTTCCGACATGAGCAGAGCCGGTTTCATAAATTCCAAATATATGTTATTTATTACTGAGATTGAAAACAAACAAATAAACAAAGACGTAGACATTATTATCTGTCTGTACTTATGGAACAAGGCGTTATCATTATTTACATTCAGTCTATTGTCCTCATCTTTGTTGTTATTATCACAACGTTTCGGTCGTTGTACCATCTGGCTTTCTTTAGGTGTTTGTCGACCCGCGTAACATTCAGGGAATTTATAACTGACCCCTTTATTTAATATATGGTGGTAGGTTGGTCTATGTCCAGTTATATATGTTCTTATTTCCTCCTGCTCATTTTTGTTCGTCCTGTTTTCACTGAGATTAAGTCTGGCAGGGACTGAACTCGGAATTACTATATCACCAAATTCACGGAGCAACGATTTAATCAAGGATGCTATTGTTCCGATGAAAAACCTTGGAGTCTTAAACTTAATCTGCCTACTGCATGAGGATTTTAATCCTATTGAAAATAATAACTTCTCGTCTCAGAAACTTAAACACAAATTTAGTTTTATTGGGATTCGTAAGTAAATAATTTTATAAAGAGGGTTATTAATGATTTATTAAAGTAGAACATCAGAATTTTTATTGAGAAGGGCGGTATCTTCATTTTATTAAGGAATGATCTTAGTATTTTTTTTTTCAAGAAATACATTAGTATTTTTTTTAAAGAAGGTGATCTCAGTATTTTATAAAAGTAGGATATTGGTATTTAAAGAAGGTATTACTATTATATTAAAGGGGACAATAATATTTTATTAAATGAAAACTTTAGTATTATATAAAAGGGAGACATTAGTATTTCATTAAAGGAAAACATTCGTATTATATTAAAGGGAGACAATAGTATTTTATTAAAGGAAGACATTAGTATTTTATTAGAGGGGATGAAATTTAGTATTTTATTAAAGGAAGACATTCTTATTTTATCAAAGAAAAACATTAGTATTTTATCAAAGAACAATATTTTATCAAGGTAGAATATTAGTATTTCATTCCAGAAAACATTAATATTTCATTAAATAATGTCATTAGTATTTTATTAAAGCATGTGATTTTAGTGTTTTATTAATTGGAGACAATATTATTTTATTAAAGTAGTCATTATCATTTCATTAAAGTTGCATATTAGCATTAAAGTGTGACGTTAGTATTTTATTAAAGAAAAACATTAATATTTTATTAAAGGAAGACATTAGTATTTTATTAAAGAATGATTTAGTACATTGTGTCGCATCTCGAACTCAGTTGATGAAAAATGACCTTGAGTGGTAAATCAAGCTTTTTGTTTATGAAGGTAAAATGGTTAGGCGGACGAAATTCCGTTAACATGTATATTGCGTTTTATGCTCTTATTCCATCATTCAGAATTTCCACAAGACTTGTTTGTCTCAATGTATCGTGACAAAATAGATCGTTATAGATTTGCACTACCCTCAGGGGAGATAACCCGTTCTAGGCCCGGTAATTTAACATGAATGCATGAATGTCATTTGCGAAGACCAAAAATAAATGAAAGATATAATTTTTTTTACAGTAGGATTCACCCTGTACAAGGCCAGGGAACCACTCGGCGTAGAGGGTTACGTTAAGAGTTAGTTTATATGGGAAACATCCTCTTGGGAGTCTATTTCACAGGGCAGTGTTTCACGGGAAGAAGCTGTTTCTCGCCGATGGAGTGCAGGGGGAATGTGGGTGGTTTGCTACTATGTAAATTATATGGCGGGTCCTAGCCGTAAACGATAGACCTGGCGGAACCAAGGACTGTAGTTCGTCCGAGCACTTTCTATGGTAGTCGCGATAGGGCAGTGAGAAATTCGCCACATCCCGCCTGTGAAAGAGAACTTAGAGTGTGGAAAATAATTCTTCTCCAATCCGCGGAATAATAATAATAATAATAATAATAATAATAATAATAATAATAATAATAATAATCAAAACAGTTCAGTAACTATCAGTGTTTTGGGACTTGCAACGGAAAAGGAAATATCTGTGTACAAGTCTTCTTCTATGTGACCTATCTATTCAGGACGTGTGTGATCATGACCCTTTTTAAAATATTGGTGTCGCTGAATTCTAGTAAGCTTTTTCATTTATGATAAATAGAGTTATTACTTAATAACAAGATCAGCTAACGGCTACAACTTAATACAGAATTTTAAGATTTAAGTTTATAAATTATTCTAATTAGAATAAAAAAATGAAAATATTTCTTGTACAAATTCATTATTCATCGAAAAGTTTTTCTTAAGAAAGTAGTGATCAAAATATATCTTATTCATAAAAGCAATTAAAAGATTTTCTGATTAAATAATATTTGACTTTTATTGAAATAGTTATTTAACAATTCAGTGCAGATTTTCGGTAACATTCCCGTTTTATAAAAAATAAAAAAATTAATAAAAATTGAGGATTTAAATTCTTCTAGGATTTCTGCTTATACTTACTCTTAACATTAAGCCCTACAAAAATGAATTTATCGAAATTTCATAAAATCTAATAAATGGGTCGGTGGGTAACAGAAGTAAAAAAAAATGTTTTTTTTTTTTTTACTAAGATTTCCTAAAGAAACATTTCTAAAAGGATTCAAAAATATAATTTAATAATCAAAAAAACCTTCCGTCTTTCCTCTTAATACAAAAAGATTTTGATGATAAAAATTTATAAAAATTTTATATATATATATATATATATATATATATATATATAACGTCATTATAGTGGAGGTGATATAAGCTTGAATGTGAGGGTGGTTTAATGGACAACAGCTCGGAATTGAAACTTTGTTTTTCCCAATTCCAATTCCAGTCGTGTTCATTATATTCAGTTACGTGAAAATACCTTTAAGAATGGTATGCCTCTCCTCTTCTCCTCCCAGCTATGGGTTAATTAGTTGCACTTGCATGAGTAAATCATTATTATCTATAAAAAAATCTTACAATGTAAAAATATTCTCTGGCTTAAATAACCTGCAAAAGCTTTGATAAGTCGTAAAAATAAGAAGAAAAAATCACACCCCTCCCAAGGGTATTTGAGTGGAAGTGAATATAATAAATCCGACTGGAATATGGAACTCGGCTCTCCAACTTCGAGCCGCTATCCATTACACCATCCACACATCCGAGCTTACAGCACTTGGTATTCCCAAGCAGTCATCCATCTATTGACCAGGCTCGTATGAGAACCGGTGTTTCAGTGTGACAATGTAATCCTGGCCGGCCAAGAGTCCTTTATGATCGTGACCGGACGTGTCAGGACGGAATACAACTGACACTGGCTCAAATCACGTATACATTCGGGGCAGGGGCTATTAGATGCATATGAAGCAGTTTAGTTCAGCTTTCTTTGTCTTTCATTGGGATAAGGGAACAAAAAACACACCAGGCGTTCTGTAATGTTCACTGATATGTACAGATCGTGTTTTCGTGTAAGTGATGGTCTTTTGCGGGTATGACGTCGATCTAGAGATAGATAGATAGATAGATAGATAGAGAGAGAGAGAGAGAGAGAGAGAGAGAGAGAGAGAGAGAGAGAGAGATGGCTTCTAAATTGTATTCATCCCCTCCACATACATGCCCAACTCCAGACATCATAGTGTGATGTGCCTTAAGTTAAAACCTCGCTCGGCTTTGGTATTTGTTGAACAGCGCTAGTTACGTCTAGGACATTGTTCAACCTGATCTGCGAATGTGAATGATTGTATAAAATGGAAGAGAAGTGGACATGCAGTACACACACACACACACACACACACACACACACACACACACACACATAAAACTGCGCGCTAAAACTAGTAGATTTAAACATGGAAGAGACGCGACTACTTATATGCGAATATGGATGCATATATACACACAAAAATAGATGCGTGATGTGAGTTTATCCTGACATATCTTTAGCGATATATTGAAACTTTATCATTTGCTCTATCGATTTGCTGTTCGGCGTTTCCAACGCAAGACCGCACTCGACAGACGATCATCGGACGGTTGTTGATGTCCTTGTTATTATTATAAGCGCTGGCTAAAATCGAGCGAAAAAAAAAGAAGAAGCAAGAACTGAAGTCTATAATGCAGTCTATAATAAAAGCTTTCATTGGTGACCAAAGTGACATTTGGCCTATGGAAACTTTGTTATTTAAAAGGTCAAATTTAGCCTGCATGGACATATTAAAGTAAATTGTGTTACTGGACGCCGGTTCAATAGTTCACTGGGCTGCTCACTGACCAAGAAGAGACCAATGAATATATATATATATATATATATATATATATATATATATATATATATATATATATATATATATATATATTACAATTCACGCAAAAAGTAAATTAGTAAAGCTAATGAGCTAAAATAGCGAATTCACTTCGCCAATTAAATTTTAAAATTGCATTAACCCACTAACTACTTGATGAATATTATGATCCTTGTTTTTTAAAATTATAAACTATATTTGGTCTTCTTTAAATATGCAAGCACTTTCGACAGGTTCTCCGGTCATCATCAGGCATGAAAACCTGTCTAAAGTACTTGCATCTTTAAGGAAGACCTAATAAAGTTTATAATTTTAAAAAACAAGGACCATAACATTCATCGAGTGGATAGTGGGTTAATGCATCTTTAAAATTTAGTCAGCGAAGTGAATTCGTCATTTTATCTCATTAACTTTACTAATTTACTTTTTGTATGAATGATTCATTCTAATATAAATTAAACTGCCCCACATAATTGATACACACACACACACACACGCATATATATATATATGTGTGTGTGGGGGTGGATAACGAAATATAAATTTTTTATAAATTAATAAACAATTTTGGAGAAGAGATGTATGAAAAGTGGGAAAAGGTTTTCGTGTGACGTGATTCATCCTTAGGACTTCATCGGGCTAATTTTGTTTACTTTGATGCGGTTACACAACCGCACGAACGAGAGACAATAATAATTTTAAATTTAGAAAAAATGTATGTGTGTTTATATGAGTGTTTTGTATATAATCTAGACAACTGCATTCAGATTC
>OZ010572.1:79203548-79358548 GCA_963932145.1 Acanthosepion lycidas | reverse complement strand
TGCAAGGACCTGAATAAATAAAAAACCGAAGGAACAATGTCTGGTGAATGTGGGGAACGGGTGGTAACACATCCCCGCTAAGCTGCAACAATTTTTGCCGGGTCGCCAAAGAAACGTGACGTTTGGCACTATTCTGATAAAAAAACAACTTTTCCTGCTCGCCAATTCTGATCATTTTTCTTAAATTGCTGCCTTTAATTCGTCCAGTTGCGAGCAGTATTTTTCGGGATCAATATCACTTGACAAAAGATTCCTTTCCGATCCCACCAGATGCACAGTATGACTCTTTTAGGATGAAGACCTGCTTTTCAGGTGGAAAAAAATTGGCTCACGTCCCTTCACCAGGATCTTTTTCGCTGAACACGATCGATTTCTTATCACCCTTTACAATAAAAAAGGATGCATGTTCATTATGTTTATGCAGCAAATCACAGATAAAATGCGGTCCAAAATATTCTTTTCAGTCAAATCATGTGGTACCAAAGATCATAACGATCTGAGTACCCATTGCTTAACTAAGTTCATCATAGATGGTGGATTTGATAAATTTAGTGTTTCTGCCAATTACCGCATTGTGTAATGCGGGTTATTCTCAATCAATGTCTTGAATTTGTCGTCATCTGCAGTGGGGGTATGCCTGAGGCTACAATCACCAACTGTAAACTTAGCGAACCACTTCCGTACAATTCTGTCAGTTGAAGCACCTTCAACATACATAGCATATATCTTTTTTTTTTGCTTGCGAGACATTTTTACCTTTACGGTAAAAAAAAAAAAAAAAAATCAAGTGTCTAAAATGCACGTTATAATCTTTCAATTTCATAGGGGTCCAAAATTGACACGAATTAAGTAATTTCAAACTTTCTTTCTCAAGAGATAGTTTGAAGTGTGCTCTAATCGGAAATGTAAGACTATTATATCTGTCGATAAATTTGACTTGTTCTAACGTGTTGGAACATGAATAATTAAAAATAGCCATGAACTTTCCGGACAGACCAATATATTGTAGTGCGTGTATTATTAAGCTAGATTCGTAAACGAACTATTATGTTGGTGCAAAAATAATGACGTAATAATGTCGTTTTTTGACGTATTTTTTAACGTCAAAAAACGACATTATTACGTCATTATTTTTGCACCAAGCTAATACATTTCTTACTTCCTCCAACTGTAGCTCTCGTAGCTAAGACCCACCACAACGCGTATATTGAGGCGGGACACTATCATTCTTTTCGTATTACATTAGTAAAGATGTAAGTTCCACTCAGATAGCTTATTCCCAAGGACTGGATGCTTTCCTGACCACTACAATCTTAACTTCTTTACGTCTAGGATTAATTGTTATCTTTTGCATATATCCTCATAAAACGCACCCTTCAGTAACCTAACTTGAGTGACCCTTGTATAGGGTGAATATCAGTGAAAAAAGGATTGTTAGTATAAAGAGCTTATTTTTCATTCGATGCTTTGTTATTGTAACCCTGTGCCAAACTTAGCAACTATTACTAAATACTTATAAAAGGTGTATATCTTATATGGAGCGACTGTACTTTGTGCCATGTTAATCATCATAATGCGAACATTTGCTGGACAAGAAATACCATATTAGATGCAATTGAAAATCGCCAAGTCTCAAGATGATTAGATCGAATAGATCCAAATTCATTTTGATTGATTCAAATTCCTTCATTGATAAAATGAAGCCTGTGATGAAAATGAGCGTATTCATAACCGACTAACTGGCAACGGCCGACTTACAAGGCATTGCCAAAAGAATGGCGATATAACTTTTTCGACAGGATCCATCTTGCACCCCCCCCCCAAAAAAAAGAAACAAACCTGCCAATCGTCCGTGCATTGAATATTCCTGTCATATTTGGTTTCGGGCCCCTGCAAGATATCCCAAGAGTATCGACAGAATTCAGACAAGCGTCTGTAATGTTATCAGTCCTGACCTGGCATCTCGGCTTCAATCACTTTCCCATCGTCACAATGTGTCGTCTCTGTGTCTTTTCTATAAATATTTTCATGGCAATTGTTTTAATGAGCTTTACTTGCATTGGGGATTAATTTTTTAAATTGTTGTTATATCACATCCCCACTCCCCCACAGACAAGAATTGTACATATGGAGAGTAGTTAGTATTTCATAGAGACATGAGGTATTATGGTGAATGCAGTAAGAATATTAAGATTGCGTTGTTTTGGTGTAAGGAATATTGTGGATTGTTTGCGTCAGTGATTGTGGCTAGCGAAGTTCAGTGTTACGACAGAAGATGACCATCTTTTTCTTATTCCCCATTTTGGCCAACAGCCACATTTCTGTACATCATGCAGAATAAATATCGCTCTCCTTGCTACCTAGGCCACATAATTTAAGTGTACTAAAAAATTATCAGCTAGGTCTCATCATCTTAGTGTTGAAATAGCTATATGTAACCCGAAGTTCTATTCTAATAGTTGCTTTTTCGCACTTCTTGTCTGTGGAATCCCTTCCGTTTTTGGCTTCCCTGACACCTACAAACTTCAAAAATGTTAACGCAACGCTAATCGATACCGTCTGTCTCTCTGAATCCTGTCTTAGTTGCATTATCGCGTTGCTTATAGTGAAATGATTAAAAAATATTTATAAAAGATGCGTATGTTGGAGCGATTGTGCCTTGTGCCATGTTAATCATCTTAATGTGCACATTGACTGGAACAAAAATGCCATATTCGATGCAAATGAAAATTGCGAAGTCCCAAGATGATTAAGATCGAATAGTTCAAAATTCATCTTGTTTGATTCAAATTCTTTCATTGATAAAATGAAGTCTGTGATAAAAATGAGCGTATTCATAAACGACTGACTGATAACGGCCGACTTACAAGGCATTATCAAAAGAATGGCGATATAAGAAAGAAAGAAAGAAAGAAAGAAAGAAAGAAAGAAAACCTATTTTTGTTCGTGTTGCATCTTCCTTGAATGATACATGTCGTCTTATCAGACAGATTTCAACTTGTCTCTATAATGCGACCATTGGTGGAAGGCGACAAGAAAAATGCTTTTTGGAGGATCGAACAATTGATGAATTGATCAATCATATAATCAAGTCAGCGAATTCAACAGTTTCTATCATCTGACTTATTTGTATTTTCTTTTTTCGTTTCTGCTTTCTCGTGTATTTTTTGTTTTGTTTTGTGAATGTTTGTAACCTTAGAAATCTATAACCTGGTACTTCCGGATATTTGCATGAGGCTTACTTTAGTTTTCGCTGACAGGCCGCCATTGAATAATGAAATCTGAATTCTTCCTATCAGTTTTTCTCCTTTTCTTTTCCTTTTTTTTTTTTGATTTGATCATATAAGCGCCCGGGATTGGGGGTGGACTAAGAGAGTTGAGGTAAGCTGTCCTTTTCGGCGTTAATGGAGACGGATAAAATGGTACCGACTTATTGATAAAACATTTTCATTGTTGCTCCAAATAGTCCGCTATTTATGCGCCTCGACGTTATGTAATAGCTCGCAAGCTTGTCTCACCAGATCACATACGACTGCGTAGTGAATTCGATTCTCACAGGGTGCTCATTAATCTTGTCCTTGTGCCACAACTAAGCTATATTTAGTAAATCATTAGCTAACCATTGGTCGACGTGCACCAATGGTTAGCAAGTTTGCCTCGTTAGATCAATTAGGACAGAGTAGTGAGTTCGATCCTCACTAGGTGCTACTTAATCTCAGCCTTGTGCCACAACATCACTGGGCACTTCGATGTAGTGTAATGGTTAGCAAATTTGTCTCGCTAGATCAATTGCGACAGGATTAGTGGGTTCTATCTTCACTGAGTGCTCCTTAACATTGGCCTTGTGCCACAACTAAGCTACGCTTAGTAAATCACTTCGACGTGGTGCAATGGTTAGCAAGCTCGTCTCGCTAGATCAATTACTACTGAGCAATTCGAACCTCATTGGCCTTGTGCCACTTCTAAGCGTAGCTTAGAAAATTGCCAAATAGTCTGCTATATTGCAGGCTATCTAACTGACTTCAGCAATCACGTGGCCTAAACCAACCAATTACTATTTCCGGCATTTGCATATTAAAACCGGATGTCTAGTGGTCATCAATGGAGAGTGAAGTAGAGCAAGTTCAGCACCTTCTGCAACTTCCTCGGCATCTTATTATAAATAAGTTAATATTTTGATTATTATAATAATATAATAAGTATGCTCATCCCCGACCCCTTCATTAGTCTGCATGATAGTTACGCCCTGCCAATAATTCATTAATAATGGACTATTCCGTTTTGATCGTGTGAGAAGACAAAATACATATCAAAAATGGTATTTAGTTCCAGTAAGAAAATGAAAGAAAGAAGGGAAGATAGAAGTGGTTAACGTTTGTTTCTGTGAAATAGAAAAAGTTGTCAGTTTCAAATATTTTTATTTCTACCCCCTTATTTCTTAAAAATAACGACCGGAATTCATATTTATGATTGCTATTGCAATATTTTGTTAAAGTTGTTAAGCTCAAATATTTAACGATGTAGTAGAATAGAGGAATTTCTACTGACATTTTATTGTCGTAGAACTCGCCATGAGCTTATTCAATCGTTAATTGAAGAATTGAGATTCATCAGAAATTTAAAATAGAAAAACCGCGAAATTTTCATGGATTAAAACAAGTTTAAATAATTTGATAATTATAATAAATTAAATGTTATATTATAAATAAATATATTTCGTTATTTTTATTATAATATCCCATTATAAATAATTTGAGGATTATACTATGAAATATTATATTATAAATAAATATATTTGGTTATTTTGTTATCAATTATTTTATTATAATATTCCATTATAAATAATTTGATAATTTGATTAGCTCAGTAGTATATTCGTTCCTATGAATATTTTTTTAATCGTTTCACCCCAGTCAAGGCGACAATGCCATTAGACCACTGGCGGTTACAGGGAGTGAAAGTGAAAGTGAAAGTGAATGATAAGATTGAAAATGGAGAGGATTGTGAAAAGGACACGAAAGGAACAAGCTTGAAGAAGAAAGAAGATGGCGATTAACGCTGAATTTACATTTTTAAAAATTGTAGTAATCACAGGGAAGCAAGAAGTCCGAAGGGAGTTCCATAGGTGGGAAGTGTGACAAAAAATCTGTTAGAGTAGTATGGCAGAGAGCAATGGCCCACCCCTTGAAATATTAATATAGTAATATAGAATTTTGTTTATAGATGAGAATCTGTGCTTCGTCAGAATTATTAATATGAAATGTCAAAACAGTAATGTTTATATGAACTATGGAATACCAATTGAGAAAAAAAGACTGTTCATTTAGTTATGAAGTGCAAGAGGTCAGTAATTAGGCTGTATCCTAAGTTTACCAACACTCCGTGGTTTTGTCGCTACTACCGCGTTTATTTAACCACGTGTTTGTGCGAAAACAAACAGTCGAAGACGAAGTCTTGGAGCTGGATGGAGTTGACAAGCAGTCGACCAGATAGATAGATAGATAAATAGAAAGAGAGAGAGAGAGAGAGAGAGAGAGAGAGAGAGAGAGAGAGAGAGAGAGAGAGAGAGAGAGAGAGAGAGGGGACAGAAATAAAAAAGAGAAAGGAAAGTAGAGACCGAAGATGCGAATTAAAGACACAATGAAACGACAAAAAGAAAAGGATGACAATGGGAGAAGGACAATGTATAAAAATATACAAAAGAATGGAATGTCGGCAATGATACAAAAATAAGAGAGAGGTAAAACGCGAATGAAAGTGAGGAAGAGAGAGAGAGAGAGAAAGACAGAGAGAGAGAGAGAGAGAGCGAAAGAGATAGAGAGCGAAAGAGATAAAATGGGAATGAAAGTGGCAAAAAATGAGCGAAAAAGGGCGAAATGACGAAAAGGGATAGAAACAGAGAAATGACAAGCTTGAAAATCAGGGAGAAAACGAGAGAGATACATATATAGAGAGAAAGAGCGAATAGTAAAGAGGGAGGGAGTGAGATATAAAGAGACAGAGACAGAGAGGAGGATACATAGATAGAAAGAGAAAGATACAGAGAGAGAGAGAGAGAGAGAGAGAGAGAGGACAGTAAGAGTGAAAGCGTCCGTTTGCTGCTGTAATAAGGGAGGAGGTGAACTCAAGTTATCTGCAATATTGGCGCAATACTGCCAGTGAACCCTATTATATCTTGATAATAAAATAGTTACAGTATCTACAAAGAACCCAAAATGGTGAACCCAAAAACTACTTCTCTCCTTTCAGAATTATTTGCAATATTTGTTTCTTTTCTGGACTTTATTTCATATACACTACTTTCTTGTAAAAGAAGCATTATTCTTTTTGTACCAATTCCTTCCTTATATACATATACATAAACTTTCCTTTTAACTCGAATCGAATTGTTTATATTTGATTTTTCTGCTTGGCTCGATTCTCGTCCCAACGAAATTGCAGGTAGAGCAGCTGAATCTTCCATGATCTTGGATTTGTTAATTGCTCTCCAGGATCAAAAAAATCACAACGTGTCTGGAAAGTGGAATTGAATCAACATTGTGAACCAGAGACTTTGATTGAACCTGTAATACTGAATCAGGACAGGACCAATGGCTGGTCTTGTAGAGTACATTGATCCAGTAGGGGTAAGGATAGGTGTTACAGTAGAAGTGACGTTTACATCTAGCTAGTTCAACAGTAAAAACTGTGAGACATAGTTGCCAATCCAGTAGCGCTACTAACAATGAGATCTAGTTGTCAATTTAGTTAACTGCTAATTCATTTAGTTTGGACACTAGGGAAAAAACAGTTGCCATAAAATATCTGTAGAACAGACAGAGAGAAGCCACGTCACATCAGTGAGAAAGGGATTGTAGACGAGATGCCAGGTCAAGATTGATTATATTGCAAACCCTTCTCTGGATTTTGCCAATAATCAAGAGATGTACAGTAGGAGCACCAAAGAGATACAGCAACAGTATTCATTACATGGATTGATGGTAGATTTATAAATATGCAAGATGGATTCTGACGAGAAAAATTTTGGCACGACACAGTGAACTAACTTTCCTACCTTTCTAAAAAGGGGTAAGAGACTAGGATAATAATTTGAGAGACCATAGGTTCCCCGGAGTTCTTAAAAACAGGAACTACAGAAGAAGATTTTCAACAAGCTGAAAAGCAGCGAGGAATTTGTTGTAAAGTTTGGCGAGAACAGGAACCAGCTCGGGAGCACATTTCTTTAGGATGACGGCAGAGACCTCATCGAATCCGCTAGCCTTTTGGGGAGTCTAATTTAGAAGTGATGCCAGAAACCAGTGGATAAAAGTAATATTTACGAACGTAGAGTATTTTTTCGAATAAGAAATAAGTATTATTAGAAGCTTCATCTACCACAAGGAAAGTTGGTTCTCTGTGTCGGGTCAGAAAGTTTTTCTCGCCTGAGTCCATCCTTCAAATCCATAAATCAACCATTCGCCCTTGCATGGAATACTGCTGCCATATATGGTCTGGAGCCCCAGCTGTCCGTCTTAAGGTCCTCAACAAAATCCAGAGACGGATATGGGAATGGCCTTGATCTGGCATCTCGTTTACAGTCGTTCTATCACAGATGTGTCGTCCCTTCTCTCTGTCTTTTCTACAAATACTTTCATGGTAAGTGCTCCGACGAGCTACTTTCGCTGGTTTCCAAACTGCATGAATTTAAACGTGCTATTAGGTTGGCATCTCAGTCCCACCCTTTGACTGTCGAAACTGTTAAATGTAGCCGTCTCTTCTACTCCAATAGCTTCATGTCTCTCACTTTCCGCCTGTGGAACTCCTTTCCTCTTACTTGCTTCCCTGATAGCTATAATCTTCAAATATTCAAATTCAATGTCAACCGACTTCTCCAGATGCCTTCATCTATTTCCCGTCCTTTTCTTCATCCTTTCCTCTATCACGCCTCTTTACTCTTGCTACCACTATCTCTAACCCCTTGCATGCTAGTGGCTCTCCCACCTTAGTTGGGGTGAAATGCTTAAAAAAAAGAAAGAAAAAAAAAAAGGAAAGCGAAAAGAAAGAGTTAACTATTAACAATAAGAAGACATAATAGATAGTCACTAGCAAAAGAGATAGCCAAAGTAGTGAACAAAGTATTAAAAGTATTAAAATTAAGCACGTGTAGAAGTTCAACTAATTTGGTTAAGTACTAACAGATAACGGAGGATATGACGCTGAAATCCGACCTTGCGTGAGAATACAGAAAGTTGCTTTCAAGAAACTAAGCAGAGGATTAAGAAATATGCATATGTCATTAGAAACAAGGAAAAGATAAATGCTAAGTAATATTTAATTTCCTATACGTCAGCGAATGCTGGGCATTCTCTTCACAAACGAAGATGAGATTTGAAGAGACAGAGATGTGGCTTCTCCTGACAAATGTTGAGCATAACATAGATAGGACATGTGAGCAAAGAGGATGTTTTAAGGAAAATGCGAACAAAAAGGATATTTATAATTACAACCAGAACGAGGCAGCTGAAATCTTCTACTAGACAGGGGCCTGGTGAATTTAACACTTACATGGCATACTGGAGGCAAAAGAAGCAGACGGAAATTGAGTAACCTGTTTAACGAGATTGTGTGAACGGATGGCAAGACAAGGACGAAGAGGGATCGTAAAGGTTTCTTAGAGTAATGTAAGAGAGGAAGTTGTCGAGAGCCATGATCATCCACGTCCTAAAAGGACATGCCACATAAAAGAAGATTCATATCATGTTTCTATTTGGCATATTACAATTATCATTATCATTGTCATGATTTTCCTGTAATTTTAGCAGCCCATAAAAAGGGAGATCTTATAAAAATGAAAGACGTGAAAAAAGGGATAAAGATGTAGAGAAACAGAGAACGCGAGAGTGAGAGAACAGAGGAAGAGCGAAAATGATTGACAGGTAGAGCGGGAATGATAATGATAGAGAGAAAGAAAGAGGAATGTTGAGAATGACAGGGCAATGAGAGAGAGAGAGAGAGAGAGAGAGAGAGAGAGAGAGAGAGAGAGAGAGAGAGAGAGAGAGAGAATAGGAAGGAAAACGGGGAAAAAACAGCGATAAATTTGGAAAAGAGGTGGAAAGATGCCAAGAGAAATGACAAGCTTGAAAATCTGGGAGAAAGCAAGAGCGAGAGAGAGAAAGAGAGAGAACGATACATATATATATATATATATACATAGATATATATAGAGAGGGCGTGTGGGAGAGAGAATGAGAAAGAGAAAGAGAGAGATACATAGATAGAAAGAGAGAATTACATAGGTAGACAGAGAGGGAGTGAGAGACAGAAAGAGAGGGAGAAAAAAGAGAGAGAGAGAAAAAAGAGAGAGAGAAAACATGTGTGTGTTTGTGTGTGAGAAAGAGAGAGAAGGAGATAAATAGATAGATAGATAGATAGATAGAGAGAGAGAGAGAGAGAGAGAGAGAGAAAGAGAGAGAATTGGAAGGAAAACGGGGAAAAAACAGCGATAAATTTGGAAAAGAGGTGGAAAGATGCCAAGAGAAATGACAAGCTTGAAAATCTGGGAGAAAGCAAGAGCGAGAGAGAGAAAGAGAGAGAACGATACATAGAGATATATATATATACATAGATATATATAGAGAGGGCGTGTGGGAGAGAGAATGAGAAAGAGAAAGAGAGAGATACATAGATAGAAAGAGAGAATTACATAGGTAGACAGAGAGGGAGTGAGAGACAGAAAGAGAGGGAGAAAAAAGAGAGAGAGAGAAAAAAGAGAGAGAGAAAGCATGTGTGTGTTTGTGTGTGAGAAAGAGAGAGAAGGAGATAGATAGATAGATAGAGAGAGAGAGAGAGAGAGAGAGAGAGAGGGGACAGAAATAAAAAAGAGAAAGGAAAGTAGAGACCGAAGATGCGAATGAAAGACACAATGAAACAAAAAGAAAAGGATGACAATGGGAGAAGGACAATATATAAAAATATACAAAAGAATGGAATGTCGGCAATGATACAAAAATAAGAGAGAGGTAAAACGCGAATGAAAGTGAGGAAGAGAGAGAGAGAGAAAGACAGAGAGAGAGAGAGAGAGCGAAAGAGATAGAGAGTGAAAGAGATAAAATGGGAATGAAAGTGGCAAAAAATGAGCGAAAAAGGGCGAAATGACGAAAAGGGATAGAAACAGAGAAATGACAAGCTTGAAAATCAGGGAGAAAACGAAAGAGATACATATATATAGAGAAAGAGCGAATAGTAAAGAGGGAGGGAGTGAGATATAAAGAGACAGAGACAGAGAGGAGGATACATAGATAGAAAGAGAAAGATACATAGAGAGAGAGAGAGAGAGAGAGAGAGAGAGAGAGGACGGACAGTAATGAAAATGTGGAAGGAAAGCAGTGACTGAAGATATGAATGAAAACCTGAGAAAATGAAACGACAAAAAAAAAACAAAACAAAAAAACAAACAAAAAACAAAACAAAAAGCAAAAACAACGAATAAACAACAAAAAAAGAGGCGATGACGATGGCGATAGGAGAAGGAGAATGGAAAAATATGAATGAAGAAATAAGAAACAAAGACATTTTAAAAAAAGATTAAAGAAAAAAAAGATATAAAAAAAATCAAAGTCTGTGTCTAGAGGGTGGGTTAATATTTGGCCAAGTCTCTACAGAAATGGTTTGCGTGTGTAGAATATAAAATTTTGGAAATCAGCGAGACGGCATTCACTAAACACGTTCGTGTATATCAATATCACACTGAGGCCGAGAAAAAGAAAATGAAAAAAGAACACCTTAAACGTTCACGGAAAAAACGACATTATAATATAGTTTGCTTGACTACGCAGATAATGATGTAGCACACCTACCCCACTCAAACATTTTGAAAAGCAAACCAATATTAGCCGAAACACATTCATACATACGAACATAGATCAATAAATTCGTAGTTTGTTAGGTAGGAATTATTTGAATTTGTCACTCCATAATGTCCGATCTATGGGATTAATGGAGAAGTGCTGGATTAAGCGTATTGACAAAAAAGGGGATTATGTTGAAAAACAAATATTTGTTATTGGGAAATGTCGATGTGCGGGTAACGGTTAGCACCTTGGAAAGTGAAATCGGCAAGCGGTGTTCGAATTCCAGCCGATTTAGTGACAACCACTTTCGAACAAATATTTTTGGGAAAGGTATGAATTCATCACTTCTGTCTCCAGTTATGGGGTAAATAACACGACGAACTGAGCTCTCTAGCTTTTACTGGCAACCAGTCTAATAGAAGGACAACGCTAACCGTTATTTATCCTACTATTTAGGTCACGTGAAGCAATTATGACGAGGCAAGATGCAATTGCCTTCTCAGTAAATGTATTTCTCTCGGCGGGATGTTTGGGAGAATGTATCTCAGACAAAAAACAAATATATATGTTGGGTATACGACAAATGCACTAAGAAGGCTTACATGTCTGACCATTCGTCCATTGCGAGACATCTACAGCAACATTCCTGTTCGCATTCCCAATATAAAAAATTACTAATAGTACATGAAAACAAAAAAATTAGATTACAGATACTGAAAGCAATTTATATTAAAAAATTAAAACCGGCACTGAATAGAATCAACTATAAATACTGCAGTAATGTTCTGAAATGCTTGTAAAGGAACAGTTTTTTCACGCTTTAATGCGCGCGTGACCGTGACATTATAACATAGAAAGAAAAAAAATCCATAATGGATAATTTTTGCACGTTCTAATGAATGCTCAGCACATTGTCAACTGTTTTGTATTTAAAAGCATAATGAAAAAAAATTACAGTAATGGATAACAACGCACAACTTTGTATTAATACTTGTACTAATGAATAACATATAGTTTTGTACTACTTGCACCCCTGAAGATGATCTTGGAAAAAGATCGAAAGTACTTAGGAAATGAAAATAAAAGAAATTTAAACATCTATAGGATGTTTCTCTCATCGTTTAAAATCAACACACGGAAGGTTATTTGTGAATATGAACGGATTTTGTTAAAAATTAGCGGACATATTGTCTATAATTTGTTCAATCAGACATGCCTAAAAGAGAATTTGCTGCCTAAATACACACACACACACACACACACACACATATATATATAAATATATATATTACTCAGTGTTCCAATGTCTTGCGGGATATTTTAAACAACCCACGAAATTGTTCTATAAAAAATAAATAATACACTTTTTTAAGTAATTCTTTCTTTAAGAAAACCATTTAAAACTTTGTGCTCCCTAACATTTTGTGTATCTCCTCTTGTACGTACGTGTGTGTGTGTGTGTGTGTGTGTGTGTGATTCCCTGTGCTCATTCGTAGTCTTATCGTGTTCAATATTTTGCTCTTTTTCTTCAAGAACAAAGCATAACAGAAAAGAATTGATCTTTACCTTTATTTTCTATTCGTCAGAAGTTCTTTGTTGTTTTTTCCCCACAATTCTCATTCTACTTTCGTCCTTTCCCTTCGGCTATCAACATCCTGTCATTTCTAGTCTTTTATGCGTTGTTCCTTATTAATTATTCATAAGGGCATATCCACCAATTTTCTGTTTTTCAAGTGGCCTATATACGGCGGCCCCATTGCGAGCTGGAAGCACGGCCACTCAGTCTGATTTATTGCAATTAGTATCGGGAGATGGTGGTAGTGTAAAATCTGTGTTTACTACTACTACTACTACTAGTACTACTACTACTACTACTACTACTACTACTACTACTACTAGTACTACTACTACTACTACTACTAATAATAATAATAATAAGAAGAAGAATTCGCAGTCCCTGTGAAAACCTCTTTTACGTTTGCCTATTTGAATTTTCGGATGAATTATAATTTTTAAATTAATTTGGGAATAAGCTCCTTGCAAATTCCACTAATCTAAAATACCAGTCAAAATTCCCCTATTGCATCGTTAAATATTTGAGCTTAAGAAGTAAGGTGGTACAAATGAAAAGATTTGAAATTGACAACGGTTTCCATTTTATTGAAACAGACGTTAACCATTTCTTACTTTTTCTCACTGAAATCAAGTAGCGTCACTGATATGTCTTTTCCGTCCTTCCACACGATAGACGGAATAGTCAATTATTTATGAGATATTAGCAGGGCCTATCGTACTGTACATGTTAACTAACGAACGAAGGGAGGGACAAGCACAATAATAATAATAATAATGATAATAATAATAATGGTAATATTAGCCTTTCCCTTATAATGAAACGTTTAGCATTCATTGACCGAGCAGTCAGTACTACTGTCGGTTAAATTTATAAAATCTTTCTCGTAAATCAATTTTTCAGGAACATAGGCTTCTCGAGTTCAGTAGCTGATATAACTCTTTCCAGTACTAATAGTGGTTTCCTTCCTATCCTTTTATTTGGAGTAGTGTGTAATGTCAAAATCTTGATTATGTCATCATTTTCTCTTTGAATTAGATGTGATGTACATTTTAGTTGTTGCTGTTGTTGAAAGTCCTTAAGTAATTTGGTTTTTTCTATATGGTAAAGTTCCTCGTGATTCTCTATAGTGAGTCCACGAGATTCGAAGAAGGATGGTCCTCGTCAAACCTACAAGCTTCATTTGCTCGAAACTATTTTTTTCATTGGTCTGAGAAAGCGAAGAAGAAGAACAGCAGCAGCGGCAGCAGTTGTCAGAATGTGGAACATCCAAGCTACCATTGATAGGTCCATACCACCGAAATTAAAATCCTACATTTAGAAAATAGGAAAGTCTAGTATCCTATCATTAGAAGCATCATGGCACTGCAAATATTGTGCGAAAGCTGCTACCTGTTTGAGGTCGTACGGCTTGATGGAGGACACCGATAATGAAAGGTTTCTGGTTGGAAGCGAAACAACGTGAGGTAGAAGAAAATGTCAGTTATGGATATCGTTGTATCAGGTGAAGTAAGTGTGCTTGACAAAGGAAAATGTAAGGGCTTAAGAAAGTAGAAGTTGTTCCTGATGTTGTGGACGTCGTTGGAACTCTGACAGACAAAATGCAAAAATGGCTGGGTAAAATTAGGACGCTGATTCGAATTGAGATGCTTCAGAATACAGTATTGCTTGGGACAGCCGGAATGCTGAGAATGGCTTCTTCGATCTAGAAAGGCGAAGAAATAGCAAGGAATACAAAGATCACATCATTTTTTAATATGTCCGGTTCACATTCCTCCTGAGTTTTTGAACTGGAGTAGAGGTTTATCCCTTGTTTCCTGTTTATATTTGGGTTTCCGGTTCCCTCTAAAATCTACTTCAACGATATTTCTAACGTCTCCACTTAAACTTTATTTACTATTTACTTGTTATTTTTTCCTTAATCGGAGCAAATGGGCTCATCTATGGTCCGATTCACACCCCGCACCAGTCTTTTGAACAGGAGTAGAGATTTATCAATTGTTTCCGGTTCCTTCTAAAATCTCATTCTCTTTAACTCCCAGTAGCCAATAGGCCCTTGCGTCTTAGCGGCATTATCACCTTGCTTGGTGTGAATTAATAAAAACAAAATTAGTCCGAACAGATTAAATGTTCGAAAACCAAGAATTGATTGATTGCTTTGTTTTTTTTACGGATTATCAACCTTTTTGTAGTTTATGTAAAGCCAGCAATTATTTTTGGATTGTAAGAATTATTTTGGCGATAATAATGATTTTCTGATACACTCCTCCTATTTAACTCATAGTTGAGGGGAGAAGCGGTGAATGACAACGGTATTTGCACGTAAGTGAATATAACAAACCCAACTGGAATTGGAACTCGATTCTCCGATTTCTCATTCCAAGCCGTTATACATTACACCACCCGCACACCCAAGCTTACAGAACATGGTATTCTTAAGCAATGAACACAGGAGACTAAATCAATTCCACTTTTCGCGCCGATATATGTCTCCTATTTAGATACTGCTTAACTTCGCTGATCATACGAGATATGGCAAGGAGAGCCATATCTTTGCGTCTTTTGTAAAAAGACAAAAAACAAAAAAACAACAAAAAAACAAAACAAAACAAAACAAAACAAAAACAAAACAAACTATCTCTTTTCAATTAACTGACAGAAGACCTCATTCAGTCCGGTTCTTGATTGTCCTATCTTTTGATGAGTCAACTCCACACGGACCAATCTATACGTGACACACGCACACACCTCTAATTCATAAGGAGTTTGACAAGAGGCTATCACCTATCCTACGTTTTGATGTGGGGAAAGTGACATACTCGGCACACGAGGATATATATTATATTTGCACACACCGAGTCAGTAAAGAGAGGTAATTGCAAACATCTAAATGATGACGCATGCGCACTTTCTGACCTTGTATATACGTGCATCAAGGCCGAATCACATTGGATGGATCGAGTTAAAGACTGCCTAATTCTTTTATCTCACGATTAAGAGCATAATTGTTTCGCTGTGTGAAAATTTTGTTCATTAACGACCCGAGTAATTAATGTTTACAGTAAGCTTCGACCGAGCTCTTATGCGAAGGAACTTTTGCAGTGTCGGACATGTTGCTGACCTTAAAGGTAATTAAATAGTTTGCAACAAACCGAACTCCGTCAACCTTTTAGCGTCGGATTGAGTGAAATCTTCATACGAGATTTAAACGTATGTAAATTTAGACGCGTATTCATACATAGGCATGAAGAAAATTTTATAGGGACATGTTAATATATAATGCAGCGGTTTGAAACTCAAGGACATAAAAGGGTTATTAGGTGTTGAGGGAAAGTGTGCAGGAGGCCAGCCAGCTAGTGGACGTGTTCCCAACTAAGGCACCACGGACCCACAAAGCTGAATTAAATCAGTTAAATTAAGGGTGAAAGTAAGTATGTATGTGTGCCTGTGTGCGTGTGTGTGCATGAGTGAGATAGATAGATACGTAGATAGAGAGAGATATGTAGGTAGATAGAGAAATACGTAGATAGATAGATAGATAGATACGTAGGTAGGTAGATAGATAGATAGAGAGATAGATAGATAGATAGATAGATACGGAAATAGATAGACATAGAAATAGACAGAT
Organism: Acanthosepion lycidas; assembly: GCA_963932145.1. Lineage (NCBI taxonomy): Eukaryota > Metazoa > Mollusca > Cephalopoda > Sepiida > Sepiidae > Acanthosepion > Acanthosepion lycidas. Next base: position 79,342,518 of record OZ010572.1, on the reverse strand, counting down.
AGATAGATACGGAAATAGATAGATATGGAAATAGATAGATACATAGATAGATAGAGACGGAAATAGAGAGATAGATATAGAAATAGACAGATAGATATGGAAATAGATAGATACGATTTACTTTTGTCCAAATATATATGGCCTGACGATTGCATATAGCATGAAGCAGACTGTCGCCTCTAAGTGTTGACTTCTATGTTCACTTTTATATTTACACACGGTCTATCTCTGATATTGAGCACTTTATTCCATAAATATAGCATACCTTAAGACTATATTTCTTTATATATATATATATATATATATATATATATATATATGTATGAAAATATTTAGAAAATAGGAAAGAACTGGTTAGGCAAATAATCCAAAATTCTTTAGTATTTTTGATATTATTTAAAAAAAATAGTGCTCGATACAAAAGTAGAGGATAAATATAATTATTTATTTAAAAATATGATTCCAACACGCTACATAAGAGTTCTCATGTTTCAAAACAAGAGCCGAAAACTTCAATATAATTATTTGATTCCCAAAAGAATTTCGCTTGAAGATGGAACAGAGCTTACTTTAATTCAATTTAATTCAAATAATTATATTGAAGTTTTCGGCTCTTGTTTTGAAACATGAGCTCTGTTATGTAGCGTGTTGGAATCATATTTTTAAATAAATAATTATATATATATATATATATATATATATATATATATATATATATATATATATATATTCACACTATTCTTGAAAAGTTTGATACTTCTTGGCAATTTTTCTTTTCTTAGCTTCTTTCATTATTGATATCTTTTTATTCCAGTTATACTGTTGGCCAAAATCAAGTCTTCCTCCCTTGAAATTTCCGTTTATTTAACAATTCACTCAAACTTCTTTCTAACATGATTTACTGTTGTTTCAATATGAGATCAAAACCATTTTTCCTCTTCTGATGAAAAGAATCCCCATTTTCTGTTATGTATGTTGCTTATCTGTCCTCCTGTATCCATTCCACCCGAATATAGTCTTACCGGTACATCACGTTGAAACACCGGTTCCCGTACAATCACTAAAGTTAAGCCATGTTGAGCCTGGTCAGTATCTAGATGGGTAACCACTTGGGGATAACTGGTGCTGTAAGCGTGGATGTGTCGGTGGTTTACTTGAGAACGATTTGGAATTATTAATCGGAGAACTGAGCTCCAATTCCAGTTGGGTTCGTTATATTGACTTAAGCGTAAATACCCTTGTGAAGAGTATGAGTCTACTTCTTCTTCCCAACTATGGGTTAATTACTAAGACTTGTGTCACTAAATGATTATTATTTCGAAAAAAAACTCTTGCAATCTGAAAATAGTTTTTGGCTTTAAATAAACTGCAAAGGCCTGATAAGCCGCAGAATCAATTACTCAATCAATCCGAATATATTAACAAATCTATTCTTTTTCTCTCTATGAAAATAATCGTAATTTGTTGGTCTGTATAGTCTGTCAGTTCAGCTACATCAAACGCCAATATGAGTAGCCAAATGTGTCTCTTTTCATCTTATGAACCTCCCCCCCCCAAAAAAAACGTTCTCCATTTTCTCATATGTGAGTTAGTTATATCGCATCTCAATAGTCCCATATCATCCAATAAGTCCCTCATGAAAAAATACGTGATCATTTCACTAATACTCTTATCAAGACGGTTTTTAAAAAACGTATTATTTGTTTATTTCCGCGTTCTCTAATATATCAGATTTATTTCTCATAAAATAAAAAAAATGAAACGAAGATATTGTTACAAAGTATTGATGTACTCTCTCGAAAGGTATACTTGTAGGGAGGTCGGGTTTTCTTCTCTTTATTGGAGAGGAACTACAACTAGACTTTTGTGACCTTAAAATTGACTGCCTATTTGTACATGCTGTATAGGTCAAGATCAATACCGTTAAAGTATGGTGATTTTCTAAGCGTAGGCCGAAAGCATAGGGCACCCAGTGAGGATTGAACTCATTATTCACCCACAATTGTTCTAATCATGACACCACGTCGAGATACCCAGTGATTTTTTAAGCTTAGCTTAAATGTGGTAGGAGGCCGAAAGCATGAGTCTCCCCAGTGAGAATCGAACTCACTATTCATTTTTAACTTTTAACGAGAAAAGCTTGTTAACCACTGGCACGACGGTGAAGTGCCTCTACTGCAAAAATATGGAATGGGTCGAGAGAAAATAAAAATGATTAAAAAATCTTGAAAAAATTTATTAAAATCTGATGAAAATATTGGTCGCGAAAAAGATCCCTCGCGAGCCGTGTCTTTGAGACTACTGATATAAGGAATTCAGGAACTTTTTTTTTAAATTGAGTTCAACTCAAGCAAGCTAGTAAAGCCACTAAGACACAAGCGGTCACTGGGTGTGGAATAATTAGAAAACAAACAGCGAGAACAGAATAAGAATAACCAGAAAGACAGTACATAGCGATTGACATTGCATCTAAATTTTTGCAGCTTAACACATCTGAACAACTTCTTCCCAATAGCTACTGCTTTATGGAACAGGCTCCGGAGAGGATATTTCCCTGGCCTGTACAATCTTAAACCACTTCAAGTCTAACCTCAGTCATTATCTATCCAACAAATCCTCAAAATCTACAATTCTTGCATCCATAATTCTTGCATCCATTCAGTAAACCTTTATCATGATTGGATCTTGGTGAACCATTATCATAAAAAAAACATCCTAATGAATGATGGTTGGTGAATAATTAGCATGAAACGTCATAAAAAACACTGGGACAAATCATCTTTATTCCCTTTGTATTCCAGTAAGAAGGAAGAAGTTCCATTTAAAAAGCTCCTCCCCAAGAATCACAACCTTTCGGAATCAGACGCCCGAGTGGATGCTCCTTCGATCGCTACAATTTTAACCATTTCAAATCTAATTTATCTATCTTACATATCCTCATAATCTGAACTTCTTACTCTCTCTTCGGAGAGAGTAAGAACAACAACCTCATTCAATAACCTTCAACCTTGAGTGGCTCTTGTGCCTTATATTGGTAAATAACAACAAAAATATACGCTTACCGGTCACTTTATTACTTACATTTTTTCGAGTGCCAGATTATACCCAATTTTGTTTTGTCATTAAAAACGACTCAATTCTTCATGGCATGTATTCGACGATGTTCGAGAAGAACTCTTTCGAAACCTGGGTCCATGCTCTTATTATTCAAGATTAGTTAGCTTCAAATCCAAGAATTTAAACCGTCTTTGAATTGCATCTTAAATCCGTTGACTTTGTTAAACCACTTTAACACAGAAAACTCATTTCATTGTTTCATGAAGCGACCGGCTATTTTTGATTTGTAACACGGTGCTTTGTCCTGATGAAGGCAGCCCACCAGAGGATAGGTGCACCGCAGTCATAAATTGAGGCACGCGGTTAGCCCCAATATGTAGTTAGTCGGTAGCGGCATTTAAACGATCATTTATTCGTACCAAGAGCTTGAATGCATGCCAAGAAAATCTTCTCCGGACCATTACACTCCTACCCTCAACCTGAAGCATAGACACATGGCCGGGTGTTTACTCCAAATTATTGTCTTTTTTTTTACAGTAAGGTTCACCTTGTACAAGGCCCAGTGTCACTCAAGGTAGAGGGCTACGTTAAGGAGTAGTTTATATAAATAGGATAGGAAGATAACGGTTAACTCTAGACTTGAACAGGTTAAGTTTGTAGTGATCGGGAAAGCATCCTTTTGGGAGTCTCTTCCACAGAGCAATGGTTTGTAGGAAGAAGCTGCTTGAGTGGAACTTACTTCTCACTGATGGAATACGAAGGGAATGCGGATGGTTTGCTACAATGCAAGTGGTATGGCGGGTCCTACCCGTGAAGGTTAAATCTGGCGGAAGTTACGATTCGATTGCCGCAGGATAAATCGTGGTGCATCAGACCAGGCAATGTTTTCTTTTCTTTTCAGTCTATTATCATCCATTATCAAACATAGTTTGGTAATGAAAGATAATACTTAGGACAAGAACAACACATATAAGATTCGCCAGCGGCGCGTAGAAGAAGTAGTCAACTGCTAGAAGTGAGTCAAGTGAATTCCATAATGAATCTCCAACTGCAGACCAACATACAGTATTTATGTAAATGGGGATGTTGCCCATTATCGTCTGTACGTATGCTACAACACTAATGTATGAGATGAAATTCAGCAGTTTGACATGGCCATGTTTAAAAGCCTATATTCAATAAATTGCTGGTATCTCATTGGCTGATTAAGAATTTGCATAAAAGACCATTTGTTCTCGAGCATTCAATCAAGTGGTCAGTGATTGATTTATTGAATTTCAACGGCTTATCAGCCCTTTGCAGTTCAGCCGGGTTCGTTATTTTCATTTACGCGCAAATACCCTTGGAAAATATATGAATCCAACTCTTCTCCCCCACCTATAGGTAAATTAGTAGAACTTGTATCAGTAAGTGATTATTATCTCCAAAAAATTCTTATAATCTAAAAATATTTTCTGATTTTAAATAACATGCAAAGGGTTGATAAGACTTAAAAAGCAAATCAGTCAATCAAAATCAGAAATCTACCTTGTAAATCTTCTGCTCCCATCACCAATTCATGTTATATGCAAATAGACGTGACATTTGTCTATGTGGGCGGGGGAATCAGTTTAGGTTTAACAAATTATAATATTTTACCACGAATGCCGGAGTCCAACATTTGCAGTAAAATGTATTTGATTTAGTAATATGAATATACAAAAAAAGAAAAAAAAGAAAAAAGAAGACAAAAGTAGAGAAAAAATAACCCTGACATTTTGTACATGCACTCTAAATATCTTTTGTTATCATGACAGCAAGTAATAATTAAAATGAATTTCTTTTATGTATTCTTTTTTGATCTCTAGCGTTCCTTATTAAAAAATATTTGGAGAATAATAGTTTAAGGCGTAACTTTTGTTCTATTCTATGTAAAAATTTGATCATTTTAACCAGTAACTATTGTCAATCCGCTTCTTTCAAAATGGGAAAATTGAACGTATTTTGATCGATTCCGTGGTTTTTGATGTCTAATGAAAATAACGGTTATTAAAATCTTTTTCTTTAAAAGAAAAAGAAAGAAGTTTTATTTGCACAGTTCGCATGTACACACACACACACACATACACACACATATGCACAGAGAGAGAGAGAGAGAGAGAGAAGGAGGAAGAGAGAAGGTAACAATACCCACCGCCCAAACAAAGTAAAATTCAGACACAGAAAGCAAGATAGAGCGCCCACCCCACGCGCGCGCGCACACACACACACATATGCACAAAGAGAGAGAGAGAGAGAGAGAGAGAGAGAGAGAGAGAGAGAGAGAGAGAGAGTAAGGAGGAAGGTAACAATACCCACCGCCCAAACAAAGTAAAATTCAGAGACACAGGAAGCAAGATAGAGCGCGCGCGCGCGCACACACACACACACACACACACACACACACACACACACACACACACACACACACACACACACACACCCAGCCCACAACAACAACAAACAAATGATATTTCAGGCTATGGAATACAATATTTGTCAAAAAACAAAAAAAATATATAAATAAAATGCATTCCGACATCTTTCATATGCTTCTAACAATACTTTTGTTACCATAGCAACCCCCCTACCACAAAAAAACGAGTAAGAATTTTTTCGTTTAACCTCTTATTTGCGATCAGTACACACTAAAAGGAATAATAAAAAAATAGGCCTGTAAATTCTTCTATCTTGTTTATTGACGAAATATTGCAGAAAAAAAGAAAATTATGTAGATACACTTCAACGATTACATTGTGTCCAACACAACAAAGAGAAATATTTTTCATTTCATATTTATATAAATTTGTGCGGCACAAATACCTCCCAGAAATATCTCCCATATATACCTCCCAGAAATAACACCTACATAAATATAATGCTGCTCGATAAAGACACCATTGCCACAAATATCTTACGATTATGTTGAAGGTATTTCTGGAAGTTACTTGTGTGAGTTATTTCTGTCGCAACCCGGTACTTGGGTGCGTGGTTTACGGATAAAACTACAGAGGCTAAGATAAGTCTCCGAAGATAAAGTATACGGGTTCGAGTCTTACTTATTCTTATCCTCGTCTAAAGACCGTAGAACGTCCCGAACAGGTACGGCGCATAGAAATTTTATCATTTGGACAGAGTAAAACAACCCATAAGCTATCTATCGAGCTTGAGTAAATGGAGGGCAGAACAGGATTTAGAAGAGATAGCCAAAAGACAAAATTTATTAAGAGTTACAAATGCGTGGCAATTGTGGAGAGTCATGATCACCAACTTCCTGAACAGACACGACACATAGAAACCTTACCATTTAGACAGAGTAAAACAACCCATAACCTACCTATCGAGCTTGAGTAAATGGATGGCAGAACAGGGTTTTGAAGAGATAACAAATAAACAAAATTTATTAAGAGCTAAAAAATGTGAGGCAATTCTGGGGAACAATGATCACCAACTTTCTGAACAAACACGGCACATAGAAATCTTACAATTTGGATAGAGTAAAACAACGTAAAACCTACCTAGCGAGCTTGGGTAAATGGTTGTTGGTTAGTTGTTTGGGGTTTTATGGCATATCAACCGCTATGGGTTATCTTAATGCCAAATCTAGTTTGCACATATATATTAAATATATATATACATTGTAAATATACTAAGTTGGTGCAAAAATAATGACGTTTTTTGACGTTAAAAAATACGTCAAAAAACGTCATTATTTTTGCACCAACCTAATAATTTGAGGATAACATCCTTAAACCACAGTTTGTTTATTTTTACTCAAGTAAATGATTTTGGCAACATTATTTTTTCAAAAATGTATAGCTGGCAGCATTATTTTTTTTAAAAACGTATATCTGTATATCTGGCAACATTATTTTTCTGAAAACATTATTTGAGGCCTTGCTGTTGGACGTAGTTTATCGTCATACCCAAGACGCTTAGGTAAATGGATGATAAAAGGTATAGGAGAGATAGACAAAATTTATTAATAGCTACAAATGAGAGCCAATTGTGGGGAGCCAACGTCCTGAAAATAGAAAATGTTACCATTTGGACAGAATAAAACTAGGCATAATATCGTGCTTGAGTAAATGGATGACATAATAGGGTTTAGGAGATACAACAGAAATAAATAAATTCATTAAGAGTTACAAATTAGAGGAAATTATGGAGAGCCATGTTCATTGACTTCCTGAACAGACATGTCGCATAGCAATCTTGCTATTTGGACAGAGTAAAACAATGCATAACCTACCTCTCCAGCTTGAGTAAATGGATGACAGAATTGGGTTTAGGAGTGATAACATAAGATAAAATTTATGAAGCGCTACATATGAAAGGCAATTGTGGAGAGCCATTATCACCTACGCTCTGAAAGGACAAAACACTTAGAAATCTGTCGGGCAGAGTAAAACGACACATACAAGCTTGTGTGAATGGATGGCAGGACATGGTTTAAGAGAGATAACAAGAACAGATGTATATTGCAGATAAAAATATTTAAATATTGTTCGCCACTTCTTTTTGCTTATCGTTCTCATTAGCACAAATCACAGATCCTCCATGTCATAGGTTCTTCGTTGGTCAGATCAGCAAACGATTTTATTTGGAATTGCGATGAAAGTTAGTAAAAATAGAATCTATGTGGACGATGTTCAATGATTACTGGATACGTAATGCATCGTACGACCGTTGTAGAACGAAATGACTGAAATGCTGTTCAAAACACAGGTGTGCGTGGCAGTGAAAAATGAGCGAAAATTCATCCAGAGTGAAATCAATATTTGATAGTGCATTATTGTAAGTTGATTACAGCTATTGTAACTCTCTGTGCAGAATCTAAACAAATGAATTGAAAATCTCATATTTTCTTCAACATGTGTTATTACAAATATTGTAGTTAGCTTACGTTAGAGACAAGGTCAAATGGAGTAAGGATCAGGAGAATTGGCAGTCCCAAGCGAAAGGAGCATGATTAGGCGTGGATTTAACAAACACTACCCCGTAAAATATACTCTTGCTATAGAAAAGCTAATACAGTGTAACCCGGATATAAGAGAAACCCGGATATAAGAGAGATTTTATCTGGTCCCAAATTAGAGCCTGTGTTAATGTATATAAATTAGATCAAACCCGGATATAAGAGACTTTTCTCCGGTCCCGACAACTCTCTTATATCCGGGTTACACTGTAGTAGATTAATACGCCCTAATATCGTGTTATACGGCTGATGAATGTGAAATAATAATAATAATAATAATAGTCAAGAGAAGAAACATTCTGTTGAAATAATGTTTAACAGTGTTAAGCACTTGTTCTTGTTAGCTCTGTTATCTGTTTTTTCTTTATCTTCTTAAATCGCGCTCATCTCTTAACCGTTGAAAAATATTAACAGAGTCACGTCAATCATTTTTAATAATAATAATAATAATAATAATAATGCAAGAAATTGGTATAAACTCCACTCAGACTCGGTTACAGACATACAACCTGTAACTATTTTATGGGACTTCACAATACACACAGGGCAATCAAAGCTAATCGCCTAGACATCGTAATCAGAGTCCACAAAAACAAAATGTGCCTTCTTATTGACATGTCAGTCCCTGCAGACTGTAATGTATCTTTGAAGGTCTGTAAAAATCTATGAAACTACAAGGACCTTGAAATCGAAATCTCAAAAATGTGGCATATAAGGACATTAACAGTTCCAGTTGTAGTTGGAGCCCTCGGATTGATTGGGAAAAGGTTCCGAAAATCTCACTGAAGGAATTCTTGGTAGCCCAAGACTTAAAGAAATACAAAAAAATCTACTGATAAATACAGCTTATACCTTATGAAGGGCTTTATTTATTGTTTTCCTCAAGTAATGCTCAGTGGAAAATGACATGATATTATTTCGGACCTTAGGTCTCTGGTAGGGACTCAGAAAGAAATGAGTATACAGCAGAAATAAAAAAATAATAATATGAAGAAAAAGAATGTGTTTTTTATTTTTTTAAAATCAATTCACATCAAGCAAGGCTATAATGCCACTAAGATGGGCTACTGGGAGTGAAAAAGTATTAGAAGACTTTCGAAAGAACCGGAAACATAATGCTAAACAGGAAACAAAGAATAAAGCCCTACCCTTGTTCAAAAGACCAAGGTGGACTGTGAAAAGGGTCAGAGGTGAACCTAGAATGACAGTTCCTGCAAACTGTATGTATCTTTGAAGATATTTAAAAACTATCAAAATGCAATAATCTTGAAGTGGAAATCCTCAAAATGTGGCATATGTAGACATCAACAATTCCATTTGCAGTTGGGGTCTTGGTTTGTATGGAAATGGTTGGAAATCGACTTATGTAAGGGATCCCTGGTAGCCCATACCTTAAAGAAATGCAAAAAAAAAAAAAAATGTTCTCTCTAGTACAAGTTACACCTCACCAAGAGTTTATCTATGTAAAATTTGTGTGGTCTTAGTTTGTTTTATTATATATATATATATATATATATATATATATATATATATATATATATTTACAAAAAAAACGTTGAGTGTGAAAATGTCATGATGCCATTTTTGACCTTAGGTTTCTGGGATCCTGAAAGAAATAAGTCTATGACAGAAATCAAAGGATAAAGTCCTACCCTTGTTCAAAGGAAATAATACATACATACACACATACATACACACATACATATATACACATTAGGTTGGTGCAAAAATAATGTCGTTTTCTCACATAGTAACATATGTGAGAAAACGACATTATTTTTGCACCAACCTAATACATACATTGTTGAATACGGCTCGCATTCTGTTATATAGGAATAAAGTGTTGCTGCCGACATTTGAGTTTGAACATAGATTGTCAGTGAGCAAACACGGGCGATCCCATTATTGAATTAAGTAGACCACGTAACGATAAAGGAAACATATAAGTAGAATGCATCGTGACGTCTAACGATCGTCATTTCTACTCTTTTCTCTATTACTAGTAGTATAGTTGTATCTGCGACTACAAAGTGTCTACTACAACGAGCATTACAAAATGACAACACGTATTACAAAAGTGTCAAACAAGCGTTCGTTGACATCACAAAACATTCAACTTTCCACACATAGAGAAGCCACCACAAGTTGGACTCTGGAATTTCAGCATTTAGACTCATAGAAAACTTAGGCCAATCTACTTGATATATTTGTGAAAAATCATGCTGAAACCATGTGTCTTCTGATAGAAGTTGCAATCCCAGCCGACCAGAAACATATCTCTGAAAGCTTTTGATAAACTAAGTAAATACAAGGACCTCGAGATTGAAATCAGTAGAACGTGTCGTCTAAAGACAACATTGCTTGTTCATTGGAGCTTTGAAAATGTCATCATAAGAAAGAACAAATATGTGAGACAAATTCCTTGTAGCCCTAGACATGTGATTTATAAAAAAAAAACAAAAAACATTCCCATGGCTACTTCTCACATCTTTCGAAGATTCATTTCCATACATTGACCACAGTTCTATTATTTTTTCTCATTGATTGCATGACACATCATCTGTTTGCAACTTCTGATACAAAAATCTTATCTCTTGAAGTCTCTGGCTTAGACTTGGGGGCAACTCGTACAAGAAGAAGCAAATGCATATTTTGTTACGTCCTTAATATTATATCATATGTTTTTATATCCGGGTTTTCAAACCTCAGTTAATACCGTATTATGTTTGATCAGCCCATAAAATACTTTTTCTTACTATTTATTTAACAAGTTGCAGGTGAATTTTTCATGATTAGTCAAATAACGTTTTGAAAACACCTGTCACGTAACTACAGGGAATTTCGGGTTTTAGCCTATTTCGGGAGTTACCATTTTTGTTGCGAGGGTGGAAGGGATTCATTTTAATGCCTCCTGGTATTATTTGTCTCGCAAAACGTATCTGGCGGACTCATGTGAGTCCGGTAAACAAGAGACAAAACATGGATTAAAAAAATAATGCATATATTAACAAAAGAGATATTACATTAATGTGTACACAATTGAAAAGTAAAAAATAACTAGAAATTAAAAACTTAGCTATTTACGAATTGTGCGTGTCTGTGTCTGTGATAAACGTGTGTGTGTCTGTGTGTAAGAATTCAGTTATCAGCCGACCGGGGAAATGAACGTTACTAGGTGGGATGCCTTCATTTACATATTGCTACCTCTAGAAGCAGGTGGAAGAAAGAGGAAATGGAAGGACAATGTTTGTCTTTTTTATAGAACTTAAACAGCGCCATTTAATGGGCGTTTTGGTGAAGCCAAATGGGGTAATCAACAAGTTATAATAATTGCGCAGAATATAATCACATGTGCGTAAAATAAAGATTCCTGTAATAATTGTGGCAGAAATGTATGGATATATTACAGTAATCCTATTGTTTGTTGCTAGGAATTTGAAAATATAGTTAAAGGGGAGTCATGTTAATCATACTGAAAATAAAATCAAGACTATTTTTGAATATCCGAAATTTTGAAATCTTGTCCTTTTAATTCGATTTTTAAGAATAAAAAAATATGAGTTTTCATTTTCAAACTGAAAAAAAAAAAAAAAAAACGCACAAGGATAAATATAAAAGAAAATAAACACTGTTCCACGGTCGGGTACATCAGTTGAGGTTGATATCTATCTATGTGTGTGTGTGCGCGTGTGTGATACTTAAAATGTTATTTAATAAAGTGTTATTTTTTCCTTTAGATATTTTGTTTTCTCGGAGTATATTAATTATTGAAACACACACGCACAGACACACAGACACACACGCGCACAAATAAACGCTCCCATTCAGCTCAGATGCACTTCACATAAAAAAAAAAGATAGAAGAGAAATGGGATGTTTGCCAAACAAAATTTGTATTGAGCTTTCTTTTTGTGAGAATAACAGTTTTTAAAATCGATCGGTTTGATTTAAATAAATACAAAAGAACACGTACACACATATGCAAAATGCATAGACGAACGCTCACATAAGACTTGTTAACTCAGACAGATGCACGTAATTATCCCCCCCTCCGATTTTTCTCATCATCTTTTGAACAGAAAGCCGCACACCTATATTGACGCTGTTTCTCCTTCGTTTAAATCTAAAGTTATTTTCTTTGCCTTACAAACAAACTCTTAGTTCTCAGGCACTAAGAGTGGCATACAACATTAGATTATAGACTTGCCGCTAAAGATGTCAATGCCTCTAACACATTCATAAGCTTCAACCAGCCAGTCTAGATACAAATTGTTTCAGGAGAATCAATAAAGTCTTTCGAATATTTTACGTACCGAAGAAGCTAAATTACAACCCAATACAATAATTCCAGTCAAACAGTGTAATGAAGGTCGCCCTTAACGGATTCTCCTCCAGCTCTATTCTCATGAATGCAGGTGTTCCCCAAGGCTCTATCCTGTGTCCTACATTGTTCTTTATCTTCATTCTCGATGTCATCAATTCCCAAGTAGGTATCTATGCAGACGACACTAATATTTACTCCTGCCTAAATAGCAAATCTGGTATCGCTGAAAAAACTAACCTGGCCGTTGGACTCGAAAAGGACCCCCAATCGGTTGTTGATTGCGTCAGGAAATGGCTGGTTAACTTTAATGCCTCAAAAACAAAACTTCTCTCTATTAACCATCACAGAGAATCTTCCCTGTCTCGCATTAGAATGTCTGAGCACCTCTCTGCGACTGCTTGGTCTCACACTGTTCGCTGACCTGGGATGGATAAAATACATTGAAACAATAGCTTCATCTACCGCAAGGAAAATTGGTTTTCTGTGTCGAACCAAAACGTTTTTCCCGACCGAGTCCATCCTTCAAATCTATAAATCAACCATTCGCCCTTGCATGGAATACTGCTGTCATATATGGTCTGGAGCCCCCGCTGTTCGTCCCAAGGTCCTCGACAAAAATCCAGAGACGGATATGCAATGTGCTTGACCCTGATCTGGCATCTCGTTTATAGTCGCTCTCTCACAGACTTGTCGTCGCCTACCTCCGTTTTTTCTACAAATACTTTCACGGTAACTGCTCCGACGAGCTACTTTTGCTAGTTCCCAAACTACTTGAATTTAAACGTGATACTAGGTTGGCATCTCATCCCACCCTTTCACTGTCGTAACGGTTAAATGTAGCCGTTTCTTCTACTCCAATAGAGTAGAAAGTATCTGTAGGCGATATGTCAGACCAGGACCAATTAATAGAGACCAGGACCAACCACATTGCATATCCTTCTCTGGATTTTGTCGAGGACCTTTAGACGAACAGCAGGTATGTTACTGTTTGGGTATTAACTAAAACCTTTGAGTCTAAACTTGATGGAACCTACATTCGGATGCTTAGAGCTACACTTAACATCTCTTTCAGACAACATCCAACTAAATCACAGCTCTATGAACCCATCCCTGATATTTATACAATTTTACGTGAACGCAGAATGCGCTTTGTAGGACACACCCCGGGCGAGCAAAGCAAGTACTTGCAAGTGATCTACCGCTCTGGACTCTCAGCCGTGGCGCAAGACAGGTTGGTCGCTCAACAACCACCTACGTTGACAAACTATGTAATGACACAGGGTACCACCCTAATGACCTTCCGACCTCAATGCAGAACCGTGTTGGCTGAATTCCGAGATAGATTGACCAATAATAATTCATTTTAAAGTGCTTGGCATAGAACGTTGGTTTGTAAGTCATTGTTCGTGAGTTCGATACTCAGGGGATCCTTTACTAATTTGGCCTTGCGGCAGACTTTGCTAAGATACGTAAATATTTCCTCATTAATTGCTTCATTATTGCAGCCTTGTGTCATATTAAGCTAAGCCCTTTGCAGTTAGTTAACAAACTGGATATGTAGTTAATGTAACTACTTTCGTAATGTAGACGAGACGAGCCGAGTTCAAATTCTGGCTTAGTCCGTTGCTTTCACTTTTACAATAATGCTTTTGGGACTCATACAATTACAAGTAATTTATAATAATATTTTAAATATTAAATAAAATAATTGATTTAATTAGATTAAATATTTATTTTTAGCATATTAATTTTTTGAGACTGTTTCTAAATCTTTCATTGTCTTAAATCTTCCGCCTCACCTGCTATCCTCTTCCGTCGCACCTATGCGGGGCGCTACACAGTTTGTGAATCATTCTATTACATACATTATCTTACGATATGAATATTTCTCACCCTGTTTGTCTAACACACAACTCTATATCACTTTTCTCACTTTAATACAGTATTTATCCTCTACTAAGCGCCGGTCGTAAAGCGAGGGTTAGTAAGAAAACGAACGTCGAGTATACGAGGACTGATCAAAAAATATCGGGACTTGTGCAATAAAAATAAGAATTCCTGGAACTCCTTTTTGGGATAGCGAACAGCAGCCTCAACGCCTTTTCTTGGATTTCCCCGACATCTTGAAATCTTGTTCCTTTTTTAAGTGGGATTTCATTTTTTAAAGAGGAAAATGTCGGAATGGGCAAGATCTGGGGAATATGGTGGTTATAGGACCAGAGGAATATTGTTATTGGCTAAAAACTACTGTATAAGTCATGGTCACTGATGGTATCTCTGTAGTGGGGTGAAACGACCACACTCTACACACTTTCCTTCAAAATACTACTATAAACGACGGAAGTTAGCGAGATCGTTATAACTTAGTTTGCATACGTGAAAGAGTTCAAGGTCACACTGTTCCAAGCGGTTTCACACTGTATACTTTAGCTCTGTTACCATAGCAACAGTACCGATAGTTTCTGATCAGACCTTGTACTTGGGGCTACAAAGCAAGCGTTATTCAAGTAAGAGATTCAAATGGACGTCAATCCCCCATCGATAAATATAGTTATAGCTCAATATTGACGCTAATTTTTCTAGTAGGGAAGAATATGCTATAATATGCACGTATCGGTTTCTATACTTACAACGGGAACAATGTGATGCGGCGGAGTCACCAGCCTTTTATTAGAATTAGAAAAAAATAGCGCCAATATTCAGTTATAACTGTATCGATTGATGGGGGTGTTGACATTCAATTGGATCTCTTTAGTTCATGTTGGACCCCCGTTTTATCACCCCCTTGACTATGGAATGGCATATCATCCTCATGACAGCCTGTGCCGATTTTTTTTTAATTTTTTTTTTTACAATAAATTGGACTTCAATACAGGGCGCCAATACGGAGATATTCTAACTCAGAAACCTGATCACGCAAGCCATTATTACTAATTTCGATTCACTCTGGGTGAGGACAAACTTTTGGAAATATCAGTCACATTTACAGGCTAACTGAAGAGGAGCAAACCAATATCACAACTCATTATTAAAGTCTTGAACCAAACATAGTCAATAGACAGGACTTATCTATCTCCTGCCTCTTTTTGCTGTTCGATACGTACATTTTGATTTGCAAATGTACACCTTCTCTACCCGTTCACAATCGCAAGTATATTGTTTTTTTTTTCTCTCACTTGTAGCTTCTATCTCTTCCTCCAATTGCACACGTCTATTCATTCTTGAATGAAGATACTGCGACCACCACCCTCATTGCCACACCCACCTCTACCATCACGACATACAACAGTAAATGCACATATAATCTCCATCTGTTTCCCAGGCTTTATCCTCTTGCTTCGCGCACATCTCTCTTGCAGTAGGATATTCTCTCAATCAGGCAAACATATCTGCTTTTTCTTATCCACCCACCACCTCGCTACGTTCTCTTTCTCTTTCTCTCCCTTACGCACCCACAAATAAACAAGCACTTTAAATTCTTCTGTGTATGAGGAAAGAACAATGCCAATGTCGTGCTTTGAAAACATTGATTAAGACAAATCAATATTCGTATTCTTAGGACAAAATACAAATTCTCTAAAGACGTCATTTAAAGACAGTCCGCAAAAATGATTTGCATAGAAAATGGCCAGTCTAAAAGACATTATTTTAAAATAATATATATATATATATATATATATATATATATATATATATATATATATATATATATATATATATATATATATATATATTCTAAAATGTAATAGCATCTATACATAGAAATGATTCACTTTTGGGACCTATCAGCCTGCACAGTCTTGGTTGTTTGTTTGGTTGGTTGATTTTGGTTAGCGGTATATCAACACCTCTGTGGGTTATTTAATACCAAAATCTACATTTTGAACATAGTTTTATGGCTTCAACTACAGATAAATGTATCGTTGATCATTTTGTTTTAAATTTATATTATTGCTAATATTTCTATAAATATGCATTGTTGGTTGATTTTGTTTAGCGGGATATCAACACCTCTGTGGGTTATTTAATGCCGAAATCTACATATTTTGAACACAATATTATGCTTTCAATTACAGATATTTTGTACATAATTTTATAATTTCAAGGTACAGTATATTTTTTTTAAGTATATAGTTAAAATATAGTTTGAAGATCATAAAATGTATCGTTGGTAATTTTGCTATAATATTTTTTTTTACCATTACATTGATTGGCATTTTGCTATAAAAATTATAAAAATTTTATTATAGAAATGTATTGTTGATTTTTGTTTGGGGGTTCACTCTTTACCCATAGCTGGAACCCCGGGTTCAGGTGGATTTGGAAACAACAGCAGTTAAGAGGTAATTCCACACTTCTTAAAACCTCGAATGCCTTGATCAGAGACCTTGCTGCCGTATGTAGTTTATCGTCATACACAAGACGATATACATTCTTGGCTTGAAATGAAGTCTACATAAGAGTTCCTTGTCATGTGTTTGATACTTTAATTTTGTAGGGGTGTTTTGCAGTGATCAACCTACAGATTAACGTATCGATCTCGGTGGTTCGTTAATATGATTTTGATTCTTATGTAATCCATATAGATATTAATTATGGACACTTAGACGCAGTGTAATGATTAACAAGCTTGTTTCGCGAGAACAATTAGGTCTGAGTAGTGAGTTCGATCCTCCATAGAGGCTCCTTAATGTCAGCCTTGTGTCACATCTAAGATATACTTAGAAAATCCCCATTTGACTCCTCGTGTGGTGTAATGGTTAGCAAACTTGTCTCGCTAGAACAATTACAACTGAGTAGTGAGTTCGATCTTCACCAGCTACTCCAGACTTTCGGCCTTGTGCCACATCTATCCTACGTTTAGAAAATCGCCATAAAGATATTGACTAAAAGAAGGTAAAAAAAGATTGTTTTGCGCCAATGTTCAAAGTGAAGAGCTCTGCCGAATTCGCTTCCGAGATCAAGGTTTCAAAATTGTTCAGACTCTTCATAATAGTGGTTATAATCTAGCCAAGTAGAGCTTAGTCTAGTCTAAGCTAGTTTATAGCCCGAGATATGAAATATGCTAGCCCCGTTCATAATCGTCGAGCCTGGCCTGTACCTAGATGGGTGACCGCTTCGTAGTAACAGGTGCTTTAAGCTTGGATGCGCAGGTGGTGTAAAGGATTATTTCATTTGGTTTCGTTATATTCACTTAAAAATACCTTCGGGAAAAGTATGAATCCACCTCTTCTCCCCCCACGCTTAATTGGGTTAATTACTAAGACATGTATCACTAAATCATTATTATCTCCCCTCCAAATTCTTACAATCTAAAAATATTTCTGGCTTTAAATAATCTGCAATGGGTTGAAAGCAGTAGAGACCGAATCAATCAATCGATCAACCCAGTCATATATCGTGAGTCATTTTGTTCTCTAGGAGGCGTTTAATCTCGGCTGGTATTCTCTTATATACTATAGTCATAACGAAGACACAGATCCGTTTTATACGCAAATAAAAATGGTAGACATAGGCTCGATTTACACTAAACGAAAGATATTGGCCATGTATATTCCAGAGTCTGCGAATATTTGTGTTTTTTTTATCTATCTATCTATCTATCTATCTATCTATCTATGTCTATTATATATATATATATATATATATATATATATATATATATATATATATATATATATGTGTGTGTGTGTGAATGTGTGTGTAAAAATTTCAGATACAATAGAATAAAGCAAAAGGAAAACTTAAGTTTAGTTATACATAGAAATAAATTCAATCACAAATTTGATCTAAAGAATGCCATATTTATTAAAAGAGAATGTGATTTAGAATTAAAATTCTCGAAAGTGCCGCTATCGAATTTTATCAAAATATAAATCTGCGCCCAAGATTTTTACCAATATTTCTATTCCTGAAATAATTATTATTTTCACAAACCGAGATACATGACTACAAAAATGTTAAGAAATTAAAAGAAAACGGTTAAATTCATAACTCCATGTTATTTAAAATATATACTAATTAGCATGAAAAATACATTCTAAAACATCACTTTCGTTTATTATTGAATTGTGTCACTTCCTGGCTTCCTTAGTCTTGCCTGATTTTTCAGTTAACCTGATGAATATTTATGAGCATTTTTAAGCTTAAAAGTTTTGAAAAACCATAACATTTTTGCTCTTGTATATAAATACTTGTTATAAAATCAAATCCTTACATTTGCCTTGATAAAGACCCTCAGAGAACGAAACGTGTCGGCTATGTTTTTTTGTCTTTATTCACACACACACACACACACACACACACATATATATAAATTAATTATATTAAGAAACAGACAACTTTAAGGGTTCATGTTGTTTATAATTTATTTCCTTACAATCGAAATTCGATTTTAATTCCCCAGATTAACTTTTTCATACAAATAAATGGCTGACAAATATTATCCATAAGAATTACTTATTTGTCACCCATTTATTTGTATGAAAATTTTGATCTGAGGAATTAGAATCGAATTTCGGTTGTAAGGAAATAAATTATAATCACCATGAACCCTTAAAGTTGTCTGTTTCTTAATATGTTTTTACATTGAGTTCTCTGTATTATATCCTCCCTGGAATTATCCATACGGATTACCAAACACATATTTACCCATATATATACCCATATATATATATATATATATATATATATATATATATATATATAAGACAATTTTTATGTTTAACATTATTTTTATAGATACAAATATTTAAGCAAATGCTCTGTTTATAATAAACAATATTAAACAACATTTACCGCCTTGAAATGATTCGAACCTGTATACTATAAGGAACCGTCATTTAGCTTGACGTGACTTTACCGATTTGGCCACGAAGGAGATTTCAGTTAGCAAGGTCGAATTTACTGTATTTAAACTTCAATCTTCCATGAATCTCTCACGTACATTCATATCTGCTCATGGCGTATCAAATGTAAACAAATGACGTCACACATTATGAAATGGATAAAGTCCGACAATTATTTTAATATGTTTATACATTCTTTTTATAGATACAAATATTTAAGTAAATGCTCTGTTTATAGATGCTGGTATATGGCGGGAAATAATAGAAACATGCTGTCGTAATTTTACTTTTGTATTATACAAGTTAAAATGAGAAGAAACATGGAACTGAATCAGTCTTCTAAATTATTTGAATTGGAAATCAGCGGACGTAAATTTAACAGGTACCAAACATGACAGCGCCCTCTTTTTTTGAAAACTCACCAGAACAGGCAATGGCAAAAAACAAGCGCCTTGTGTATGACAATAAACTACATTCAACATCAATGCATCTTGGGAGATTGGAGGTTTTCAGGAAGTGGAACTACCTCTTAATTTCTGTTGTTCCTAGGCTCACCGAGCTCATGGTGGGGTAGCACCTGTTAGAGCCCCAGCTATGGGAAAATAGTAAACTCCCAAACTAGGCTCAAAACACTATGAAAGCATAAAAATATATTCTTATAGAAAAACTTCCAGCAATAAATTTTAATAATTAAAAGAAAAAAAAAATTCCAGCAATATATTTTAATCGTGAAAAAATTACTAAATCTCCCAAGGAATTTAAAATTCGACATTAAAAGACCCATATGCCGTTAAACAAACCCAACCAAAAAAAAAAAAAACAAAAAATCAAAAAACAAAACAAAAAATAAAATACAACTTTTAAAAATATTGTAAACGTTTGCTTTGCCGAATGCTTTTGCTCGTGATGTAGTGAATTTGATGAGGATCGTTAGTGGAGAAAAAGTTACCATGGTTACGAAACAGGACACGATAGCAATGATATATCTTTAGAAATTTCAGTCAAATTGTCATGGATTTTGAAATGTAGCGGAAGAGTTCTAGCTTTATAGAAATGCATTGATATTCAATAGAATAACGTAAATAACAAAAACCTATGCAAATATAACGATGACGTAAGAATATCGGTGAAAACAAATATTATGATAATATAAATATTAATAATCCAAATTCGTGTATTGAAATCCTTGTATCAATTCTTGTATCATTCGAACTATTGATCTCATCTTATAGATGCTCTTACAGACACGACCTTTCGACCAAGTGTCCTCTGGTTATCATCAGGTGTCTATTGATTGGCTGATATGGGATATCTAGTGATTACTGTGATATTTTGTTCCTTTAATATTGTGGAAAAAATTAAATTAAATTGGTATTTTTGGTCAACATTGAAATGATTATATTGTTTTTTTTTAATTTCTTCCTTGTTAATTTATATGGTTCTTTTACTACACTAATTGCACCATATGAAATTTTTTAATGTTTTCCACTGCCATCGGCATGCTGCTTTCAAACTGTCAATACTTGCACTGCTGATCAATGTCTGAACCAATATTAATTTCCAATCAAGATTTTGATTTTTACTTCTTGGGTTAAATTCGTCCGTTCCCAACTTTTTGCTGTTTTAGTCATTATACTAGTCGCACATCCAAACTTACAACACCTGGGATCTCCAAACGGTCACCCATTTAGGTACTGTCCAATCTCGACGTTGCTCAACATCGGTGATCGTACGGAAACTGGTGTTTCAACGTGGCTTAAATTCGTAAAGTCTAGGTACCATAGTGGAAAGTTCGCCAGAACAATTACCATGAAAGTGTTTATAGAAGAGACACAGGGAATCGACGTTACGGTGTTGGGAAAATGACTGAAGTATAACTATAATTTTTACAAGACAAGGGAGTCCATCATACATAAAATAGGGAGTTAGTTTTATTTCAGTCGTTTCACCCCAGCCAAGGCAATAAAGCCAATAAGATTCAAGTGATTACTCGGTGTAAAATAATATTGATTGGTTGATTGATTCGTTTTCTACGGCTTATCAAGCCTTTGCAGGTTATTTAAAGCAATACAATATTTCCAGATTGTGAGATATTTTTTTTGAGATAATAATAGTTTTAGTAATACAAATCTACTAATTAACCCATATCTGGAGGAGAAGAAGCAGATTCATACTTTTCCCAAGAGTATTTTCGTGTAAGTGAATATAACAATCCCGACGGGAATTGGAACTCTCCGATTAATAATTCCGAGCCATTAACCATTATACCAGTCGCACATCCAAGCTTACAACGCCTGGTATCCCCAAACGGTCACCCATCTAGGTACTGTCCAAGCTAAACGTTACTCAACTTCGGTGATCGTACGGGAACCGGTGTTTCAGCATGATGTGGCTGAAATTCGTAACGTCTAGGTACTATAGTGGAAAGTTCATCAGAACAATTACCATGAAAGTGTTTATAGAAGAGACACGGGGAATCTACGTTACGGTGTTGGGAAAATGACTGAAGTCGAGATGCCAGGTCAGGACCGGTAACATTTCAGATTGTTCTTTGTATTTTATGAAGAATCTCTAAATAGATAGCAGAAGCACTAGACCAGATGTGACAGCAATGTGCAATGCATTAACGAATCGTAGACTTATAGCACTGAAAATTTTTATTTTTAAGAATTCTATAATCTTTCCATTTTTTCTTTTAGTTTTGTACCTGAAGATAGAAATACTCTTCAAACTAGTTTTCTTTTGAAGAGAGAATACATCTAATTGTGGAAAAAAAAAAATTAAATAAATTAAATTGGTATTTTTGGTCAACATTGAAATGATTATATTGTTTTATTTCATTTCTTCCTTTTTAATTTATATGATTCTTTTACTACACTAATTGCACCATGTGAAATATTTTAATGTTTTCTATTGCCATCGGCATGCTGCTTTCAAACTGTCAATAGTTGCGTACCTGGAACTGCCGATCAATATCTGATCAAGTATTAAGTTCCTATCAAGATTTTGTTTTTTTACTTCTTGGGTTTATTTCGTCCGTTGCCACTTTTTTGCTGTTTTTTTTATATATTTTCTGGAACGTTATAAAGAGCCAGCCATTTTTCAAGCGTCTTTAGAGATGGGTTATATACATGGGTTTCACTTAAGATGTGGGATGGTCTCAAAAGACGTTCAAAGTCACTAACCTCATTGAGAGTGCAACTGCATCATTGATTCGTGATTGGTGAGAATTTAGTGCCAGCTTCGCGATGATGAAAAGTTACGAGCTTAGTTTTTGAGGTATAAGATATAAGACTGATCCCTTCCACTGGGCTGTTAGAGCTTGATCAGTTGATAGATCGGCTGTCAGGCTCCGGTCTGTACAGATATTTAAGAATATATATATATATATATATATATATATATATATATATATATATATATATATAAGCATTTCACCCCAAGCAAGGCAGAAATGCCACTAGTACGCAGGGGGTTACAGCGAGTGAATGTGAGAGAAAAGATTGAGTATAGGGCGGATTGACGAAAGGACGAAAGATGAACGGGATATAGATGGCAGTTGACGTTACATTTACATTTTTTGAAGATTGCATTTATCAGGGAAGCAAGTAAACGGAAGGGAATTCCACAGGCGCGAAGTACGACGAAAGAAACCAGAGTAGTGCTGGCGGTTGCATTTAGTTATTTCAACAGTAAATTGGTGCGATGTCAATCTAGTAGCACGCTAAAATTCACGTAGTCGGAGCACCAGGAAAAAAAAGCTCGACAGACTAGTTGCCATGAAAATATTTGTAGAAAAGTCAGAGGGAAGCCACGCCAGGTCAGTGAGAAAGTTACTAAAGTAGAAACGTCTGTTGAGGATTGAATACATCACAGATTTCAGAAATATTGTAACGAAACGTCTTTCCTTTATTTTTTCTATAAAGAAAATAGTTTGATCAAAATCTATCCCATTATTTTATTTTTTTTAACTCTTTTTCATAATCTGAAATATTTATTAATTTGTAATATTTAATTGATTCGGTATTTCATTCAAGAAATCCAATGGAGATTGTATCGTGCTAATGAAACATTACCCAACATTACGCACAGTAATGACGCATATCACTGTTTAGATGTATTATTTATTCATTTAATTTTTAATCAAGTACACCCCAAGCAGGACAGTAAAGCCAGCGAGACGCAAGTGGTTAATGGGTGTGGAAGAGAGAGAATATTGCTAAGGAGATGAGAATAGAGGAAGAGTAATCAGGAAGACAGCAGATAGCAATTGACATTGGATTAAAATTTTTGCAGATTAAAGTTGGCTGGAAAGCATGGAGACTAAAGAGAATTCCAGAAGCGAGAAGATAACGGTTTAACATGGACTTGAACAGGTTATGATTGTAATGGTCCTACTTCTTGGGAGTTAGTTAACACAAAGCAGCAGTTCGTGGGAAGAAGCTGCTCGAGTGGAACATACATCTCACCAGTGGAATATGACATACTCGCCATTGCTTATTGTATGAATTCGGAAAGTGTAGGAATTCTACAGAGGTTTGTAAAAACATGCGGTGTATAGAGATACAGTGAAGGCTCGTAAATATCTATCTATCTATCTATCTATCTATCTATCTATCTATCTATCTATCTATCTATCTGTCTGTCTGTCTGTCTATCTATCTATCTATCTGTCTATCTATCTATCTGTCTGTCTATCTATCTATCTATCTATCTATCTATCTATCTATCTATCTATCTATCTATCTATCTATGTGTGTGTGTGGTGGGGTCTGTTCGGGAAGTAATTACGTATTTCAACACTATAAATTTACATCCGGCAGCAAGGCCTCTTATCGGGAAATCGGAGGTTTTGAGGAGCGTAGAACCACCTCTTAATACCTGTTGTTCCCAGGTCAACATTGAAGCGGGATGGAGGCACCTTTTAGGGCCCCAGCTACAGGCAAATAGTTAACCCCTAAACTAGGGTCAAAACACTATGAATGTATAAAAATGCATTTTTATAATAAAAATACCAGTAATACAGTTTTATATATAAAAAAAAGATTACCAAAAATACCCATTTATAGTAAAATTACCAATGATACATTTTATAGCAAAATGACCAACAATACATTTTATCTGGGGTTGAAGGCATACAATTGCGTTCAGAATATTTGGATTTCTGCATTAAATAACCCATAGAGGTTCACATGCCGCTAAATAAAATCAATCAAACAACTTCTAGCCGATAGACTGTCGTTCATTGTGCACTTCATAGTATAATTGGGAAAAGTTGCAAAGACAGAATTTGGTATCTTCGTGAGCTTTTCGTTCTGAAACGGGAACAACTTTTCACAATATGCAGCATTCTTTTTAACCAGGATTACCAACCTTTCATTTTCGCTTCACGTTAAGTCCCTCAATTTGGACAGCAGCAGAATTATTCTTCAACTTTTGGTAGTCCATAACATTTTGATATCAACTAAACTTAGCATATATTCGTTTATATACCGTGTCTCTTTAGGAAGTAGGCGATTATGGCCCCCGAAGTTTTCAATTTCAGAACATGAAATTCAAAATATTTGTGCAATGATAGATAAATGTTATTTGCTAAGCCTATCTTAATTTGGCACAAGGCCAGAGATAAAGAAGTCTTCAAGTGATGTGGTTTATGCTATTTGGTTAAAGTTCTTTGCTTGTGACTCTGTAGTGCCAGTCTATAAGATCTGATGTTAGGGCACCTCGGCGTGGTGTAATGGTTAGCAAGCTCGTCTTGTTCGAACAATTACGACTGAGTAGTGAGTTCGATCATCACTGGGTAACCCATACTTTCGGCCTTGTGCCACATCTAAGCTACGCTTGGAAAATCTCTATAAGATCTGATGTAGGATTGTCTCCTTTATGACTTTGAGTGTTCATTCACCCGAAACCATTGAAGATCAAATCCACAACACTTTCACTGCTTTATTGTAATACCATTGTTGCCTCAGCTGGTCCGTTTTGTGAAAAAAAATAGAAGGGTATTTTGTGTGAAAGCGTGCGTAACGGCTTCGGCTTGAATTCGAACTCGGGACGCTAATCCCGTTTTACCGTACCAATAGCCGCTAAGCCACGCTTGCTTTCCTAAGTAGCATTACGTCATGATTAAAATTAGTTCCTTTTGTTTTGGCTCATGATGACGGTGATCGTTTAAACAACATTCTTGTCAGAAGGTATTGTATCAATCAACCCTGGCATTGGAAAATACTTATTCAGATATAAAGTCTTTTAAGCAAGCCAACCCAGCCCCGATTGATGTGTTAGAACAACAGACTCCCCGATAATAGTGTAAAATCAGTACAAGCGAAACCATAAAAATAACAATAAATATAAAATAAAAAGGTAAAAGAAATAAACAGACTAATCAATATTGCGCGTTCAATAAAGACATTTTCCTTGCACGTTCTCTGCATCAACCCAAAATATCGAGCGATAATTACTAAAATTCTCATAAAGATTTATTATAGACAGAATAGCAGATATGGGAACAAAGAAAATGTAACGGAATGAAAGATTTAGCAATATTTGTTGGTGTCACTCTATTTTCTAATGGTAAGAACTCTTCAGACTGGCTAAACTCTACATTCTCCGTGTTAGAATATCAGGTTAGACAGAGAATTTCGAATTAAATCATTTTCAGATAAAGGTTTTATTCAAGAGGAACATCTCTTGTCACATCAGAAATTCTGTTGCAGAAAAATATCAAGAAATACGAGATCTATCCCATAATTGTTGTTTCATTTGATATATGAAATATATATGCACGTAGTGACATGCAGAGGTTTAGGGGGTGTTTGGTAATGCCCAGGGCCAACTCATTGAATGTATGCCTTTAAAAATCAAGAAGGGGCGCCTATTACCGAGAAATGTGAGAAAGGAAGACATTGTAAAAATGTAAAAATAGATCAATCTAGAAAGAAACCCTTTATTCAAAATAAATTTCATAATTGTCTCCGCATTTGATAAATGAAATATTTATGCACGTACAGTGACTTGTAGAGGTTTTGGTGATATTTGGTGATATCCGGAGCCAACTTCTAGATTATATACCTCCAAGACTCAAAAAGTGCTTGTGTGGGGTGCTTAGTGCAGAGAAATGTGAAAAAGGAAGACATTTTAAATATGTAAAAATAAATGTAACTCGAAATAAACACTTTATTCAAATTAAATATAAACTAATTTTTGATATCTGTCTATATTTCTGAGATGATGTATTATGAACACTATTTAAATTATTCGGACTCTTGTCCTCATCTTTGTTGCCATATTTATTACAACGTTTCGGCCTTTATAGGCTCCGACCTTCTTCAGGTGGTTGCAATGTCGAACTGAACCCTTTATTTCGCTCACTAGGGTAAAATGTTCTAGTTCCACGTGCCATGTCTAATGGATGTCAGTTATCAGTTATCTTCTGTTATTAGGTTGGTGCAAAAATAATGACGTAATAATGTCGTTTTTTGACGTCAAAAAACGACATTATTACGCCATTATTTCTGCACCAACCTAATAATTCCACTCTCCAACCGCCTTAACCGGGTATTGAACCCACAATCTTTGGGTCCTGTCACTGGATCTAACAAACGCCTCTATCCACTTTGCCATATGTCCTAATTTTTTTATTTCTTTCTTTGATTGGATGCCCTCCCGCTATGGATGCCCGGAGTCCTCGCACCATCTATTCCGCTTCTGAACGCCACTGTGCACGCATTACAACTATTATGGGACAGGTATCATCACAGATGAAGAAGTAACTTGTGGAAACAGGAATGTGGTTCTATAAAGGGATGCTGATAATACCATGGACTGAACATTTGAGCAATTACGAAGTTTTTAGAGAAAATGGAAACTAAAAGGATACTTAACATCACAAATAGTTGAAATAATGAGGAAAGAGGCTTATAAAATTTGACACTAACAGGGACATTTTAAAGGCAAGAGGGACAGAGGAAAGCAGCGAATAACTTATCTAACGAGCTTGTGTAAATAGTAGGCAGAAAAGGGATTAGGAGAGATAGCGAAAAGAAAAAAAATACTGAGAACTATAAAGAAAAGGAAACTGTGGAAAACTTAAACCAAAGTAACACCCTAAAAACTGAAATCATTATTTACATTATTCGGACTATTGTCCTCATCTTTGTCGCCATATTTATCAACGTTTCGGCCGTTGTACGCTCCGGCCTTCTTCAGGTGGTTGGAATTTGAAGAAGGCTGGAGCGTACAACGGCCGAAACGTTGTGATAAATATGGCGACAAAGATGAGGACAATAGTCCGAATAATGTAAATAATGTACATAATACCTTCTCTCAGAAATATAGACAGAAACTCAAGTCATGTTTGTAAACAACCTCGTCAGATTTTGATTGCCGTATTAATGTCATGATATAGAGAACTTGTTCAGAAATGTTCTTAGATCAATGGTCAGTTGATTTTATTTTTGTTAACCTCTATAGCTTATTTAATGCTGATATCAAAATATTTTCAACATAATTTTATGCTTTCAACTACAGATAAAATGTATTGCTGGTCATTTTACTATAAATATGCATTGCTCGTCCTGTTTTATAACAAAATATATTGCTTGTATTTTTACTATAAAAATGTATTTTTACACTTATACGATGTTTTGTTTACTATTTTTTTGGTGGAGGTCACTATTTGCCCATAGCTGGGACCCTAGAAGATGCTACCACCCCGGGTCAAGGTGGACCTGGGAACGGCGGCAATTAAGAGGTGGTTCCACACTTCTCAAAACCCCCAATCTTACGATCAGAGGCTTTGGAAACCGGATGTAGTCATACCCAGGACTCAGATCAATGGTTAAAAATGGCTTTGATCGAACGAGCTCTCTTGGTCTTAAAGGAGACAATTCTTCGCCAGATCTTATAGACTGGTGCTATAGCATCAGAAACAAAAACTTTACCAAATATCACAAACGACTTCCAACAACTAAAATTGATAGTACATGGAACTAGAAGCGAGAATAATGATATAATCAATATGTTGACTTTCCACACCAAAACAAAAGGTTTAGAAGGAAACTCCTACGAATACTAGAAAGAGCAATAACAATTCGTGGATTTTTTTTATAGAATTATGTCAATTTTATCGTTTTTCAAGTATTATAACTTTACGTGTGTGGTCGTCATTTTTTTTCTTTAACCAAGAACAAATACTTTTTGATAATGCCTGATGGAAGCCAAAATTACTCAGCCATTTCACAATTTATATTTAAGCTCTCACTGTAAAGTAGGAAAATGGTCTGAAATATAGAAAATAAGCAAAAATATCCATAATTTCATTGCTCTTTAACCAATAATGTCCAAACTTTTTGCGTGTGTAACATTTTTTTTACTGTACAAATTCTTATTATTTTGTTTGTAACTTAGAAGTCATAATTCTTCAATGGTGAACAATATTTAATTAGTTTCATATTTAGAAAGGATTGGAAATAAACAGGAAATCTCAAGAAAACGTGACATTTTATAAGCACAATGCGATTTCAAATAATATCAAAGTTTTTTTTTATGGAATAGCGAAACTATTAAGTTGAATCATCAGTAAGTATGATGCCCAGACACTTTTTCAATTTAAGCACAGTACTAGACTGGTGACGATGTCTCATTTAATTACAGTTAAGTTGATTAGATGTAACCGTAAATTCCATGTTAACAGTTTCTTGCTCGTGGAACTCATTTCTGGGTTCATGCTTTCCAGTCAAATTCAATCTGAAAAATTTTAAGCACAATGTCAGTCCCTACCCACTGTCTTCCTAATCAATTTTATGTTCTCGCTCCTCAGCAATGCTTCTGTTTCTAACTTTTTCACATCCAGTAACACTTGTGTGGTTTTATTACCTTGCTTGAAGCGAACTCGATTAAAAATGTTCCATTTTGTGGAAGCAATTGTAATAAATGTACGAGGATGAAAACTTCACAGGCTGACTATGAAGGAGTGATGTTTGCAGCTGAGAAATTGTGCATGCATGAATTTCAACTTTTCTTATGAATAACTGTATTGTTTATTTCCAGTTAAACTGACATCTGACTGTCCAAAGAAGACTTAAAAACTAAGTAGTAGTGACTTGAAAATGAACAGATTCTGATATTGTTTGCGGAAGATCCAAATGTTTTCCTTGAGAGCTTCCTAACTCAGGATAGTCTTTACAACACGGTAATGGATGACAAGCGATTGGCTATAAATCAAATAGCTAATGCTATTTGTATTTCCCGTGAGAGAGTTGAGAATATCTTGTTCAATGAACTTGTCATGACGAAGGTTTATGCTAGGTGGGTGCCACGTCTTCTGACACTTGGTTTAAAGCGTACCAGGTTGATCAATGTACGTGGCAGTCTGACATTTTTTGAGGCAGATCCACCTGGTTTCCTTGAACATTTCCTAACTCAGGAGCCAGAGACAAACAGACAATTCATGCAATGGAAACACCCCTCCTCACCTGCTCCAAAGACCAAGGTCGTTTCTTCTGCAGGGAAGGTGATGGCCTCAGTTATTTGCGATGAAAAATGCATTTTTTATTGACTATTTTCAAAAGAGTCGCACCATCAATGGGGAGTACTATACTAACTTACTGAGGCAGTTACCAAAAGCTAACAAACAAAACGCCCAAGAACACTGATTCAAAAGGTCTTGCTTCATCAGGAAAATGCTCAAGCACACACGTTCTTTGTTGCAATGGCCACTCTGCATGATTGTGGGATTAAACTGATTGACCCCTCTCCATATTCTTCTGATTTGACTATCATCAGTTCCCCATCACGAAAAAAAAACACTCAGTGACATCATGTCTGCTGTTGGTGACATTTTTGACCAACAGGATGAACAGTCTTCTTTGAACAGTCAGATGTCAGTTTAGCTGGAAAGAACAGTGACATCATGTCTGCTGTTGGTGACATTTTTGACCAACAGGATGCACAGTCTTCTTTGAACAGTCAGATGTCAGTTTAGCTGGAAAGAACAGTGACATCATGTCTGCTGTTGGTGACATTTTTGACCAACAGGATGCACAGTCTTCTTTGAACAGTCAGATGTCAGTTTAGCTGGAAAGAAACAATGAATTTATTGTTACAAAAAGTCATAGAGTTGAAATAAATGCATGCAAGATTCCACAGCTTTAGCATTTCTCCAGTCTATGGACGTTTCAGCACACCTTCGTATCTTCTTAACTACTAATCTTACGTGGTAGTTAATAATAGATCTGGAGTATACTAACATACGTTGGTTTTTGTAAGGGAAGTGGCAGCTTACATAGTGGATTAAAGGAAAAATGTTGTTCTCCTCCATAAAAACATAAGGCCGCTTACAGCAAGAATAACATAGGAACAATTTTGGAACACAGCTAGTCTGTTCTACTCCACTTGCCATATTCACCACACTTTGCGTTACCCGATTATTACTTCTTTCGATCGCAGCAAAAAAATTTGATGGGGAAAATGAAACCCAGATTCGAGGATTCATCGAAAATCTTTCATATCAAAAGCTGAGGAATTTTGCTCAAATGTATCAAAGAGCTGCCTGATAAGTGACAACAAGTCATCGTAAACACCGGTGAAAATATAAGTGTATAACATGTAATTGTACTTTATTTTCTCAAGAAAAAATACATAAATTATTTAAGACTCAACCCATTAGTAATATAATAAAATATTATATGTTTAACAAAGGAAAAAAATGAAAAGTACATATGGTAAAAGTTATTAAGATATTATTTGAGAGTGTAATAACTGGAAAATACTTGAAACTTGTCTGAGATTCAAAGAAAAAAAAGCAAAGCATAAAGGTGACAGTTGTGTCGATCATTATAGGAGCACATGGAAGAGTAGTAGAGAATTTTGCCAAAACGATTAAAAAGAATTGGAAATCCAAGTAAAAAAAAATGGAACCATCCAGTCAGCAATATTACTGAAATCAGCTACGGACATTGATGGAGATATGCCAGAAACTGGAAGTGATGATGCCAGCCGAACAAGAATTGAAGAGGAAGGAAAGCGAAACACTGGAAAAATACCATGACCTAGCCAGGAAATTGAGAAAACTGGAACATGAAAGTTATGGTCGGGTCTATAATAATTGGTGAACATGGGATCATGCCAAGATTACTAAACTCGGGAGTAGATGAATTGGAAATTCGAGGAAGAATTTAGAAATTCCAGAAATTTACCGATTCTGGGATCTGAGAGGATACCGAGAAAGCAGTGTATATTTCAGGAAAATTGCTGTCACAGTTTTCAGCGATAACCAGCAGACAAGTCATGTAAAAATGCAAATACAAATAATAATAATAATAATAATAATAATACAAATAATAATAATAATAATAATAATAATAATAATAATAATAATAATAATATCATTGTCACTATCATCATCATCAGAGTGTGGCCAACTAGCGTCGACGGAGTAATGGTGACGTCATAACAGGGCTGCTCAGTCCATACATTGATGGATATGTCGCGCATTCAACCACGCTCACATGTTAATTGTCGGAACATAAGCCATCACAATTTGTACAGAATTATGAGTTTATCATCCTCTGGAATTTCAGCAATCAGACTGATAGGAAAATTTAGTTAAATCGGTCAAACATACCTGTGAAAAATCATGTTGAAAACATGACTTTTGCAGCTCCAGCGGACAAAGAGAAATCTTTGAAAACGTTTGGGAAAATAAGTAACTGCAAGGTCTTCGAGACAGAAATCAGTAGAGTTTGGTATATAAAGACGACAACAGTAACTATTGTTATTGGGGCTTTGGAAATTATATAAAAAAGTGCAAACAAATATGTGGATCAAATTCATGGTAGACGTATGGGAATTGAAAAAAAATATTTACTGGAATTTCTTACATATTGTGTAATATTTCACTCCATGCTGTGATCACAATAACACTTTTCTCTCTGACTGCATAGAACCTCATACGTTTACATCTTCTGATACAAAGAACTTGTTATCTCTTGACGTCTCTAGTTGAAACTTGGCGGCAACTCGTTCTACACAAAGGAAAGGCAAAACACAATAGTAATAACAATCAAAACTAATCACGACAAAACAATTAAACCTAATCACCCAGACATCGTGATCAAAGTCTACAAAAAGAATGTGCTTTCTTGTTGACATATCAGTTCCCTCAGACTAATGTATTTTTCAAGATCTTCAAAACACTACCAAAATCTTCAAGTTCTTGAAGTGGAAATCTCCAAAATGTGGCACATGAGAACATCAATAATTCTAGTTGTAGTTGGATCCCTTGGATTGATTGGAAAATGTTCCGATAGACTCAATGATGGGATCCCATGCCTTGAAGAAATAAATAAAGTCACAAGTAGAGCTCACACCTTACAAAAAGCTTTATCGATGTAAAATGTGTTTTTCTTTTTAAATTCTCAGTGGAAAATGTCATGATGCCATTTTTGACTTCAGTTCTCTGGTTGGGACCCGGAAGAAAATATGTATACAACAGAAATCAAAGGAAATAATAATAATAATAATAATAATAATAATAATAATAATAATAATAATAATAATAATAAGCATATCAGAACAACAGTTAACCCCGACATAGATAGATAGATAGATAGAAGGTCATAGCAGGGCGCAAAGTAAAAGCAGAATAAGAACAAAGTTCAGAAATCGTAAGGATCTTGAAGTTGAAATATAAAAAAATGTGGTACAAAAAAGTCATCAATAATTCCACTTGTAGTTGGAGTCCCCGGATTGATTGGCAAAAGGTTCTGATAGACACATTGAATGGATTCCGGGTAGCCCAGTGCCTTAAAGAAATAGAAACAAGTTGTAATGATCTCATATTACGGGGAACTTTATCTATGTAAAATGTGTGTGATCTTAGTTGTTATTTTTTTTTTACAAAAATGCTCAGTGGAAAATGTCATGATGCCATTTTTGACTTTAGGTCTCTGGTTGATACACAGAAGGAATATACTGTATACTCAATACAAAAGAAATCAAAGGAAATAATAATAATAATAATAATAATAATAATAATAATAATAATAATAATCGATACGAGAAACGTTGTAGGTTCTATCGCCAAAATAAAATATTCCGAACAGATCTTAAGAAATTTTACAGGGAAATTCGAAAAGCACGTATACATGTCGAAACGCCACCATCGATTGATAATGTACAGACATTTTGGGAAAATATTTGGAGCAGCCCAAAGGAATGTAACCCAAATGCAGAATGGATACGGCGTGAAGAAGAACGACCCCTGGATACACCTCTGCAAGAATGGGAAAATATATCCACAGATGATGTTAGGCAAGCACTAACGAAATCCCAAAAATTAAAATCCCCAGGAAATGACAAGTTGCCCAATTTCTGGCTGTATCATCTCTCATCTACCCATGGAATTCTTAAAAAAACATTATCAACGCTTGTAAATAATCCCAATAAAATCCCGGAATGGGTTACTGAAGGTATTACATACCTCATACCAAAAACAACTGAAACAGACGACCCGAAAAATTATAGACCGATAACATGTCTTTCCACAACGTATAAGTTGATCACGTCTGTACTGACGAACCGTACTTATTCCTTTTTCGAAACAAACAGCATTCTCCCGCTGGAACAGAAGGAATGCAGTAGAAGTTCATATGGCTGCAAAGATCAACTTCTGATAAATAAAATGATCCTGGAAAATTGCAGGAGACGACGCAGAAATCTCAGTGCAGCGTGGATTGATTATCGTAAAGCCTTTGATAGTGTTCCACATTCTTGGATCCTTAAGACTTTGGAAATGTACAAAGTTTCCCCTGTGGTATTAAACTTTCTTAAGCACAGCATGGGGATGTGGAACACAAAACTATACCTTAGGCACACCGGGGGCACTGCCATATCCAACCGTCTGAATAACCGACGTGGAATCTTTCAAGGAGACTCTCTGTCACCCCTTCTGTTTTGTTTATCCTTAATCCCTCTTACACATGAACTGAAGAACAGTAGCTATGGTTACAAAATAAATAAGAAAATATTCAATCACCTACTCTACATGGATGATCTCAAACTCTTTGCCAAAGACGACAATGAGTTGAAAGGCCTCCTCAATATTGTAAAATACTTCAGTGACGACATAGGTATGGACTTCGGATTAGATAAATGTGCAAAAGTAACATTCAAGAAAGGTAGAATTACAGAAACACCCTCAATAGATTTAGATTTTGTCACAAAGATTAGGGAATTGGAGCATGATGAAGCTTATAAGTACCTAGGAATTACCGAAGGAGATGGCATACAACACCCCCAAATGAAGGAAAAAATAAGAAAAGAGTACTACAGGTGTGTACGTCTGATACTAAATACTGAACTAAACTCAAAAAATAGAATATCAGCTATAAACACATTGGCTGTCCCAGTGGTGCATTACAGCTTTAATGTCCTTAACTGGACCATAGCTGAAATTAAGCGAATGGACGCCCAAACGAGAAAGATTCTCACTTGCTATCGCATGCATCATCCCAAAGCTGATGTTGATCGTCTGTATGTGCCCAGATCCGAAGGAGGCAGAGGATTAGTTCAACTAGAACTGTCCTACAAAACTACAACAATTGGCCTCCAAAGATACTTGGAAACTACAGAAGACTGGATGATGGTATGCGTCAAGGAACATGAAAGTAGTAAGCGTCTTTACTCCGTAATGAAAGAAGCCAACAAATTCAAAATGGAGCTTCAAATGGGCGTAGAGATGCAACTACAGTACAATACACCGGCTGAAACTGCAAAATACTTAAAAAAGACAGCAAAGACGAATGCAACCGACCAGATACAGAAGCGATGGCAAGATAAACCGCTTCATGGCCAATACTCTGCCCGTATAAAAACAAGCTGATGTAGACAAAACCCGTACCCATCAGTGGCTACGCAGTGCAGGGTTGAAAACGGAAACTGAAGGTTTTATCCTTGCTGCGCAGGTCCAATGCTTGCTAAATAGGAATTATCAAGCACATATACTAAAATATTGTGTCAGCCCAAAATGCAGATTCTGTGATAAATATCCAGAAACGATTGATCATCTTGTATCAAGTTGCACGATGTTGGCACCCACTGAATATAAAACCCGACATGACAGAGTGGGCCAATATCTGCACTGGAAAATCTGCAACTTCTACGGGAAGGAAACTGAAAGAAACTGGTATCAACACCACCCAGACCCGGTTACGGAGATAGGACCTGTTACAATTCTATGGAACTACACAATTTACACTGACAGAACAATCAAGGCCAACCGCTCAGATATTGTTATTAAAGACCACAAACAAAAACGGTGCCTCCTTATTGATATGGCAGTCCCTGCTGACTGCAATGTATCTTTGAAGATATTCAAAAAGCTGTCAAAATACAAGGACCTTGAAATAGAAATCTCGAAAATGTGTCATATGGGAACATCAACAATCCCTGTTGTAGTTGGAGCCCTAGGACTGGTTGGAAAAGATTGCAGTAGACTAATTGCAGGGATTCCTGGAAGCCCATGCCTCAAGGAGATACAAAAAATTGTTCTGACAAGTACAGCCCACACTTTACGAAGGGCTTTATCTATGTAATTTTTATTTTATTTTATTTTTATTTTATTTTTTTTTTGTCAGTGAAAAGTGTCATGATGCCATTTCTAACCTTAGGTCCCTGGGTGGGACCCGGAAAGAAATGTGCAAACGCCAGAAAGCAAAAAAAAAAAAAAAAAAAAAATAATAATAATAATATCCAGGTAAGTCCTACATATTTACTAACGATAACTACACACCCTTGTGCAAATTAATTGAGACAACCGTTTTAGTTTCCTTCACCATACGGTCAGTTTTCGACCCACTGGAGTGACAGGACGGATTCACTGAAAATCTTTGTTCATGAGAGCGAATAGTGAGAGAACATCATGGCCGGGTGTTGAGAATGTTGATCTTTTTCAAGAAAGTTTTAAGTATGAGACAGCTAAGGCGATTGGGGACATACAGCTAAATATTTGTGATCACAACAATCGGAGACGTTCTGAGCAGCACAGTCTACTCGAGTTGACGGGTTCCGCCTGCAAGATCATGTAACGCTTTTATCAAAACTTATCATCATATCGCGCGCATATGTCTGCGATGCATCTACCTGGCATACCTTTATCAGGCTCAGTGTAATGATTGGTAAATTTGTACGCCAGCATCACTTTGTTGGGGTGCTGCACTCTCAATCAGTAATAATAATGGTAATAATGATAATTTCTGAAATAAATCTCCGAGTGGCTAGATATTTTTTTTTAATCTTCTATAGAAAAATAGTCTTCGGTAGAAACAGCACAGCAGCTGCAGTAGCAGCAGCAAAGGGTATAGCAGCAGCAGCAGCAGCAAGAAAAGCAGCAGCAACAGATAGAGGAAAAACAGCAGACATAGGAAAAGCAGCAGCAGCAGCTGGAAAAGCAGCAGCAACAGCAAAAGCAGCAGCAGCCGGAAAAGAGCAGCAGCAGTCAGAAAGCGGCAGAAGCAGTAGTGACATCAGCAGCAACAGGAAAACCAACAACAGCGGCTGTCGGATTCTGGTATGGAGGTGGAGGAAATGCCTTTACCTCAGTCATCCTTTTTATGAGGCTGGTGCAAAAATAATGTCGTTTTCTCACATATGTGAGAAAACGACATTATTTTTGCACCAACCTAATAAAAAGGGTGAGGGAAGACGAAGAGGAGAAAAATGTAAAAAAAAGAAGAGGCCGGGCCTAGACAAGCCAAGTCTCAATCTGCCCCTACTTCGCCAGACCGAAAAGACGCTAACTTAAATAAGGCTAAGAGCCTCCTCACTTCTCCCACTAGGGCTCCAACACCTCCTTCCTTTCTCCCATCCCATCCCATCCCAAAAGAACCCTTTTCCCATGGCTGAGGACATTTCCCAGGTGAATATACAGGTGCTTGGCAGTCCTCCAGTGGAAGGCATTCTTAAGACCTCTATTTAAGCTAACATTAGTCGATGGACGATCCCAGGGACTTTAGGGATGTTCCTGGGATCATTACAGTCGTAAGGATAGCAGGCACAAAATCCTGGTACTTTATTTCTGCAGGAAAAGATTTCTTTACGAAGATCCCAAGAGCCCAGGTAAAGTCACCGGATCTTCGAAAATTGTCAGTATATTGTTCTGGGAGGGCCCCAGTTTTGTGCCAGCCGTCGTTATATTGGGCCCTTTATTTTTTAAGTTATTTTTTTCCCATGGACGTCGGCGGTAACGTCACTGACGACGTCCATGGGAAAATAGCTTAACTAAATCGAATTGGGCTTCGTTAATATTGTCACGTCTACACATGGGCACGAAACGAGAAACGCTGGTAATTTGAAAAATTTTGAAAGAATATTTTTGATAGAATATTTTTTTAATCTAGCCAAATTCATCTGTATTCTGTTTTTTTTAATCCATCACCTTTGTCTCTGACAATCCTACATTTTGACAACAGAAAATCTACCAAGAATGGTGATATATTGTAAAAGCCTGGACGCAAATTTCCAGACATTTTCGTCTCAGTGGATTATTTTTTCTAATCAAAGTAGATATCACTATGTCAAAATTGTGGTCCGTTTTTGTTACGTTAAGCAATCAATGCGTTTTGTGTGTTGTTTTTTAAAATATCCCTTTTATGTTAATATAGTCTTTTGTTTAAACTACTTGAGGTTTCTCCAATGTATTTATTCTGTTAATTCCTACTTCAGGTTTTGGCTTGTTTTGTTTTTTATTGATTAAGTCTTTGATTGTTTTAGATGTAGATGTCACAAATTTTATGTTGAGTTTAGATAATATTTTTTCGGTTGTAGTTGTCATAGAGTTAGAGGGTAGAATAGTATATTTTTATATTCGTTGGGTTTGTCAGGAAGGACATCTCTTTTATTTTCGAATATTTCATAAGCCTTTTGTTTCGCATTAAATATGAAATAGGGTATTGAATGGTCTTCAATGTATTGTCAATAAATTTCTTCACTTCATGTAAATATTGGGGGCTGCAAATTCTGAGTGTTAATAAACTTCTATTCCCATTATAACAACAAAATGAAATCCGTCATGATCACTGGATTCTATTAAAAAATAGAATCCAGTGATCATGACGGATTTCATTTTGTTGTTATAATGGGAATAGAAGTTTATTAATACTACATTTATTTACAATATGATGAACTATCATTGAATTATATAATAAGAACGTGCGCAATCATGGCTCTCCATAATTTCCTATCCGTTTTAGCTCTAAGGAATATTTGTCTCCCTTCTACCCCTCTCAGTTGTGCTATCCATTTAAAATGCTCGTTAGATAGGTTACCCGATGATTCACTCTTCTCCTCTGGCCTTCAATTAGTCCGGTGTTAGCAATTTTCCAGATAATGTATCCCAGAAATTTTAACTGTCTTCTACGCACAAGTATCTTTTTTTATTCCCTAAGAATAGAATCACATGTTGCCTCAAGTCTCCTTTTCATCAATATAGGAGTTGTCCTATATTCACTTGAAGCATATTGAAAGATTGCTATTACATCGCTGTTCAAACGAGATTTTCCTGTCTCACCGAGGAAGACTGTTCTAGTTCCACATTCCATGTTTAATGGATGTCAGATATCTCCTGTTAATTCCCCTCTCCAAGTTCTCCACTGCCTTAACCGGGTATTGAACTCACACTCTTTGGGTCCTGTACTGGATCTAACTAACGCCTTTATCCACTGTGCCATGTGTCCTCAGTGGATAAATTTTTACCAGTGCTCATAGGCAATTTTTGTTGTTATTATCGCTTTTCTCTGGCACTCCTTATCACTGGCATGTTGGACTAGAACAGTCTACCCTAGTGAGCGAAATAAAGAGTTCAGTTCGACATTCCAATCACCTGAAGAAGGCCGGAGCGTACAACGACCGAAACGTTGTAATAAATATGTTGACAAAGATGAGGACAATTGTCCGAATAATGTAAAAGTGTTCTTAATACTTTCTTTACATTTTGGAAGGCATTTTCTCTATTCCAATGCATTTTTCTGTACTTTCAGGATTCTGTAATACTGGACAGTTCCCTCGCATTTGAAAGCAGATTTGAGCCAACACAAAGATGGTTCTAGAGAAGAATTCTGACAAAGCATATAAATAATGAGGAATTCTTCAGGAATAACGTCTCTAAATTGTAGATCATATTTTGGGCCGTATCTCACGCTAACGACTATGAACTGTCGCCTTAGAATTGATGGTTAGTCCTTTCTTGTCACTTTCTTTCACAATATTGTCTAGGAGGACTTATAGTTTCCTTTCTGGTTTGGTCTGGTTTAGTTTGTTTTACGGCATATCAACCTCAATGGGTTATTTAATGCCGACAAGATTTTTATTGCTGGAAATATATTTTTTTCAAAAAAGTATTGCTAGTAATTTTTTTCCAGAAATGTATTGCTAGTATTTTTTAAAGAAAATATTGCTGGTAATTTTTTTCCAGAAATGTATTGCTAGTATTTTTTAAATAAATATATTGCTGGTAATTTTTTTCCAGAAATGTATTGCTAGTATTTTTTAAAGAAATATATTGCTGCTAATTTTTTTCCAGAAATGTATTGCTAGTATTTTTTCCAGAAATATATTGCTGGTAATATTTTTTCAAAAAATGTATTGCTCATAATATTTTCTTAAAAAATTCATTTCTGGTAATAAAACTTATTTTTATACGTTTTGACCCCATAGCTGTGATCCTAACAGGGTGGACCTGGGAACACCAGCAATTAAGAGGTGTTCCCCCGCTCCTCAAGACGTTCTGATCAGAGGACTTGCTGTCGGATGTAGTTTATCGTCTTACTCAGGACGGGTTTTCTTTCTGTGTTTACCATCAAAACGGTATCATATCTTATGCCGTTAAGTTTGCCCGCCAATTGCAGAAATTTAAATATCTCGGAGAATGTTTTAACTAGAGGACGGAAAGAGGGACACTGAGATCCGAAGGCGTATTGGGATAGCCTTGGAAACATTCCAAAAGCTAAGTAGAGTACTGAGGAATAGGAAAATTTTACTAGAAACAAGGAAATGAATACTAAAGTGCTATGTGATATCGGTCCTCCTGTATAGCAGTGAGTTCTGGACGGTCTCTTTGAAGATGAAGAAGAGACTTGAAGGAACAGAAATGTGGTTCTACAGAAGGATGCTGAGATTACCGTGGATCGAACGCCGAGATTTTGGAGAAAATGGAAACAAAAAGAAAACTAATACTTAACATCGGGATGAAACAGTTGAGCTTTTAAGGGCATATAATGAGGAAGGAGGGCTTAGAAAAATTGATACTCACGGGACATATAGAGGGCAAACGGGACAGAGGAAAACAATCCATAACATGCTTAATGGATGGCGGAAAAGGCTTTGCAGAAATAACAGAAAGACAAAGAGCTACAAGGGACAGGAAGTTGGGGAGAGCCATGATCACCTGAACCCTGAGGGAACATGGCACATAAAGAAGAAATATAAATTTTTATTATGAACAAAAAAATGACCTGCACTAAGATCTGACGCAGCGCAAGAGTGATGATGAATTTTTGTTATTTATAGAACTTAGTTTTGCGTCAAGGCCCGGTGAGAATTGTGCTCAGAAATAATGATCCCCGATATTAGCTTGTTAACCATTACACTAGAATGAGGCACTCCTGACCCAGGAAATACAAAGTTGATGCAAAATTCATCGGCCTGACTATCTTCCCAGAATCTGAACATATGGTGGTTTTCTAAGCGTAGCCTTGTGCCACACATAATGTAGCACAAGGCCAAAAGTATGAGGTACTCAGTGAGGATCGAACTCACTATTCAGTAGTAAGTGATCAAGTGAGACAAGCTTGATACCACGTCGAAATATCTCCAGAATCTGACCATATAAACAAACATCAGAATTTTTTGAATACCTTCTTGGTCAGACCTAGAACTTTTCAGCACTTTTTCGTATAATTATGTAATGGTAGTGCTGCTGTTTTTGTTTATTTGTTGTTGTTATTGATATGAACACAACTGACGAATGTAGCCAACAGGATTGTAGCTGTTAGATCAGAGGTTGTTTGTACAAAATCCTATGAGCGGAGAGATATCCATTGGGACGTGCTTTTTAAGGGTACTACCGCCGGACAAAACAAACATTGCTTATCTGTGGACATCAGAAATCGTGCATCTCACTTTGCCGAACAATCACACAATTCTTAAAGATAAAAAAGGCAAACAAGCGGGGACGTAGAAGAGATTTTTTTTAAAGAAAAAGAAAGAAGCAGAATATTAATCATAATCAAGAATACGGAAAACGTAAGGCAACACACATGAATAGACGGAATGCAATCTTACATATGAGAAGATTGTGAAAAGTTCTTGGCTCAATTTAGAATCTATTCTCACCCCCGCAAAAAAAGACGAAAAAAAATCTGATGTGTAACCATTTTGGAAGTGGATTGAGCCGAGAAATTTTCAACATACTTTGTAAATAGTATTGAGTATTCTTATTACGAGAAACGTGAATAAAAAAAGAACTTTAAACACAAAAACACACACATACCACCCCCATATATATATATATATATATATATATATATATATATATATCATAGAATAGCTGGTTACTCGTATTTGAGGATACCCGTCTATTAGGGCGGATAGCCAATCCCTATTGCTGACGCTCGCCCAGGCACATTTTGTGTTTGTTCAACACCCACAGAGGCAACCTGTGGTTTATGCTGCAACTATGCCGAGCAGACCTTAGTTACAGTTTCTGGGAGAGAGCGTGTTACCTAGCGTGATCAACAATCTGAACAAGGCCAATACACTCAAACCCTCTCGGTCACAATGACTTGTGACTTCGTGCTAGCACAGATATCGACAGTCCCCAAGAGTTCCGTCTAGCAAATTTCTCTCACAAGGCTTGGGTCAACCTGTGGTGTGGTTTTTAGGCACTTTTCAAAGGTGCCGCGCGCTGGAATCGTCCTCCTCCAGACCGATAACATCAGGAAGTCTCTTTCCTGATAAGTCAATCATAGTGAGACATTATATATATATATATATATATATATATATATATATATATATATATATATATATATATATATATATAATTTATTCGAAAATTATAACATAAAAATGTTATAAAATAACTAAAAATAGCCATTTTGTTTCAACACTTCTGGTGTCTTATCAAGTGATGGTGCTGAATGTAGAATAAAGAGTTTTAAAAGGTCCAAACCCAACTCGATACGGGAAACGCTGTGACATAAGCTGCAATGACCAATCA
Source organism: Acanthosepion lycidas (assembly GCA_963932145.1). NCBI lineage: Eukaryota > Metazoa > Mollusca > Cephalopoda > Sepiida > Sepiidae > Acanthosepion > Acanthosepion lycidas. The sequence goes on along the minus strand of OZ010572.1, from coordinate 79,300,018 downwards.
AAATACAAGTATATGAGAACAAGTATTGAGCACTCTTTTAAGATTTGTATTTTTGGGTTATTGGAATTTATTTGGTTTACACCAATCCTATACTTTTATATATATATATATATATATATATATATATATATATATATATATATATATATATATATGGGTAAAATCCGTGGGTAAGTAATCCAAGTGAACCCTATTAATATAAAATATTAAAACTGTTCCATAAAAGTGAGCTCAATATATTTATTATAAAGCTTAGAAATGAACTATATAAAAATAAAACTCAATTGTACACCATTTTCATGGCCATTTCGCTCCACTGGATAAATTCCCTGGAGCTTGTCAATACTAAAACGTTTGATAAAAAAATGAATCGTAACGTTTTTTTTTTAAATTTAAAATTAAAAAAAGATAGGAAAAAGAAGAATAAAAGAGAGGAAAACAGAGGAATAAACAACAAATAAGGGAAAAAACATTTAAGAGGGAGACAGAAAAAGAAAAACTCAAGTAGAGAGGAGGAACAGGAAGATATACAAGTCTAAACAGAAGTTAGAAACAATCGAAGACCTATATTTAAAATGTAAATCTTGTTCAAATAGGAAAAAAATTAAAATGGGAAAAAACCTATATAAGAAAATACAATCATTATATGTATGTATGTATGTATGCGTATGTAATTTTATTTTTAATCATTTCACCCCCAATCGAAGTAATAACGTATGTTAGCATAGAACTTACGGTTACATCTAACCAACTCAACTGTAAAATCATTGTATTCCATGAAGAATCTTTAAATGCATAGCAGAAGCTCCAGACCAGATGTGATACCAATATTCAATTCATCGGCAAATACATAGATATTAATGTCTACTTTTATATTTACTAGTTAAAATACATTGTCTGTCAGACTAATCACTTATATTTGTCTTGGGATATGTGGGTTGTGTAATGGATGTCGTTGCAGAAAGTGGAATCGACGAGCCCAGTTCAAATTCAGAGCAAGGCTGCTGTGTTCATTTTCGTACTAATGTCCCTGAGAAAGGTACGGGTCTACCTTTTCTCTCTGCAGTTAATTGTTAATTAGCAGGGCAGACTGGGCCTTCTCGACTTGGATGACAGCTTGTCTGAGAGAAGGAAAAACTCGGAATTTCAAATAACGGAGAACCCTTCCATTATCTTTCTCAGTAGAGAAATAGAAATTGTGGAGGGTCATGGCCCCTTTAATATATAATCTTTGTTTAATTTGGTAAAAGTCAATAATATCTGATGTTCGTAAGTGGTCATGCGTCTAAGAATTGAACAGAGCTGATGCTGCTTTGAATTTTTGAGAGAGAGAGAGAGAGAGAGAGAGAGAGAGAGAGTGTGTGAGAGAGGGAAAGAGAGAGTGAGAGAGAGAATGAGAGAGAGAGAGAGAGACATTTTTGATTCAGTAGTTTTGGATGCTACAATAGTTCTATAATTCACACATATAGATAAAATGTTGTAAAAAATGTTTCTGATTCTAAGTATAAATGTCTTTTTTTATTTCCATTTTCTTAAAAACGTCTTCATTGGTCCCATTTTTCCACAAGGGTATTCTCCGCATCCTTCTGTAGAACGAGATCTCTATTGCCTCAAGTCTACACTCCATCAGTGAGAAAGTTGTTCAGCATTCATTGCCATATAGGTTGATTGATTGATTTTTTTTAATGGCATATCAACTCTTTATGGATCATTTAATGCCGATTTTTTTCTTTGAGTGATTTGAAATAATTTGGTAATTTTACTATATGATGTATTCCTGATGTTTTTACTACAAAAATCTATTTTTATACTTTAATAGTATTTTGTTTTTGTTTGGGAATTCACTATTTGTCCTTAGCTGGAACCCTAAAACGTGCTAGTACTCCGGGTCAGAGTGGACCTGAGAACAACAGCGATTAAAATGTGGTCCCACGCTCCTCAAAATCTCCAATCTCTCGAACAGAGGCCTCTCTCATCATACACAGGACGACTGCCATATTGAATGATTAATATTACAAAATAGTTTACCCCTCTTTTCTGTGTTTCTTAATATCAGATCCTTGACTAGATCTCTAACAATTACCCCAAAGTGTCTAAAGATTAGATTATTTGGGACATCAAACAACAAATATGGAATACCCAGTGAGGATCCAACTCACTACTTAGTAATGGTCAAGTAGACGAGCTCGCGAACTACTACTCACTCATTATTTTCGTTCACAATTTTTTTCTTAGCTGTATACTCTACCCCTAGAAATTGTCATTTGAAGACTCGATAGTGTTTGATAATTCTTAAAGCGACAGCGTGTATTTTCACGCACGATGCTTTTTATCAGCTTTGCACACAACTCCAGCAGTTGCCTTCTAAAAACTTGGCACTGTTCAAACGGTTAAGTCAATAATGTAACTTTTCTTTATACACAGGTTTTCTTTTTCTTTTTTTCCTTCTAAATTCAGTTTTACAGTGTATCAAGTTCGCAAGTTGATTTTCGTATGATTTTTCTATGTCGAATATAATAAAAGCTATCTGAAAAGTTCGCTATCATTTTCGGTTGTCTTGTCCAGGTACGATAACCTGTAATAATAAACATCACAGAAATGTATGGGAGAGACCTCGAGGAATTCAAATAAAAGATTATATGTACACAAAAGAGGTATTTACAAAACAATTGAATGCATTAGTCATTTATTGTAATGAAACACATTTTTTAATCATCTTCCCACAAGCAAAACGATAATGTCACTAAGACGCAAGGGGTTACTGGGATTGGAAGAAAATGAGAAGTGATTGAAGAAGAAAGGAATTATTTAGTGAGGAGAAAGGACAATTAAAGAACAGGTTTCAGCCAGATAGAAGATTGTGATGGAATTCAAAATGAATATTCTATGAAGTTGAATTTCTCTCGTCTTTTATCAGCCTACCGCCAGTCGTTTATCTCGTATACCGAGAGCTTGAATTTCCAGTGTCTCCACGTCGCTACCGAATGTAATACAAGGTCGAGTTTCAAGAGGGCTTAACGGATACGGCGCAGAAAATTTCTCAGTCTCCCTCGGTACTTCCCCATTTTGGGGACACATCAGTCGCTGGACAATAAACCCAGGCCACTCCCGAGAGATGGCTTATCCTTATTGATTTATATAGTCTATGCCTAAGTGATGCTAATTAGGCAGTTAATTATATATCACTACAGAATGAGTGTTTAATTTTAAAAATAACTTTACATAGGCCTTCTATAGTGATGTGGCGCATTATAATATGTATAGGTAGATGAATGACTCAATTTTACCAGTTGTTACGACATCATTTGCTAATCAAGATTCCGTGAAATACAATCGGTTTGTTGCTCTGGCACACATCGTTAGTAAAGTTTTAGACGAGGCTCATTAGGGGTTTCTGTTTTTTTAACGTCATGCCCTGTCTTCATGGTAACTTAGTCGATATTGATCAGATGGAGACTTGTTTGCCGTCCATCTACTACAACTGTTCTTATAATGCGCACAGCACACTGCCATTGCGATTTGTCTGGTAATTTTATAGTCCAATCACGAACATTCCGGTTCACCAGCTAATATAGCTAATTGCCGAAATAATAACATATAAATTCGTCCTTCTTTCTTATCACCTCACATAAAATTGAATTATTTTAGAGAAATGACATCAAATCAATATCGAAATAAAATTAAAATAAAGAAAATAAACGGGGTCGAATACATTTTCGTACGCTTATTTACTTGTAGATATATAAATATAATATCACTTCACCCCAAGCACCGTCCTGGATATGACGATAAACTACATCCGCGTCCTGGGTAAGACGATAAACTAGGTCTGACAGCAAGGCCTCTGATCAGGAGGTTTTGAGGATTGTGGAACCATCTCTTAATTGCTGTTGTTCCCAGGTATACCTGACCCGGGATGGTAGCACATGTTAGGTTCGAGCTATGGGCAAATAGTTAAGCCCCAAACTGGGGTCAAAACACTATGAAATTGTAAAAATAGGTTTTGACACCAGAAATACATTGTAAAGAAAAATTATTACCAGCAATAAATTTTTGAAGAAAAAATATTACCAGCGATACATTTTAAAAAATATTACCAGTTGTACATTTTTGTTAACCAAATATTACCAGCGAAGGAAAATTATTGCCAGAAATAAATCTTTGAAGAAAAAATATTACCAGCGAAGCATTGTAAAAATATTACTAGCGATACATTTTAAAAAATAATTACCAGTTGTACATTTTTGTAAACCAAATATTACCAGCAAAGGAAAATTATTACCAGCAATAAATTTTTGAAGAAAAAATATTACCAGCGATACATTTGAAAATAATATTAACAGTTGTACATTTTTGTTAACCAAATATTACCAGCGAAGGAAAATTATTACCAGAAATAAATCTTTGAAGAAAAAATATTACCAGCGATACATTTTAAAAAATATTACCAGCGATACATTTAAAAAAATATTATCAGTTGTACATTTTTGTTAGCCAAATATTACCAGCGAAGGAAAATTATTACCAGCAATAAATTTTTGAAGAAAAAATATTACCAGCGATACATTTTAAAAAATATTACCAGCGATACATTTTAAAAAATATTACCATTTGTACATTTTTGTTAACCAAATATTACCAGCGAAGGAAAATTATTACCAGAAATAAATTTTTGAAAGAAAAAATATTACCAGAAATTGATTTTTTGAAGGAAGGAATATTACCAGAAATAGATTTTTGGAAAAAAAATATTACCAACAATGAAAATTTTGTCGGCATTAAATGACCTATTGAGGTTGATATGATGTAAACCAAACCAAACCAAACCAAACCAAACCAAATCACCCCAATATCAATGATTAATTAATTTTGATTAGTATTTCATGTTCATCTTATCGCAATTCCGTAATCGTGATGAAACCGATATAAGATAATATCTAATAATAATTGACAATCCGTCTGTCGGTAAATTTCCAATCATATTTCAACAAATACTATTAAGATATGAAAATAAAATAAAATGATAGCGTATCAAAAATTTAAAGAAAATATAGGATAAAAGTATATGGTTAGATTTGACCGAGCAATTTTGACCGAGCAATGTTGAGCTTGGTCAGTACTCAGATGGGTAACCGCTGGGAAATACCAGGTACTGTGAGATACGCGACAGGTAGAGCAAGCTGACAATCTTGCTACTTATATTAACAGAATATCTCGTTTTGTAGAGGTGCTTTTGGGCTGACAGGTCACAAGACCTAACTGGAGTTGGTTGAGTGGTTAGACTGTTTAATCGGTAAAATGCTGCTCCTGAAATATAGGCGCCCGAAGTTAATTTATGAGGGCTCGACGCTCTTTAGATGCTCATTCATTATTTTCGACCTTGCAACGGCGATCTGAAAGTTGGGATAAAAAGTAACAGAAATTAAAATGAAATCACTCACATAAACAGGAGTATCGTAATTCATTAAAACCATTGAAGAACTAAATGTAGTGCAACCATAACAACTGTGGGTGTGTCTAGGGCAAGATAACCTGACGAAGCACATCCCTATCTAGACTTGGTTTTGGATTCAGATTTGTCCTTTTGGGATTCAATTTTGCGTTTAGAATGGTTGCTCGAATAAGACTAAAGATCGCACTCTGCTTTATTATTTACGAGAGTTTAGAATAAAGAGTATTTCTTCTCCTAGACTAGCTGCTACACAAGGCAAGTGAGGTTAATCTACCCTGCTATTTAACATATAGCCGGAGGAAGTAGCTACATACATTTTTCAGAGGCATTAGTGCGAAGTGAGCAAAACCGACTTGGTCAGAATTCGAACACAGGACGCCGATTGTATTTTTCGTACCGATAACCTTTACGTTCATGTACACCTAAAAGACAGTCTTCTATATGCCGTGTCTCTTCAGGGCGTGGGCGATCATGGGTCTCCACAACTACCTACTCTATGTAGCTTTTTAACAATGTTTATCTCCTTACTATCTTTCCATCCTCTGTTCTGCTAATCATTTGCACAAACTCGTTATGCAGGTTACTCGCCTTTTTTTCCCATTTTAATAACGTTGGAAACATTTGCTCAATCCTATGGAGAGCAAGGAGGTCGTTTGAATGAAAATAAAAAAACAACAACAAAGAAACTTATACTTACAATCAGAAAGAGATAATTGAATATTCTGGGACACATAATGTGGAAAGAGGGCCTGGAGAATTTAACACTCACATGACATATTGAAGGCAAGTGAGACAGAAGGAAACAGCGAGTAACCTACCTAACGTGAATTGATGTGAGTAAAATGAAAGGTGGTAAAAGTTAAAAACTTACAGGAAGTTGTGGAGAGTCATAGTCGCCCACATCCTGAAGAGACCTTCACTCAAAACAATGCATATTTAAATGGTGGGTGGGTGTATATGAGCACATTACTCTAAATGTGTATTGGATATTTTATTAAACTATCTTTGTGGTTTTAGTGAGAGCTGTTTCCAAGCGCGCGCGTGTGTGTGATATTTTTAAGTGTAGGTTAGATGTGGCACAAGGCCAAAAGTATCGGGCACCCAGTGAGGAACGAACTCATTATTCAGTCGTGACTGATCTAACGAATTAAGCTTGATAACCATTACATCACGTCGAAGTGACCCCACGTGTGTGTGTATGCGTATTAGCGAACAGTCATGCGAGAGTAAGTGTGTGTATATGTGTGAAAATGGAAACAAAGGTTCTGCGTCTGCATGTGCAAAGGAAATATGTACGTATCTGTCTGTGATAAAGAAAGAGTATGTGTTCGTGTGTTTTTACATGTGCATTGTGATTATGCACCAGTTAGAATTTGTATAAATTTTAGTCTCCATTTTTTTTAACGCCGGAAACGTTTTCCGAATCCGATGAAGATCAAGGAGGACATTTGAAGGAGAACAGAAACAACAAGGAAACTCATACAATCAGAAATAGACAATTGGACATTCGGGGACGCATAATGTGGAAAGAGGGCCTGGAGAATTTAACACTCACAGGACATATTGAAGGCAAGAGGGACAGAGAGAAACAGCGAGTGACTTTACTAACGAGTCTGTAAATGCATGTCGGAACAGGGAAGATAGTAATGACATAAACATTGTTAATGAACTACACAGGTCCGGCAGTTGGGAGAGCCATTATCGCCCACGTTCTGCGGAGACACGGCGCATAGAAGAAGAACTAAGTCGCTATGGAAAAACTATGCTAATATCGGTTAAATATTTTCAATTTTGTTGCTTGAGTTTCGGAAAATAGGTGACTGTAAGCGTCAATAAAAGAAAGAAGAAAAGAGAAAAAAAGAAAATAGGTAAAAAGTTGATCATGTGATTTAATCACGTGATATACTGTCATTGATGCATATTTTTTTTTAATTCATCAACGACTGCAAATAGTTTTTGAATTCGCACTACACGAAGCAGTTCATTACCACAAACAAAATATTTTTTCCTGATTAATTTAATTCACATTTTTTCTCGGAAAAAAAAAAGATGATGTATTTAATTTTTCGCGAGTTTTTATTTTTCGTGTTTTTTTCTTTATAATTTTCCAAAGGATTTAACTGTAAGTCTGTAATATTTTGTTTTCACTCTGTCTCTGAAATCCTTCGAGAAATCAGTTAAGATTATCGATCGCTTCTAATCGAAGTTTAAAGAGAGAATTCTTTTCTCGGCTCGTCTCGAGGCGTGGCTAGAGGTTCTTAGTCCACACTCACCTTCCGTGAATGACAAGTGATATCGTCAATAGCCGTCGGGAATAGATGATAAGATATATAAGATATGTCGGTGCAAGATCAGATTGTTGTCATACGCATGCGCATCTGCGTAAGCTCATACGTACACGATTTTCCTGTATGTTTGTGCATGGGTAAATAAATATAGAAAAGATTTTAAAATATATATATGGCAGCCTATTCACAAATGTCATTTGTCAATATGCGTGTATGTATGTGTGCGTATGAAATAATTTTTCTTTTTGCAATGATAGTAAAACAATCATGTCAATAAAATATCATATCAATTAATCTATACGCTCTTTAATGTGTAGAAGTATATGTGATTGCATTTATTTTTAGACTTATGTTAATATTGACGAATTGTATTCATGTCTACTTATATCATTACACTTATTAAGAGGTCTCTTCGGGATACTAAACACGGCGCAAGTTTATCACTATTATTAACCAAGTACATTATCTTCAGCTTTCTTTTTGTCTTTCCTTACTTTTGATGATATATATATATATATATATATATATATATATATATATATATATATATATATATATGTATGTATGTCCGAATAATAGTGGAAATAATGTAAAATTTCTGTGACGCGTTTCGATCCGAAAAGGAACTTCTTCAGAATAATATCGGTTTTCTTGATGGAATCAGTTTTATATACCGAGGGTTAAAAATACTAAGTGTTTTTATAATTATTCCGGAAATTAAGATGATTTTGTGGCGCGAATAGAAGTTTATGAGATTATTGTTGTTAGTGGATTTTCGGTAGACGTTTAAACGTTTGGTTATAGAACGTTTTCACTGAGGTTTAACATGATATCAAAAGCCTTCTCCACAGTAGATTTGGTTTAAGTTGGAAAAAATTCTTTGTTTTGGAATCTGTCAAATGTCGTGTGTCGTTATAATCCTTAAGAAGAGTTTTTTTTTATTATGTTAAGAAGAAAATTCTGTCGCATGTTTTCACGGTTGCTTTGAGACCACTTTTCAATACTTGCATTAAAACAACCATTAATTTTTACATTCTAATGTTAATCGTAAAGGCTTGCTGCTCTTACACGACAAAATAATACCACATATTGCCAAAATAATCCGGGTAAAGATTTAGATACTAATTCTGTCAGTTTAGCCTCATATATCGTACTCTTCTGACATTGTTCCATCTATCATCTTTTCAGATCATTGCAACATTATTTAGAGGGGAAAACAATTTATTAATTGTGAAGAGGTAAAATTTATAATGAGGGTTTCTTTTATCGAAACCCGAGGGATAATAAATTTGCCTACTAAATGGGACTGTGCTGTCGATAATGAGAAGAAATATATCTTCATTAAATATATCAGTAAATATCAAATAAACATTTGTTTCTTTTCTCTGATCAAATGTGACAGAATACTTTTCTAATCTAATAGATCCATAATACCTAGGAATATTTCGACTTGAAATCTGTTATCTGAATTACAAAGAGGAAGCATTTTCATTTTTATTAAAATATTTTAATTGTTTATTGTTATCTTTCATTTTATTGTCACTTTCTTTATCGAAACACTCAGATAGTTTTACTCTTCTGGGGAAGAGGAAATTCTTTATGATGTTTGGTGGAATTGAACTTTTTATTGTGAATTTCTGGATCCCGGACAGACTTTTATTACGCACTTCTACAAGGAACAACTGGCTCATTTGAATAACACATCGGATTAGAAAATAACTTTCGCTTGCTAAGGAAGTCGACCATTTATTTTGCTGTATAACAGTGCCTGGGGAATGGAGCTTTCACTTCATATAACACTAATTGTCTGGTGATAACTTTCAACATATTGAAGTTACTGAAAAATTCCACAACGAATTTATCGAATCAAAATTGGAATCGTTCTTTTATGACACAATGCACACTGTAACTCTATGCTGGAGTCTTTTAGTTGATATATGTATCCAGGCAGACTCCATGTCTGAGTTGCGTTTGTTAGGTTTGATTGTATCGGATTACTAGTATTTTTGCAAAATCAACAGAATGTGCCCTTACGATTACACGGCCACGACCAGGATGCACGACATTGTATTGTAAAACTGAATCACTAGCTTTTCTGGTATCTTCCTCACACGAACTCAGCTGACAGCTCAAAAGAACAGAAAACGTAACTTGCTCTAACGCAGCAACTGACTTTTACGCTTCAATGGAGAAGATGTCTGGTTCAAATAAATCAAGAGAGTGTCAGTAATGGTAGTTGTTATAGCCGACGATTAAGAAACCTCATGGAGTATAGTATAATACATTGATTATTGAGTTGAGTGTTGAACAGGGATATGATTTGATGCAATGGTTTTTTTCATGTTTTAACGTATTTGTTAATTTACAAGTTTTTTTCATCATCGACTGGAATTTTCACACGCCACTAATGTATGTCTGTAATTCCCATATTCCTGATATGCTTTTTCTACTGCTTCCAGAGAGAAAGATAGGACGGTTGCCATCTTGGAAATAAAATGCCACACCTTTCTGGCCTCAACGTTCATTCCTCAGTACGGAATCTGTTCCGTGTCATAGAGCTTCCACAGCTATACTACCTTTTTATCTATTACGTCACAGTGAGGTCATTCGGCCGAATTAATTTTTATTGTATTGCTGTTACATTTTTATTGTAGTAACATAACGAGGACGTGTATTCAAATTTGTTTAGGAAAAGCCTTTCGAGTCGTAACGTTATTTTGTTTACTTTTTACTATTGGTTTAGTATTTTTAGCAATAACAATAATAAAAATGTTCTCATATTTGATGATAATTTTATACTTTTATCCTTTTCTTATTTATTGACTAGTTTCTATTGTTATTAAAGTAATTGGAGCCCTAGGACTGGTTGGAAAAGATTGCAGTAGACTAACTGAAGGGTTTCCTGGAAGTCCATGCCTCAAGGAGATACAAAAAATTGTTCTGACATGTACAGCCCACACTTTACGAAGGGCTTTATCTATGTAATTTTTTTGTCAGTGGAAAGTGTCATGATGCCATTTCCAACTTTAGGTCCCTGGGCGGGACCTGGAAAGAAATGTGTAAACGTCAGAAATCAAAGAAAATAAAAATAACAACAACAATAATAATAATAATAATAATAATAATAATAAGTCAAAATGTTATAAGTGATGACGAACTGTTCATGCTGACATCCATTGTCAAATATATATGGGTGTTTATGCGTGTATGTTTCTATGTGCGTATAGATATATTTTGAAAAATCAAATAAATAGAAATATGTAAAGTTCCACGAATTTGTGTGTCATCATCTCATAGTTGCTCCTTGTCGTGGTGGACGGGCTTGCGTAGTTTAATGACACCGAGAGCGATGCCGTCGTCTGCTCTAAACTCCTAGTAGGGCCATCCTTGACGGCAAGATCGATGGGAAACACACTAAGCGAGACCAAACCTCAAAGTCCGCAACTGTGGAGAAGTGGATGATGATTACAATAGATCTCAACGGTTGAACCAGAGGATGAAGAAGGTTACGCATGACGGACATGCTACAGAAGGTGCCATTCGAAATTATTACGTTGGTGCAAAAGTAATGTCCGATTTGAAGGTTTATATTAAAAACGAAATAGCTCGTGATTATGACAATATTTATTCGTTAACATAAGCTCTGTTGTTTTCTAGAACATCATTCCATCTATCAACAGAATTATAAATGCCACGCTTTTAAAATTCCTTAGGTTTTGAAAAAAAAATGAATGCAACAAATTTTCAACGTCTTCTCTTGATGACAACCTAAGGCCATCCAAATGATTTTGTAGTTTCCCGAAACAAGTGATAACCAGAATGATTAGGAGAATATGGCGGATGAAGCAATATTTTCCAACCAAGCTTTTCCAAAAGATTTTTAGTCAGCTGAGCTGTATGAGGATGAGCATTATCTTGATGGATGATTACACCCCTTCTATTCACTAAGGAAGGTTCGCTTTTGATTCAAAGCTGTTTACAAACGACGAAGTTGGTTACAGTATGGATTAGTTGTAATTGGTTGATTGTTATTTAACAGTTCGTAATGGAAAATTCCTTCAATATCCCACCCTTGGTTGATTGTTATTTAACAGTTCGTAATGGAAAATTCCTTCAATATCCCACCCATACACACCCAACAGGATCTTTTTTTTTGGATAAAGTCCTCCTCTTTGTTGTTGAACTGATCTTCCTCCTCGACTGATCCAAGATCGGCGGCGTTTAGCGTTCTGGTAAAGGATCCACTTCTCATCACCTGTAACAAACCTACCTAAAAATGGTGCCTGAAGGTGTCGTGAAAGCAATGATTCACAATAAGCATCACGCTATTGCAAATTCTCTGGAGACAGTTCCCAACCATTCAAACCCTTCCGATCTTTTTTAAATGGCGTAGCACGGTTGTATGGTCTATGTTATATTGTTCTGCAAGTTCCCTAGAGGTAATGGTGGGATTCTCTGCGACAGAAGCTTCCAACTCTTCAGAATCAAGTTTTTTGGGCGCCCTTCTTTTTGCTAATCTTTCAAACTGAAATTCCTACTTAGGGAACGGGAAAACCATCTCCTACAACTTCTTTCATTCACTGTATCATCTCGATAAGCGCTTATAAATAGACTTTGCTGCTGCACTTTGCATTGACACCTTTATGAAACTCATACAGTAAGATATGTCGAATGTGATCTTTAGATGGGACGAACATGGGTGCGAATATTGCAAAAGATCATAAAAATATTTTTATAATCTGAAAGAGAAAGTTATAAATTATTATTTGTGGCATTCCTTAACTATAAAGAGAAGCACAAGTTTCATGAATATTATCTAAAAATTTCTTCTCAAAAATCGGACATTACTTTTGCACCAATAACAGAGTCAGCGGCAGTCCGTTGCAGTTTCATAACTGGATTCAGCATGTCTCTTGCCATACGTGCTGCAGAGGAAGGTTATGAAATCAAGTGTATGGGTCACTTGCTGGCAACAAATTCACGCTATCGGCGTTTTCTCCTACTCTGATTTTCTTTCACCGCCAACCAACTCTTGGAAAGCCAAACGGCGATAGAGAATGGATGACTGGAGCAGGTTTTGGTGAAACTAGAAGCTACTAGACTTGAACCTGCACGTTATCGGTGAATGTATTTATCAACACCATCATGAGAAAGGAAGCGATCAGCAAAGAAGAAAATAAATTCTTGGATACGCGATAAAACAGACGACATTTTGTGTGGAACTTCAGTTCATAAAATGTTCAGTATTTAAGAAGTTACAATCGGATCTCATATATTCGATAAATACTAAAATAAGGAGAAAAAAGAATGTTTTTATGCATAAATAATTTTTCTTACGATTCTTTAATTCAGCTCTTCGTCATTTCTATCATTTCTTCTTTCCTTCTATAATTATTCCATCCATTTCTTTTTCAGTTCTCTCATTGGTTCATTCGCTTCTCGAATTTCTTTTATTCAAATTTTATCTGCTTATTTCATATATCCATTAATCGATTGTTTTCTTCCGTTTATTTCAATGCTTCTTTTATATTCTTTCCTTGAAAAAGCAGCGTTTATGTTTTATACCGTTTGCCGTCTTCTTTCTCTCTCTTTTCTTTCATTTTATCACTCTCCACCGCCACCATTTGCTAATGTTTGACTTCTACTTTCCATCTTCTTTCGGAGCTTCATAACATCACGCATTGAAAAACTCTTTTTCTTGTAAATTGATTTCTAATTACATCCTTGTCAAGTCAGCTGAAAAATGCTTTTGATGAGGTCGGTTAGAAGGAATGATCCCGCTTAACTACGAATGTGTTAATGGTTCTTTAGGACTTACATTATAGTTTAGTGTCTGGCGTTTTAATACATGATTGGCAGAAAGGAGTTAAAGAAGTATTTTGTGTTTTATAGAAAGAAAGGCACTCTCTCTCTCTCTCTCTCTCTATATATATATATATATATATATATATATATATATGTGTGTGTGTGTGTCTGCGTGTGTATGTGTCTGTGCGTTTGCGTGTATGTATGAATGTAAAGATTCCTATATAACTAAAAATATATCTATAAAAAATCGAAATAAAGACAATATGAATAGAGACAAAAATAAAACTTATTTTTGCCGATGCGTTCCATCCTCCGATGGACTTTATCAAGATAAAGGTGAGGATTTTATTTTAAAACAAGTATTTAGAAACAAAATTAAAAATGTCAGTATTTTTTCAGAATTTTTAAATTTACAACCGCTCATAAATATACATCAGGCTAAATGACAGTCACGGTAAAGTTATTGAGGAACGCTATGTGATGTAATGTGATGTTGATTAAACGAAAGTGAGTAAATGTTGAATTTTTTATTTATTTATTTATAATGTCATGATTATATATATATATATATATATATATATATATATATATATATATATATATAAGGTTGGTGCAAAAATAATGTCGGTTTTTGACCTTTAAAAATACGTCAAAAACCGACATTATTTTTGCACCAACCTAATATATATATATATATATATATATATATATATATATATATATATATATATATATATATAGCAGCGGCCATAATATAAGGAACGGATGCAACAAAGACATAAATATGTGTATTACTTAAAAAGTAATGCATGATTAGCAATGAAATTTTTACTGAATAAAGATTAGGGTGTAATGCATAAATATTATACAAAGTTACAAAAATTTACATAATAGTTTGTTTTTTTTAAAATAAAGATTAAATGGAACAAAGGAAATAAGCTACTGGACAAAAGTTAAGGAACGATCTTGTTAATACTTGATTGGGAACAAAATATCAACAAAATTTAATATTTGGTAAACATCACCTTATTTTCAATGACTTCTCTGCATCGTCGATCACATGATCTAATTAATTTCTTGCAAAAATCAGCAGTAATTCCTTATAGTTGAGCTAAAATAAAACACAACGCGCACAGGTTGACTTGTGTGTTTAAGCATAAAACAGACTGTCACTGTGTCGCTGCTGGGTGTTGACCTCAGTGTACACACACACACATATATATTAATTAATATACATATTATCCCTCAGTTAAAGACCACAAGGCAAATTTCCTAAACAACTCTCAATACCGACGGCTTAACAAAAATAATATTGTTAACATTAGCAAAATGAAAAGACCATGGAAATACAAGAAAAATGCTCTCGGAATTAACCTGTGGCATAAGACAGCAGAAGCCATAGAATGGTTTGCTAATATAAAAATGAAGAATGAATGTACATTCATTCAATTCGATATTTGTGACTTTTACTCGTCCATCACCGAGAATCTGCTAATGGCTGCTGTAAATCTAGAAAAAATGACTGTTTTATTAGTGATCGCAAAATAAATATCATAAAGCAGACACAAAAACATATACTAATTCATAATGGTTTGCTGTGGACCAAATAACCCATAATTTACTATTGCTATGGGAGCATTTATTTTGGTTCCAGTGAAAATCCTTGGAAATTTCGTGCATGCAACTCCGAATCGTGCTGTCGGTAAGGGATAATATGCATACTTATGAATATATATATATATATATATATATATATATATATGTATACTTAATAGTTCAGTTGTATTGCATCGATTACTGCTTTATTAGCACCACTATTTGTGCAATATTATATATATATATATATATATATATATATATATATATATATATATATATATATATATTACTTAAACGTTATTTTTAGTGGATACTCGTATTTCAGTAGAAACTCCGTTTATTCATTAAACAGTATATTTATTTATTTTCGTCTACCGACCTGAATATTCGAGAAATCTTATTAGAAAAACATGCGCTCTTTCCTTGAGGAAACTGTCATTAGATCTGACGTGCTTTGACATCTCGGCTAGGAAGTTCGTCGATGATCAAGCAAAGCTTAAAGGTGCCTTTAAACACAGATTTTTGACTCTTTAAATAGACATATCTGCTCAGTTCCGTATCCTAACGTAAACAAAACAATTTTGAAAGAAAGGCGACGGATTATTTATTTATTAATCCGACAGTTTTCTATTACTTATATGCTACTATTATTTTTAGTGGATACTCGTATTTGAGTAGACGATCCGTTTATTTATTAAACTGTATATTTTTATATTTTCGTGTATAAATAATGCTTGAAAATGTAGCCCCATTCGATAATTACTCGATAAAAATAATATAAAATCAAAATAATTATGAACGTTGGCAAATTTGCCGATAACATAAAACAACTATTTCGGAAATTTGAAAAACTTTAAAAATTGATAGACAAAACGCCCATATTATTTAAACAAACATGTCAGGTTTGTGTATATATATATATATATATATATATATATATATATATATATATAGTGGGGTTGACGGGAATAACATAGAAATGATAGAAAAGAAAATAACTTGGGAAAACAAACGAGAAAGTGAACTTAATCGTTTAAAAGTATACGTAAAAATAAGTTATCAAAATGAATAATACCAGTAAAATGACTGAAACCTGAAGAGACTGATATATATATATATATATATATATATATATATATATATATATATATATATATCATTGTGTGTGTCTGTGTGTGTACAGAGTGTATCAAAAATACTTTACGAACTTTGGGGTTGGTTTACTCAAACGAAAACAAGGACAACAGTTCATATAAACATATCTCCGCAAATTCTTCGTTTTTAAGTTATTAAGTTTAACGTTTACACTAGACGCTGTTAAATGTACAATCCAAGATACTTGTTATTTCATATCTTCCAAATGTTGCTTCATCCGTAAACAAGACTGAAGAGACAAACAACAGATCAGCAGGTAAATTTCTCCTGTGGCGAGTGATCAGAGTGCGAAAGACCCTACACACGTTGCAAATGATGCGGATACAGGAGCTTCTCTTGAAGTACCTGCATGCGGTACTATGAAATATACCATACGCTAGGGACACTTAATGTGTGCCGATACATGGATCGTTTACGTGAGTTTGTAGAAAATGTTCTTCGTGGTCAGGCGTACGAGTGGACACGGTCGTCCTCGATCGATAGTTTATGGTGCCATGGTTCCTTTCTCAGCAACGTTACGATAAACAGCCGCAAAGGTTGGATGATTCGGCTGCTTTCGCTTTGGAAACGCAATCTGATACAGGCATTCGCGCGGCTGTAATTAAAATCATATCTGCCTGCTCTCGTTATGAGCACTGTTAAACGGATCACTTGTCAGTTTAACTCACTACGACACACGTTAAAATTTGAAGAGAGACAAGACACAATTGTACACGAATGGCAAATGTAACATAGTCTACATGGAAACACAGCGTCATCTACCGTAAAGCTTTAAACTTAATAACACAAAAATGATGGATTTACGTACATATGCATATATGGACTTTTGTCCTTGTCTTGTTTTGATGTAACCCGACCCCAAGTTTGTAATTGTATTTTTTAAATGCCTTCTATCTATCTATCTATCTATCTATCTATCTATCTATCTATTATAAATTAGCTGATTTAAAATATGGTTTTTCTCTACACAGTTCTAACCATGTTTCAAAAATGGAAGCTAAAAGCTTCGAATTTAATTTTGTAATTAAGTTAAAGTCATTAATTCGATTTCATCCTCAAACGAATTTGGAGTCCAAAATTCGCTTGAGGATGAAATGGAACTAATGTGTTTAATTTAATTACAAAATTAAATTCGTTGCTTTTAGCTTCCATTTTTGAAACATGGTTAGAACTGTGTAGAGAAAATCCATATTTTAAATCAAGCAATTTATAATATTAATGCTCTGTAAATTTACATTGAGCACTATTTTGTAAAAATAAAAATATCTATAAGAACAGTGGATTATATATCTTACTGTTCTTTCTTTATATATATATATATATATATATGTATATATATATATATATATATATATATATATATATATATTAGGTAAATGAATGAGAAAATGTAAAAATTCTGTTATACGCGTTTCGTATTGTTTTTGTTGATGCAAATAATAGGTATGTGTAGAATTGGAGGATATAAAAACGCAAGCGTCGGTTATAATTATGCACCGGTAGGAAACATTGATGATGTTGGAACGCTGAAAGTTTAAATTAATTTTTTTATGTGTGCTTGGTCAGATAGATTGTCTCTCTTTCACTCACTTCCCCCCTCCCTCTCTCTTTCTCTCTCACTATATATATATATATATATATATATATATATATATATATAAGCAAAACATTCATACTAACTCGTACGAAGTAAATCACAATTTCCAGGATGGATATAAGATGTAATTGAGAACAAATTCCCCTTATCAGCAGGTATTGTCAAGATCGGAATTCTTATTGCAAGAAACATTGAAAAACAAAACCTGAGTTTGCGTACAAAAACGATTTACAAGTAAATACAGTGATTATTGCCAAAGTTATACTTACATTAAAAACTATGGTTTTAAAAGCTGAAAATAATTGACTTTGTTTTATCCTTTCTCTGGTCTTTTATTTCCTTCTTTTTTTTTATTGTATAATGTTACGCCTTTGTTTGTTTGTTTCTTTCTTTCTTTCTTTACTTCTTTTGTTTCAAGCAATCATTCTTTTGGTGCTTTTTTCATGTATTTTATTTTTCTCATTATTTTCTTTCTTTCTGTCTTTTTTTTCTGTTTTTCTTTCTTTCTTTTAATTTTTTATTCTTCCATGATTCTTCATGAAAACCTTTCTGTTTCCTAATTGTTATTATTCTTTCATTCTTATTTCTTTCGTTCTCTCCACTCTCTTCCATGCTTTCATTGTCGATTTTTCTTTCGCGTTTTTTATTTACCCTTTTCTTTTGTTGCTTTTTCTTCAAGCATTACATGTTATCTACATGTTTTTTCTGTCTTTTTTTTATTTTCTTTTAATGTTGAAACCGTTGGTTCTTATAATTCCATAAGCTTTTTTTCCTCTTCTTATACTCTGTCAATCTTTCTTTCTTTCTTTGACCAGGAATAATGAATTTTCCTATGTATCATGTTGTTTGCTGTTTTCGTTTCTATTCTTATATTATTTTCTTATGCTTCTTCATGTTTTTTTTTATATTTCGTTCTTGTTTTGTACCATTCCATAGTTTTCACACTTTCTTTTCTTTTTATCCTTTTTAGCGTTAATATTCTTCTCTTTCTTTGACTAAGAATAATAGAATGCCTAATGTGCTTTTTGGCTATTCAAGCAAGCACTTGCAAAACCTTTTACAGTTATCTTATGTTCCTGGTAACCCCCAACTCCTCCGCATTTCGTTTGCAACACAATTCCATGAATGCCCGACGTAAGGTCATGCAAGGATCTTAGCCCATGATTACTGAAAACGGTCCCACCATACCATTCCTGAATTCTGTTATTCTGTTCTTTTATATAAGACAAAATACAGTGTGATTGTCAAAAAAACATCGACAGTAATTTTAAGTTGGGAAAATAAGTCTATTTTAATGACATAAAATAAATTTAAATATTTAAATCTCTTTGTACATGTTCTACGTTTGTGTGCCAGCTAATCATCTAGAAGTTAACTAATATATATATATATATATATATATATATATATATATATATATATATATATATATATATATATATATTATACACGTTTCACTAAATACGACTGACAAATTACTGCGATTAAGTTTTTTTTATTATTTTATTTCATTTTTCTTGTGTTCTCATAATTTTCTTCTTTTCTGGACTTAATTTTTTTTAATCACTTCACCCCAAGCAGGACTGCACTGCCAGGCTCTGGTCTGCACAAATATTTTAGAATATTTTTAGGCACATTGTTAATTTGTTTTTAATCATTTCACCCCAAGCAAAGCGGGAGTGCCACTAGAACAAAGGGGGCTACAGCGCGTGAAATGAGAGAAAACACTGGGTATAGGTTGGATTAAGAAAAGGATAAAAGATGAACGGGGTTCAGAAGATGCCTATTGTAGTTGCATTTAAGTTTTTGAAGATTATCGTTATCAGGGAAGCAAGTAAGCCGAAGCGACTTCCACTATCGGGGAGTGTGAGAAAAAAAAAACTGTTGGAGCGTTTACATTTAATGGCGGTTACATTTAACTATTTCAACGTTAAAAGAGTAGGACCTTGGTACCAATCTAGTAGCATGTTTAAATTAATGTAGTCGGGGCACTAGGTGAAAAAGCTCATCACAACAGTTGCCACGAAAGTATTTGTAGAAAAGACAAAGGGAAGCCATATCACATTTGTGAAAAAGTGACTGAAGCCTAAATGCCAAGTTCCGATCGATTACATTACAGATACTTTTTTGAATTTTGTCAAGAACCAGACCAGATGTGGTAGCAACATTCAATGAACGGATGAATGATAGATTTGTAAATGTGTAAGATGGATTCTGACGGGAAAAAAAACTTCTGATACGACACAATAAACCAACTTCCCTTGCAGTAGATGCAACTATTGGTTCAAGTCAGTTGCAAACGTGAGGTTAAGAAGACGCAGGTTGATCCTCTCCTGGAGTCGATCAGATGGCGGGCAGGGAAGTTTCTGTAGTGATTAAATGGGAGTTGTTTAGTTTTGGAGGCATTAAAAATTAGAAGCTAATTTCCTGTCCCAGTTAACCAACGATTGAAGAGCAGCGGCCAGATTAGCTTTGTTAGCTCTGACGTATTTACTAATGAGACAGAAGTAAATGGTAGTGTCATCTGCATAAATGCCTACTTGGGAACTGATGACATCGAAACGATCATTGATGAAGATCAGAAATGCCTTGTGGGACATCCACACTCGTGTAAAAGGATCTGGAAGCATGTCTATTGAGAACGACTTTCATTTCACTACTTGATAGGAACGATTGGATTTAATCAAACAATCATCTTGTAATATTGTAGCACTGAAACTTACGTAGAAGATCAGCATGCCAAACCCTGTCAAACGCTTTTGAGATATCTCGAACCTGGCCATTATAATCAAGAGTTTCACATACATATTCAATGATGACTGTAAGCACGTCAGCGGAAGACCGGGCAAAACGGAATCCTTTTTTTTTGTGCCAGAGAATATGTCGTGAGAGGTAAGATGCTTAACCACTTCAGCATTGATTAAAGCCTCGAATACTTTGCCGATAAGTGGTAGATGATTAATAGAGCAATAGTTAGTAGGTTCAGAATGTTCTCCAGAGTTCTTAAAACAAGGACTACAGAGGCGGACTTCCAACAAGCTAGAAAGCAGGAAACAGTGAGGCAATAGCTGTAGAGTTTGGAGAGAACAGGAGCCAGCTCGGGAGCACATTTCTTTAGTACGACGGCTGGTATCCCGTCACCTCCACTTGCCTTATGCGAATCTAATTTAGAAATGATGTCCGTGGTTATGCGCATATCACTCAGTAGAGCCCCAGTTCTAGGGAATAGATCAGGTGTGGGTACTCCAGATGAGACGAGTTTTGAGTTGGAAGAGAATTTCCGATCAAAGCATTCAATCTTATCTCCTGTAGATGTCAGGACTTCGAATTGAGTAGAGGAGGGATTGAGTATTTGCTGTTGTTCGGCACAATCTTGCAGTACCGCCAACAATCTTTAGAATGGAACTTGCGAGATGCTATACTTTGTTTCATTCTATCAGCAAACAGTAACTTTGCTTCTTTGAGGATAAGCTTTCACTTATTACGAGCAGAGACAAAGAGACGTCTGTTGCAATCAGATGTGTCGCTCCGATACAACCGGAAAAGTTATTCCTGCGGGATATAGCGGCCGAGCATGAAAATGAGAACCAAGGAGATTAACGCGATTTAACTTGGTATTTACTTGCAAGAATGGAAGCATCGTTGCCGGCTTTCAAACACGCATTTTTTAACAGATTGATTAAAAACTTCATTCCAAAGGACGTTAATGTAAAAATCGTCAAATGTGCTGACCGTGTTTGTAAAATAAAACATTCTTATAATCCTAGATACACGCATAAAACAATCCATAAAATCATTTAAAAATAAAAAATCATCTTTGATAATGGCTAAAAGAATAGCCGAAAGCGCTTGGACATACAGAAAATTCAAACAATTTCCACATAATGTTCAGAAAGATGAAACACAAGAAAAAGTAAATAAAAAACGTATGAAGTACCTTATCAGTCGTATTTAATGAAACTTGTATAATATATATATATATATATATTTAATTTGTCGTGGATTATCCGGCACACAAACTTAGAACATGTACAAAGACATTTGAATATTTAATATCAGTCATGCATTAGTAAGAATGGCTGTATGTGATAATTAAAAGATAACAGCTTCATTTTGGAGTCGTTCTAATTCAAAAGCTATATCTTGCCCCAGTTAACAACTGATTAGAGGTCATTTTCGAGAGAAACTACCAATTCTACGTGTATGTAGGTAAGTAAAAAATTATCCGTAATTTCGTGTTAACATATCTTTAGGTTTGTCACGCTGCTTTCTGCTCATGCGTGCTCAGACCTGGTACTATTGTGGTCATATGATCAAAGTTTGAGCTTGATCGCCCTTTTTTTTTCTGCTGTTACAGTGTAAACATGATCGCTTCGCTAGCGGTGTGCAATAAGGAGGAACAAAGAGTAGTGATCCGAATGTGCAGAGAAAATGCTACCGCATCGATGACAACTCGTTGGTTCGCCATTACCATCTCTCGAACGATGAATCTTTTCAGTGGTGGAGACTGCGTATTGCTCCTTCTGTGTGTGTCACGCTTGTCCAGCCACTTTTAAACTTTCTCCACTCATATACAGTTCTACGCGGCAGTAGACTTTCGCCATATTGTGTTAAAAGCCTCCGATGAATTTCAGCCCCTGACACATCTTCCGACCATAGAAATCGGATCAACTTGTTTGTATAAATTTTAACTGCATAAATATTACTTATATATATATATATATATATATATATATATATATATATATATATATATATATCCTATTAGTGGTCAATATATATATATATATATATATATATATATATATATATATGTAAGCAAATATATGGATATAGATCCGACAGTATGAAGAAAATATACGGAAAAAACAACCAAAAATCCTAATATACAATTATGCTGTTTTAATGTTAATATAATGTCAACGTCGGACGTTTCGGTCTAATAGACCATCTTCAGGACATATTCATAAAACATAATTAACATTAGACCATATTCAATTCAACGTGAAAAAGGCGATGGAGATAAAAGCAAGACCATTTAGTTATCTGTTTGGATTGGTCTTGCTTTTATGTCCATCGTCATTTTCATGTTGAATTGAATATGGTCTAATGTTAATTATGTTTTTTCCGTATATTTTCTTCATATATATATATATATATATATATATATATATATATATATATATAAATTTCCAAGAGGATAGAATCCAGGTAGAGCTCCAATGTACAGGACAGAACAAGGACAGAGCAAGAACATAATATAAAAGGCTGAAAACACCAATATTCCATGTTTATAATGTATTACACTGGAATCGTAATCATGATCCAATTCATCAGACCTACAAATTCAAAATAATATTTAATATTATCTATATATCTATCTATCTATATATATATATATATATGTGTGTGTGTGTGTGTGTGTTTGTGTCTTTGTCTGTAACAGACCAACTGTCTATTTTCATCTATTATTATTTATTCATAGCCCCCAACGCTTTTCCAATGTTAGTTCTATTTATTCATCCGTGCAACTGACATGTACAAATGATGCGGCAAATCATCTGACCGTACTGGGGTTTCTCTCTCGCATCTCGAGATTGGTGTCGACAAAACAATAATAAGAACTTGATGCCCTGACCCTACATTTAGAAAACTAACTGGAAACTGGTTAATGCTATCTCAGTATATAACTCAAGTAATTTGCTTATTTATTTATTTTACCGCGACTTTGAGCAGAACATATTGTTTTCAAGAAAGAATACTCGATTTGAAGATCAAATCTTTCTCTTTAAATAACCAATTCCATTTTCCAGTCTTGGTAGAGTTCAAAAGTGTCTACGCGGCCTTGTAGTTTGTAGGTGATTAATTATTTTATCACCGGTCATACCCTTTCCCAGTGACAAAACATAGGAAACCTCTCGCTACTCTATCTTTATTCCCATAGAAAATGTTCAGAAATATCAGAGATGTATTCCTTAGTTTCAGAGACTCGAACCCTCACAGTTATGGTCCGCCACGCCGGGTACACTGAAGCGAATTTATCCTCATTCTCTTCGTATTCCATTAGTGAGAAGTAAGTTTCATTCAAACAGCTTCTTCCCACATTATTTTGTAGAACCGACTCCCAAGAGGATGCTTTCCAGATCGCTACTGTTTAAGTCTAGAATTATTCATTATCTTTCTTACATATACTCATAAACTGCTCCTCTTACTGCTCACACAACAACCTTCTTCTTCTGTTGTAACTTGGGAAGGGTGCTGAATAGAAAAATCACACGAAGGTTGGTTATGAACAATAATACTTAGAACAAGAACAACATATATAAGATTCGCCATCGGCGTGTCGAAGAATAGTCAACTGTTAGAATTGAGTCAAGTGAATTCCACAACGAATCTTCAACTGCAGGATATCTACCAACCGCCCACACGGTCAGATGTAGCACAAGGCCGAATTTAATGTCGGGTACCCGAGCCCGTAGGCTCGGCCAAGCATTCCCCGTAGACCTCGTATAAAACGGGATCAAGTAGCTGTTTCCCGAGGCAAGACTCTGTCCTTCGACATAGCCTCGTCTGGGTATCCTCTCAGCCCGGAAGCTGAGAGTTTGACCAACACAGCTAGAGACGAATCTCCAACTGCAGACCAACATACAGTATTTGCTACTGTATTTATGTGAATGGGTACATGCCCATTATCGTCCGTAGGTATGCTACAACAGTAACCCTCTACTTCGAATGGCCATTGGACCTTGTATAGTGTGAACACGAGTAAATATACCGGGTGTAACAGCCAAATTGTCTAATTGTTAGATTAAGTTTTGAATCATTGTATCTTAGAAATGATTAAAGATATTTGGCTAAAATTCTCAGAGGTTTTTATAACACTATTGGACACTACTTTGAACAATATGAATATATAATTACTTTCCAAGATTAAATCGTGATGAAATTCGATCGTAAACGAAAATGACATGTTCGTCATTAATCATAATTAAGGATCGGGGACTCATGAAGGATTGAAATAAAGTTCAAATATATATATTAGGTTCGTGTAAAAATAATGTCGGTTTTTGACGTTAAAAAATACGTCACAAACCGACATTATTTTTGCATCAACCTAATACATTCCATGATCATTTTCCAACTTATTCAGAATTATCTTCTTACCATTGCTCAGTTGGGAAGACAGTGTGGCTGATACAAAACAATTTTAGCCTGTTCTCTTTCTTGCTGAATAACTCAAATGGGTTTTCAGTGATTCTTACAACAAATGGTGACAAGATGGCTAAAGCATCTTAGTTGAAAATCTGGAAAAAAAAGAAAATTAATTTAGACAAAAACAAAACAAAAAAACGCTTGATCACAGGAGCTTCTAAGATAAACAAACGCACATTTAAAAACAAACCGTTATACACGAAACAGGCTGAAAATGGGTAACTAAACAGATATTCTATCTATCTATCTATCTATCTATCTATCTATCTATCTATCTATCTATCTATCTGTTATGTACATATTGAACATTTGTGAAACTGAAATCGGTTATAAAATCTACATCCCTTTGAATATCATGTTCGAATTTTGATAAATAAATCTTATTATTCAAAATGAAGCCTAAGTAATTTCGTTTGCCTGGGACTTAGTACTTAGATATTCGTATTTTAAATGAAATCAATTTTTTTTAGATACTCTGTATAATAATACTGCTCAGCTACTCATTTCCGATGCCACGCGTCTTCTCGGAGAGTTAGCCAATGCCTGCTGCTGACGCCTGCTTAGGTACATTTGTGTTTGTCCAACATCCGCAGAGCCTATCTGCGGTTTATACTGCACCAACGCCGAGGGACATTCATGTTTTTTGTAGAGTTCATAATCTGGCGTGATCAGGCGTTTGAACAAGACCGATACACTCAAACTATCGTGTAACTACGTGCTTGCACAGAAATCAACCACTATCCGAATGATTCCGTGTATTAAATTCCATTTAGAGACAATGATACATTTTTCAGATACTTTCCTAAGGTGGCGCACGCTCGGATTGCCTCCTCGAGCCGTTGAAATATTTCGATAAAGTATATAAACTTTTCTATAGCTTTATATATATATATATATATATATATATATATATATATATATATTAAAACAATATATATATATATATATATTAACACTGAATCGAACACTACTGCGGTTTCAAGTAGACCTTGCCGGCCGAAACAGCGGTCGTGTTCTATTTGTCGATTGGCGTATGTCTGCACTTAGAAATATTATAAAGACATACACTACCCCAGTCGACCTGAATAAAAAAATCAAATTAATTATCTACTATAAAAAATTTAAGACAGCTAACCTTATCCTCAAAAATAACAACACACCAGCTATGTCAAAATTACAACGACCGAACATTATCTATGAGTTCAAATGCCCCTTAAGGAACTGTGTTCCTGATCAAACCCGACTCATAAGTAATTACGTCGGTTACACAACCACATGCTTATCCAGACGTCTTACGTTACACCTATCTGATAACAGCTCCATTAGAACCCATTTAAACACACACACAGATTTGCCCAACTACATTAGGAACATACTAGTAGAAAACACAAATATATTAACTGCATCCACCGGCAAAAAAAAAGACAAAAAAAGGGAAGCCCTAATGATAAAAAAGAAAAAAGCCAACTCTTAACAATATTAACTACGTACACGGCCACAATGTGCTAACCGTATTCGGAAAATAAAACATCTCTATATCACGCTAAAAACATACACCTAACGCACACACTCAATTAAACTGAAAAAAATAAAATCATCCTTGATAATGGCTAACAGTATAGCCGAAAGCGATCGAAACTATAGAACATTTGGACAGTTTCTACACACTCTGTGTCCAAAAAAGAAAGCTCTTGTGCGAACACAAGAAAAATTAAATAAAAAGCTTAACTATAGTACCTTGCCGGTTGCTTTTAATGAAACACGCATATATATATATATATATATATATATATATATATATATATATATATATATATATATAGCAGTATTTAAATTTCAGTCACATAGTAGATTATGTCTTGATCGGTTTTCATTGTGTAAGAGAACGCAAGAGCAAAACATTCATATAACTTTTGTACGTATCACTTCGCTGAATGCATATGAAGATACACAAGTTTCCATATATTAGGTTGGTGCAAAAATAATATTTTTTGACGTTAAAAAACACGAAAAACGATATTATTTTTGCACCAACCTAATACAACAAAAGGAATCAAACAATCTGAAAGTCGTGTGTATCGACATAGAAAGCTGTCGAGAGAATACGTGACACGTTGGAGAACTGTTGTGTCTCAGCTTGTCGATTGTGCAAATCAGGAAATTAATTGACTTGTGGGAACCAACTAAGTTTTAATAAAACGATTTAGGTCAAAGTTTGGCTGAAGGGAGAAGCGATAGTGCTTCTTTTTTTTTCTTTCTTCCGAGAAACGTTGAAAAATGCACAAGTATACGCACGTACGAGCTAGGTGGATATGCATGTGCACTCAATCACACACATACTCACACATATACAAGACCACACCACAAGCACTTATTATTTATCTGACGGATAGGTTTTGATATATCTTTTAAAAGTAACATCTGGACTTTACTTCAAACTTTGTCGTTATTGATCTGCCTCTGACAAAATTCAGTATTCCGTTGTCACTATTTCAATTTTTTCTGCTACTGATACCTTTTAAGCTAACACTATCACATGGCGATATTAACACTTCAACGCTGGGTCTATATTTTTTTTTATTAAATTTTACCTAATATAAGACTCGAAAGCCACTCAAGGTACAGTCTTACAGCCGAAATTCTAATGGTGAATAAGGTGTGTGATATTCACTATAGAGAAAGTGGTAGGTAGTGAATATTAAGTCGAGGAGGATAGTTACGTAGCCTTAGACTTGAAGTAATCAAGACTGTATTGTTCAGGGAAGGGTACACATGGATATCTGTTTCACAGAATAGTAGTGCTTGGCGGGAAAAAAAAACTGATTGAAACTTCAGTCTAACATTTAGAACACATAGGAAATGAGAATGATTCGAGTCCTTGAAGGAGCGTGGCACGTTCAAGCTGTAAAAGACTGAACAGGTATGACTTCTTTTAAGGAGGCACCTTCCAGAACGGGGGTAGACGTGTATGCATACACCAGCGACGTGTTCATGATCAAAGTGAACAGTCTAGAGAGAAGATATCGGCTGAAGAGAGATGGACTCTTATTTGAAGTGGTGTGGAACGTCAACATCTTGGTTATCCCATTATTTTCTTATAGTTCTTTATTTGTGGTTCCGCAGCGCCAGTCCACAAGGTTCGAAGAAAGATGGCTTTTGCACATTTCCAGAGGAACAAACTAAGATGCAACTCTTGTAGCTTTATCCTATTTGTTGCAATCATCATCATCATCATCGTCATCTCCTTTGATTTCTGATGTATACACGTTTCCTTCCAGGTCCCAATTAGAGACCTAAGGCTAGAGACGACTTCATGACACTGATCACTAACCGCCCTCGAACCCAAATAAAACCCAAGATCAAACACATTTTACATAGATAAGCTCTTCGTAATGTTTGTGCTGTACTTGTGAATAAAGTTTTTGTATTTCTTTAAGACAAAAACAAGAATTGATCATGTGTAGCAAGACTAAAACCTTCCGTTTAAGCTTTTAACTCTGCAGTACGTAACCCCTGATGGGAATGGGGTTTGTACCTTGCCGTCGTTTTTTGCATTTGGTATATTGCATTTGGTTTCATTGTTTTTAGGTTCTTTGCCGCTGCCGTAGTTGTATTATAGGTTATTTACTCTTCTGCACCTTCTTGAAATTCCATATTTCATTTATTGGCTTCCATTATTACGAAATAAAGTTTCCTAATTCTTTCATGTTCTTTGACACAGTCTTCTGTAGTTTCCAGATATCTTTGAAGATCGTTTGTTGTGATTTTGTAAGACAGTTCTAGTTGAACTAATCCTCTGCCTCCTTCGGATCTGGACATGTACAGATGATAAACATCAGCCTTGGAATGATGCATGCTGTGACACGTGAGAAGCTTTCTCCTTTTGGTGCCCATCCGCTTAATGTCAGCTATTATGGCTGATATTCTGTTTTGTTAATTCAACTCGTTATTTAACACCGGACGCACACGCCCGTAGTATTCTTTTCTTACTTTCTCCTTCAATTAGATACGCTGTATTCCATTTCCTTCGCTGACTTCTCTGTATTTATTGGGTTCTTCTTGTTCCAGTTCCCTAATCTTTGTGACAAAATCTAAATCTATTTAGTGTGTTTCTGTAATTCTCCCTTATTTGAATCTTACTTTTGTTAATTTATCTAATCCGAAATCCATACTGATATAATCTCTCAAACATTTTATAGTATATACGAAATCCTTCAACTTACTGTTGTCTTTGAGATCATCCATGTAGAATAATAGCAATAATAATAATGATAATAAACAAAATGGTTGACGTAAAGCCAATATTTTTCAACAGCTAAAGAAAGAGCGCGATATAAGAAAAGAAGAACAACACAGTGTTATACAATGTTAAACAATATTTCAACTGAATGTCTATCTTCAAGTTATATTTTAAAAATTTTTTCAAGTATAAAAATATATACGGTACTTCTCCATGTATAACACGCATTTTTTGTAAAAAAAATAAGCAAAATCAAGGTTGCATATTATGCACAGCTACAAAAAATCTTTAAAAATTTGCCGTAAAATAAAATAAGAATTATCATAAAACTAAATTGAAAAAATATTATTCTATGTTTAAAAGCATTTTTTTAAAAATAAGTGTAGGAAAGGCTGGCCGCAATGAAACTAGAAAGGTACAATTTATAAGGTTTGATTACCAAACAAGGGGTGCGTATTATGCGTGAGTAGAAGCATTTTCCCACACTTTCAGCGCAATTTTAGGTGTGCGTATTATGGATAAAGGCGTATTATACATGGGGAATTGTGGCAAATTTACAAAACATATTTGTACAAACGTTGGTTGTCTAAGATTTATTCCTGATACAGTAATTGTAGCACAAGGCCGAAAAAAGGGGGAGACTGGTCAAGGTTGGTCATCACTATTTAGCTAATTGGATTTAAGATCCATTCATTCACTATTCGCTCCTTCATACAAAAAATACCTCATACACACTTGAAAACTACTAGGAAAAAACTCGCCATGAGTTAAAAATCCCAATATGTACAAATGTGTATAATATATATATATATATATATATATATATAATAAAAAGGCTTAAACACTAATATTCCATGGTCATAATTTATTCCATTGGAATCTTAAATACGATCCAATTCATCAGACATACAAATTCCAATGGAATAAATTATGACCATGGGATATTAGTGTTTAAGCCTTTTTATTATATCCTTACTCTGTCCTGGACATTGAGTTCTACCTGGATTCTATCCTCTTGGAATTATTTTTTATACAAATATATGTGTATGTATGTAGATATATTTATATATTTTGCATATGTATGTGTATATTTACCACTAATATTATCTTTCTTTCTCTCTCTCTCTCTCTCTCTCTCTCTCTCTATATATATATATATATATATATATATATATATATCAATGAAATTATGTCACGAAAAAGAAGTGGTGTTAGTAGGACCCGCCCACCTCACAAAAATAAGAGTGACCGCTGTATTCTGTGTTCCATCAAAATCATAGGATCTCGGTAGGGGAGATGGGAAAGATATGGGCATTGGAAAATTCAAAAACTGACCCAGTCGACATGAAAAGGGCGGGCCAAAACAAACTGGGGAGGTTAAGAATCTCGACTTGGATCATAACTAAAGCAGAAGCCTGGAATAGGCCGGGAACAACACTAACTCGCATTAACCAGGTATACTTGAAAGAGTCTATCTTAACCAGGGGAGGGCTCCTCAAGAAACCGCTCCGTTGTGAATTTGGAGGACCTAAAAAGAAAATAAAGCCTAGCCCCGTTCAGGTAAACCAGGCTCGCCACATATACCTATCTTTCATTGAAATCTCTTTCTATCAGTGCTAATCTTCATCGTTGCTTAACTTTTAATGAAAAAAAGAAAAAGAAAAAAGAAACGCCGCCATTGTGAATGTATGCAACTGAAACGTGCTTAATATGATGGCGATCTTGTTCATCTTGGAATATTTCCTTAGTTGATTAGTTACTAAAAGGAATTAATCAAAGAGTATACTATAAATCTTATGGAACTCTCCTGTCATTCTGTTCATTCCCCCAGAAAGAAAAGTTAGTAATTTATAATAATAATTATAATGATGATAATAATAATTATTATAATTATTTGTGCTGTGTCACTTCAAGACGTGGACGATTATGAACGAGTTTGGCGTCATGCATGGCATCCACATGAAATCTCGGATCTGAGGTGACTATTGAAGAACATGTTGGCAATATGTTCCTGTCGTTATGAAGCCTACAACTGGAACCAAGTGTCTTCTCCAGTTGTAACTGACAGTTGTATGTGAACTTTATTACGAAGTTTTCAAATTTTGAAACATCACGTAAATTAATTTCGGGACACAGCAGTACACCGTAACATGCGGTTTGTTAAACACTGGTCGATGCTGCCTCATCGAACATGAAAATAGCTGTTAAATATATATGCAAATATAAGCAAAAACGTAAAATAAAATTGATATACGTGAAGTCATACGTACTTATAAATATAAAATACTATACCAAGCAACTGTATACGTATATGTATACATATCATCATATAATAATACATATAAATAACTTATAGAAATAAACGTTCATGAGTGTTTGAGTCTTTAGTTACTCAAACGCTTATGTTTCCATGTATGAACGTGTATTTCTATAAGTTATTTATATGTATTATTATATGATGATATGTATATACATATACGTATACAGTTGCCTGGTATAGTGTATATATATATATATATATATATATATATATATATATATGTGAAAATATTGTAGAAAATAGGAAAGAAACTGGTTTGGTAAATAATCCAAAGTTCCTTAGTATTTTTGTAATTATTTAAAAAAAATAGTGCTCGATACGAAAGTATTAAAAACTATTAAAACTCGTAAATTTCAGAAATAAGTCATTCCCAAAAAAATTTCGCTTGAAGATGGAACAGAGCCTACTTTAACTCAAGTTAATTCAAATATTATTTTGAAGTTTTCGGCTCTTGTTTTGAAACATGAGACCTCTTATGTAGCGTGTTGGAATCATATTTTTAAATAAATAATTATATATATATATATATATATATATATATATATATATATATATATATTTATAGTGGACGGTGGACTCTCCCGTCGTATTCGACGTATGGGTGTCAAGCAGCTCAGTTCCTAGGAACCGACACCCAGACACCAGCACATATGATTTGATTATAGTGGTGAAGGCTTTGTGCAGAATCAACCACACTTTTTGAAGGGCCGAATATAGAGACCTGGTGCACTACGTGCCACAAGGTCCCCAAACAACTCTCCGCAGGTTGTGAATTCAGAGTTGTCCTTCTCCTAGACCAGTAGCCATCAAATTCCGCAGGCTCCCATAATGAAGCGTCTCCTGTATTATTAATGTCTGTTGCATAAACCAATTATTTTAGATTTGAGGTCGGTGGAACGCGTAGGCAATCGAACCCATCCTCAACTACCTATTCATCGTTCATGGCAGATGTCAGACAGTGTATCACGAACAGTGTATCTAAAACGCGCTGGAGTGCCATCATGCATGGACCACATGAGTATTAGCAAGAGTACATCCTCTAGGAGGTCTGGAAGTGTGTTCGAAATAAAATCCCTGTAAAGAGCTCTTGTAAGACGTGATGGGAGAACATATGGATCTACAAGACAGTCACTTATAATTCCAGCCCACACATTAATCGTAAATTGATGTTGGTGTCTAGTCTGTATTATACCATGGGGATTCCGATTCGCCCACAAATGTTGGTTGTGTAAATTTGTTATTCCTTCTCTTCCAAATGTTACCTCATCGGTAAACAAGACTGAAGAGACAAACAACGGGTCGGCAGTTTGCGCAGTAAACCATCGGTAAAAGTTCTCAAGTGACCAAAGGACGAAAGACTCCGCACACGTTGCAAATGACACGGATACAGGAGTTGCTCTTGAAGTACCCCCAATGCAATACTATGAGATGTATGGCATGCTAGGGCCACTTGACGTGTGCTGATAAATGGATAGTTTACGTCACGAAAAACTGTGTTCTTCTTGGTCAGGCGTACGAGCGGATCTCAGTCTTTCTCGATCCATAGTTTGTGGTGCCACGGATCCTGTCTCAACAACGCGACGATAAACAGCATCAAGTTTGGATGATTCGGCTGCCTTTGCTCTGGAAACACAATCTGATACAGGCATTCGCTCGGGCGTATGTTAAAAACATATCTACCTACTCACGATATGAGCATCCTGTCATTGTTAAACGATCACTTCTCAGTTAACTCATTACTACACACGTTAAACGTTGAAGAGAGACTAGCCACAAATGTACACGAATGACAAATGTGCCATAGTCTATATAGAAATACAGCGCCATCTACCATAAACTTTCTTTAAACTTAATAATAACTCAAAAACGATGGATTTTCGGACATATCAAAAATACTTTTACAATGCTTGGGGGGATGGTTCAATCAGTTATGTGCCATGAGTGATACATGCTTAGGCGATCATATATCGTTCGATACATGACTGATGAGGCAGATTTTTTCCCGCAGTAGGTTGCCATTTCTTTCTGCCGTAGGCCAGTTGCCATCCAAGGTCTGCCCTTGAGGATTCATACATTTCCCAAGGGTATTTAGCACGTAAGTTAATGTAAAGGATTCGACTGGAATTCGAACTCGGCTCTTCGATTCCTCAGTCCGAGCCGCTATCCATTACTCCATCCTACATCATGGGCCGGTTACTCACACCAAAACAAGGACAAAAGTCCGCATGTCCGAAAATCCATCGTTTTTGAGTTATTATATTGAGTAGGAATCTCTGTCTGTATCTATCTCTCTCTATATATTTATACAATGGTTTGTTGGATTACCGACCTCTATTGATGATTACAGGCAATAAGATTTTGAATTACCGCTCCCTGACGATAATTACTTGTGGTTCAAGATTTGAAAGAATCCGTCTCCTCGGTGACTTTCAAAGCGAAAGACGTTTTTGTTTTCGTATCTGTCGGCATGTAACTACCTCAGCTCAGCTCTTCCCATTTTATTTTGTTTCTCATTTTTTTTTCTTTTTGTAAAATGTCCTATCAATATATTTGTTAATATTTACATGTTTAAATCCTATAGTTATTTTTATCTTATTTATTTTTTTGATTTACATGAGTCCGCTAATATTGTTTGCCGGTGAAATGTACCTGGAGCATAAAAATCTCATCAAAAGTGTTTATATCCGGAACAAGCTACACAGATTAGAATTCAGAGACTACGTCCACCGCAGTCAGGTAAGCAAATAAAATACAATGAAATAAAATGTGCTTTAAGATTGTATCCTTATTTTTCTCATTCACACTTCCTGATGATGACGCATGTGAGTAGAAAGCTCAAGACTACCCAACATGAATTTTAACTAACACAAAAGCAACACATTTGTAAAAAAAATATTTCATACATTAAAAAAGATCATTAAAATTAATACGTATTATATGCTTATTGCATTTTTATTTGCAAAACATGTTTGAATTCTCATATATAAGGAAACTGAACATAGAATAGGCTGTAAGGCAATGTGATGTAATGGTTAGCAAGCCTGTCTCCCGAGATCAACTGCGACTGAATAGTGAGTTATCTGATAACCTTGCTATACTCTATCTTTACAAGAGCTAAATCAGGCCAAAAATGGAGTATTTTTGCCATATCGCGGCTGGGGCTGCCCATTGCTCACTTGCCTGTCTTGATAGAGTTCAAAAACGTCTACGCGGACTTATGGGGGATTATTAATTTCCACTCTACAACCCCTTCCCATAAACGGAACATTGCGAGTGTCTCGCTGCCCTATCGTTATTTCTCTGGCATGTGTGCTGACGAGCTACATACCTGAGTCTCATTTCCTAATATAGCTTGCGGCCATATCATGTTGAAACCTTGTCACTACCTAGATGGGTGACCGCTTGGGAATACCAAGTGCTATAAGCTTGGATGTGCGAATTGTGTAATGGATAGCAGTATGAGAAGTAGGGAAAAAGCGCTATAAACATATATGGCATGTTTAAGCATATGGCTGAACGAACAAGTGCTACAAAGACAAAAAGGGTAAAAAATGAGCAATATTAGAGCAA
The DNA here is from genome assembly GCA_963932145.1 of Acanthosepion lycidas. Lineage (NCBI taxonomy): Eukaryota > Metazoa > Mollusca > Cephalopoda > Sepiida > Sepiidae > Acanthosepion > Acanthosepion lycidas. The sequence continues at coordinate 79,264,777 of OZ010572.1, read as the reverse complement.
CAAAGAGAGAGCTATGAAAGGACACGAGAGACCTTTTGATAAAGACATTCACAAAACCTTTTCGTCACGCTATCTGAAGTCTATTTCTTTTTTTCTGAAACTATTCACAATTAATTGTATCTTAGACATCTAGTCAATTTCCTGTCTTTCACACTATGTGCGCAAATTCTTTTCGGGAATCTTGTCAATTCCTCATTATAAACAGAACCCAAGAGTTGTCTTGTAGAATAACAGTTTCTTTGTAGTCGAAGGTATTTGTAATTCCACTGTCATTTAGATGCGAATTCCGAATGCAATATTTCTCATTCACAGTATGGTTACTCCCTTACCTCACAAGTTATGTAACCGTCAGTTTTATGTTAACAGTTTTTCTATCGCACTTCTCGCTTGTGGAACTCTCTTCAGGCCTCTTTCTTCTCTGTCAAGTTTGATCTACAAAAAATTAAATGCAATGTTAATCGGTATCTTCTTAATTCTTGCTCTTTTATTGTCTTCTGTCTTTAATAGTATATTTTTCTCATATTCTCTAATACCCAGTAAGCCCTGGCAACTTAGTGGCTTTATTGCCTTCCCTTAGTGAAAATATTAAAAAAAAAAAAAATCAAATTAAATGCGGTAGCTTCTCTATCGAAATTCTCTCGACTCGCTTTGAATGTTTTCATCTTGCTCTTTTTACTCTCCAACTGTTTTTCTCTTTTTTTCACCTATCCACTACCTTGTAATAATTTGCCCCTCTCACTTTCTGTCATCAACATTATTTCCTCACCTCTATTTTCCTATGTTGCCAACCCTTATTCTGTCTTCCTTTTTGATTTATTTTTTTTATCTCTTACCTCCGCCTCTTACACTTACTCTCTTTTTACTTTCCAAGGCTGCATATTCCTTCACTCTCTCTCTTTCTTTCTCCCATTTTCTCTCCTCCACATCCTAATAGGAAGTGAGAGATCATGACTCACCACAATCCTACCTCTTGTAGCCCTTAGCAGCGACTGGCTCTATGCCAAACGACCCAGCTATATTTCACCATCCATTCCCGAATACTTGTCACTTAGGTGCTCCGTTGCATTTCCCTGTCCCACTTGCCCTCAGTATGACTTAGGAGTGTCTAATTCTCCACGCCTCTGTATTATATGTCCAAGAAATTTCAGCTTTCTGATTCTGAGTTCAAGCGTCATTTTTGTTTTCATTTTTTCTTGTAACTTCTTCGTTGTTTACGTGTTCCGTACATATTCCGTGTGTGTGTATATATATATATATATATATATATATATATATATATATATATATATATATATATTTATATATATATATGTGTATACACACACACACATACATATATATATATATGTATACACACACACACATATATATATATATATAATATATATATATATATTTATATATATATATATATATATATATATATATATATATATATGTACACCTGTCTCTTCAGATTTAATAATCTGATATTAATTATTTTTTAACGAATTTGGTTTATTTTTACGTATAGTTTCCAATAGAGTTCTCTTTCTCGCTTGTTTATAAGTTACTGTCTTTTTTTGTCATTTTCATCACTTACATAGACACACCATTCCTTCCAATCTCAACACACACACACACGCAGGCATATGTGTGTGTGTATAATAGATGGCGTTTTTTCATCATTCGTTCGGGGTTAGTAAGCTTGTTTTATAGATCATTACGTCTGAGTAGTGAGATCGATTCACACTGTGTGTGTCATACTAACATACACTTAATAAACCACATGTATATAAAGAGAGGAACAGTGAAAGAGAGAGGCAGACAGACAATCAGATAGACAAAGAGAAAATGAAAAAAAAAAAAAAAACTAAGTGAGAAAAGAATTCAGTGTTTAATTCTATAATGTAGAATTGCCACTTCGGAAGTAAACAAGCAAAGAAATTTGACAGTCGTCTCTTAAAATCGAAACACCAGCAAAGCCCGTCATTAATGGAACCACGGCAGATGTAGTCAGTCTGTCTTTCAAGAACATCGCTCTCTGTAAGTTTTGTTTTTTCGCCATGTTTTCTTGCGCGGAATCAATGTTAAAAATAAAATAAAACAATAGGAAAAAATAACTTTGCCAAAGTCTTTTTAACGAATGTGGCAGGTTAAAAGTTCCCTCTGACTCGCCAAGAAAGAATTAACATCATTGCCCGTTTTCTCTGAAGGGCGTCTTGGCAGACTGTTGTGGTTAACATAGACCTTAAATACCATTTCTTTTTACCACTTGTGCGTTTTGAAAATGTTGAGGCGCACGTAGGTTGTGAAAACAAGCTAATACTTTAGTCATCGTTTCGATCTGAAGTTTCAACGTTTATTTTATTTTATTTTATTTTTAAGAATTCGCCTCCATTAAAAATGTTTTTCGTGTCAAATTTGCTTTAATTTGATCTTTGTACAATAAAAAACAATCAACAAATAGCGAATGCAAATTAATAGAGAATATTGTCTTTTACAATTTTCCATCTTTCTTTTTTAGGTTTTAACTCAAAGACAGAAAATTAAGAAGAATATTTCTTCTTAATCAAAAAAAGGTTTTCAACAAGCTACGGGAACTCCTACAGAACACAGTAAACGAAGGCGAGAAGAAAGGACTAAGCATCACTTGTAAAAAGACAGCATGTACGGTCGTCAGCATAAGCAACAAACCAACATTCGAACTACGAATTGGAGACACCAAAATCAAGCAAGTACAAAAATAAAATCAAGCAAGTACAAAAATTTAAATATTTATGAAAGGTTTTAGTAAAGGACGAAAAATGTGAGAGCAAAATTCTAAGGCACATTGGAATAGCGAAAGAGGCCTTTCAAAAGCTAAGCAAAAGTATTAAGAAAGAGGAAAATTTCGTTTGAAACAAAGAAAAGTACTGAACTGTTATGTAATATCGTACCCCAAAATACAGTGAATGCTGGACAATCTCTTCACAGATGAAGAACAGATGTGAGGCTGCAGAAATGTGGTTCTACAGAAGGATGTAGAGAATACCTTGGACTAAACATGTGATAGTAAAATTACCAACAATTCCATTTTAAAACAAAATGGTCGCAGCAATACATTTTATAGTAGAATTGTCAACAAACTTTAGTTCTATGGAAGGATACTGATAATACCAGGGTTGAACATGTGAGTTTTAAGAAAAATAGAAACAAATAAAAAAATAAAAAAAAGTGTGTTATTTTTATCGCATCCAAAACTTTTACATTAATATAAACATCCCCACTTTTCCATATGTGGTTTCAATAAAATGCCACTTCATCATGAATGTTTTACATTCTCAAAGATTTTCTTCTTTTTTTCTATTTCTTCTTTATGCTGTGTCCATTCAGGACGTTGGTGATCATAGCTCTCCACAACTTTCTACCCTTGTAGCCCATAGAAAATATCGTCAGTTTGCCAACGAAGAACCGTATATGTACTTATGCTAAAAATCGGAATGAGACAGTTGAAATTTCTTGAACATACAGTATAATCACGTTGAAAGTTAAGCAACTTCGAAACTGTAAGCTTGGACGTGTGGGTGGTGTAATGAATAACGGCATGGAATTGGAAATTGGAGAGCCGATTTCCAATTCAAATCAGGTTCGTCATATTCACCTATATGAGAATGCCCTTGGGAATTTACCCCTTCTCCTCCTGCTATTGGTTAATTAATATGGCTTCTATCACTAAATCATTATTATCTCCAAAAAATTCTTACAATCTAAAAATATTTTCTGGTTGCAACAGGTTGATAAACCACACAAAAGAATCAACCAATCATTAGACATATAATAGGGAAAGTGGGCTTAGAGAATTTGATACTTACAGGGCATATCGACTGTAAAAGAGACAGCGGAAGACAGCGGTCCATCTACTTGATGTGACTGTGTAAATGGATACAGAATAATTCATTAGAAAGTTCAGATCAGTTTAACTTTTAAAGAAAAAAAAACAGCACTGGAGTCGAGCTTACTCGTATACGCTGAATCTAATTTATAATTGCAAAACAACTTAAAATATTTCTTTGTTTGACAATGTGTTAGTTTCATTCTGCTAAATTATTTCGTAAGCATTTGCTTCTATGTAAAAAAAAGAAAAGAAACATTTACACTAATATTATTTTGATAAAATTTTCTAAAATTTGAATTTAAAAACTAAAATAATTTCAGAATACTTTTTATTTTTTCCACCCGAAATAACGACTGGAATATTCAATAAACTCGCTGTTTTAATAATCGCGAAGCACAAATACATCATTAATAGTTTTTTCCCCTGCTGTAATTTTAATGGATATTTTTTTATTAACAGGAGAGAATGAATTTAGCATAAATGGAAACCTTGTTACACATTGCCCGGATTATTTCCCATTGGACATTTACAGTGTTTCTGACTGAATATTAAAAAGTCACTTAATTAGTTCAATTGTTTTAGATAATTATCCGATGGTGGCATAGAATGTGTAATTTCATATCGGATTAGACAGACGTAGAATGAGGGAAAGTCGTACTCAGCTATCATCACTGACTGCCTGTAAAAAATCTGTGTGAATATCTAACATATATGTGATAGAATGAACTGTTTCCCCGCAGTGAAGCAGTTCGGGGCAAGACAGGGCAGGTGTCTGACCTGGAAAGAACAGGAAGTAATGACTTCAGCGCAAATCATTATCTGACCTACGAATTAACAATTCTAAAACGCCTGTCAAGAGGTGGTAGCGTGGGTGTTGTGTCCCAGACACAAACCGTTATAAATATAGGACACTACTGGGTTTCCGGACAGAGAGACAAAACGGAGATAACATTAGATGGAAATTCGGATGTCGAGGTGGTGATCGGGGTGCAAACCAACCGAAGATACAGAACAAGAAGGTATTCAGTCTATAAGATAGAAATAGGAATATCCTCCCAATGTAGCATATTTCCAGTCGGAAATGAAAATTAACAAAGCAATAAACAATTTGAAATTTCTTTTTTTTTTTTTTTTATATTGGGTTGGCAAATAAGTTCCCGCTGTTTTTTAAAATTTTGGAATCTATTTTTTTTTTTAAATTTTGTAATCTATATTTTTTCGAGAATTCTATTTTGAAATAATTTTATAATCTATTTTATTTTTTTTTCGAGTTAATTTAAGTTAATTTCTGTTTATTTTCAGATCATAAAAATGGAATGTCAAATTAAGAAAAATGACCATTTTCGACACCTTCTTTTTTTGCTTTTAATCAAGGTTCTAAGGCCACAAAAGTTGCTCGCGACATTTGTGCTGTGTATGGAGAGGATGCCATAGGTCAAAGAACCGGTCGTGATTGGTATGTCAAGTTCAAAAATGGAAATGTTGACTTCAAAGACGCGCCTCGTTCTAGCCACTCAGTTGAGTTCGATGAAGAGCTATTAAACCAAATTTTGCACGAAAATTCTCGTCAAACGACAAGGGAACTGGCAGAGAAAATGGCTGGGAACTGCTGCCTCACCCACCGTACGCTCCCGATTTGGCACCAACGGATTTCCACATCTTTCGATCTCTTTCAAATGCTATGCGCGGAGTTTCGTTCCATACTGATCCAGAATTGAGAGCTAGGTTGGATGAATTTTTCGAGTGATTTCTACCAACGAGGTATTGAAAATCTTGTTGAACGCAGGGAAGAAGTTGTAACTACAGGGGGAGAATACATTATTCATTAATTAGTTGTTATTTTCTTTTATTAGACCTTTTAAAAAAATTTAATTAAAAAAAAACGGCGGGACATTAGTTGCTAACCCAATAATAACCAAGTTAGACGAAAAATAGTAAATTGCCGCCATATTTCGTCTAGCGCTGCTCAATTTTAAACTTCTAAGCCTTGACAGAGTTCGAAATCGGTTGCAAGGTTTTGGGGAAGAAGATTTATTCTTTTATCTTGAGCCTCTTTCTCACAGATGCATCGCTGCAAAACTTTTGCTACTCTATCACTATTTCCATGACAAATCTTCAGAAGAACTTTACTAGTCCAGATCTTTACGATGTGCGGGTGGTGTAATGGATATCGGCTCAGAATGAGAAATCGGAGGGTCGAGTTCCAGTTCCAGCCGGGCAAATACACTTTGGAAAGGAAGTAGGATTTTTATGTGAAAAATCATTATTGATCACAAAAATTTGTCAATGCAATATTCACTCGCAAAAATAAAAATATTCTAACAATCCCAAATATTTTTCGGCTTTAAAGGGTTGATAAGATATAAAAATCGAAACAAATCAATCAATCAGACATTTACAGCTAGAAAATGCCATGCTACTTCCACGGAATCACATCACCCTCATTTCCTCTGTATTCCAAAAGTATGACAGATTTTCCCTAAGAATTGCTAATTGTAGAACAGCTGCCCGTGTGAGTGTTTTCCTGAACGCTACAATCTTACTTCCTTCAAGTCAAGGGACAAACGTTGTCTCTTATTATCCTCATAATCTTTTCATCCTTCTACCTTGAAGGACTCTTGAACCTTGTATTGGGTGAAATTAATTAAAATATATGATGAAGAAGACTTTTTAGTCTTTCTTTTTCCCACCGCAACGTTGAGTCCCCATCCTCTCTCACATACGCATTGAAGTATATATTAAGTCGAGTTCAATTTACTTGTGGTAGAAACATCATAGAAGTGTCTTTGAAGTTTATTCAGTTTTCTATTGTGTCTGTGTGAAACTCATAAATAATTATTTGTGGAAAAGTGGAAATCATTCCTTATTTTGGTAAAAGTAATGGCTGAATAGAATATTGGACAATCTCCTCACAGATGAAGAGAAATTTGGACGCAAAGGAAATGTGGTTCTACAGAATGATGCTGAGAATACCATGGACGGAGCATGTAAAGAAAATAGAAACAAAATGCACACTTAAAGTCAGGATCAGAAAGAGACGGCTGAAATTTCTTGGATACATAATAAGGAAGGAAGGCTTGGAGAATTTGACACATGACATATCGAATGTAAAATGCACAGGGGAAAACAATAGGCCATCTACCTGGCGAGTCTGTGTGATTGGATGTCGGAACGTCGGGTGAGAGGTTTGGCAAACGGACGGAACTTGCTAACGGCTAAAAAGGATAAGAGATTGTGGAGAGCCATGATCGCTTACAGAAGAAGAAGGGCTGAAAATAAGATGCACTTACGTCGCTGATTATTCTTCATTTTTAATTTTGAAGAGGGCTGCTGCCGATTAGATAACCTTGAGCAAGGTCTATGTTACACAAGTGCTTATTAAACAGTTCTTGAAATGATAAGTCCCCCCCCCAAAAAATAATGAATCGACCCTAATCCGGTTGACTGTCTGGTGATCAGCTTGATGTCACAGTACAAAAGAAACGGTATTTTTTTCGGACAAAACAGTCGAACGACAATTTTCATTCATTGCAACGGCCATCAATGTCGCAAGTGAGACGTAAATAACTGGCAAAAACTTTTCCTTGTGGCATATCCTGGCTTTTAAAAATTCTTGCATTTTATTAAGCTGGTGCAAAAATAATGACGGTTTTTGATGTATTTTTTAACGTCAAAAACCGTCATTATTTTTGCACCAACCTAATATTTTTCTCTCTATACAAGTCCCACGGGCGACTCAAGGCATAGGGTTAGTAAATGGGGTTGCATAGACGTAAGAAGTGGGGGGGATAACTGCAGATTATTTTGATATATATGATAGATAATGTTTGACTTCAGATTTGGAGAAGTTAAGTTTGGAAGCATCCTCTCTAGAATTTGCACCATAAAATAGCAGCTTCTGAGAAGAAGTTGTCCGAATGAAACTTCTTTTTTTACCACTGGAATACGAAGGGAATGAGGGTAGTTTACCCCTGTGTATATGGTATGGTATGGCGCGTTTTAGCTGTAAAATTTCGAGCTGGTGGAACTAGGGAATGTAGCTCATCCGAACATCTTCTGTGAAGATAGCGACAGAGTAACGAGAGACTAGCAACGTGCCGTCACTTGTCTTAATTCATGCGACATATATGTTAGTGCAACGGTTCAACGAAGTTCAAAAAACCATAAATGTGAATGCAGGTCATTATTTAAAAGGGTACAAGTGAAAAGATAGAAAATTAACAAAGTTTTCCATGTTGCTGAAGCAGACGTGAAATACACAAGAGTATTATCGCCTCTTCTGTCTTCTCTTTCTTTCTTTTTTTCTTTCTTTCTTTTCCTAAAACTAAACAGCCTCTTTGATATATCGTTTCTACCGTCTATCCTCGCAATGTAACCGGAATAGTCTATTGTTTATTTGAGATAATGGCAGCATTTAACTAACTTAATAACTAAGGAACAAACATAAATGATTTGCCTAAGAGTATACTCAGATAATTTGTGAATATCTATGCCGATGATACGTCTGCACCTCCAAAACTTGTGATGACCAAAGATTGGCAGCAGATCTCTCACCCGATCTAGCTCTAACTGCTCAGTGTGGAAAAAACTGGCTGGTTACATTCAATGCTTCGAAAACCAAACTAGTTACATTCTATCATCGCCGATAGGACCCCGAACTTCCAACAGTCAAGAGGAATGGATATCCACTAGGGGAGGCTCCCTGCCTTGAGAAACAATTGGGTCTTCAACTCACCCCTGACCTCAAGTGGAACTCGTACATACGATCCATCGCTAAAGATGCAGAAAATATGGTCAATTTCCGGTAACGCTCCAGTTAGTAGCTGACTCCTCATGCACGTTCCACTTATTACCTGACTCCTTCAGCTTGAGGCAAATCAGATTTAAAATGGAGTACTGTTGTCATACTTGGGCAGGAGCTGACCAGACATCACTTTCCAGTCTGGATATAGTCCAAAATCGTCTCCAAATGCTTGTGGGTGACAAATTATTTTCCATCCTCCAGCCTCTTTTTCACAGACGGGATGTGGCAAGACTCTCACTGCTCTATCGCTACTTACATGGAAAGTGCTTGTTTCGCTAGCTCTAGCCTTTACGGCCAGGATCCGCCATGCCACTTGCATTGTAGGGAACCATCCTGATTTGCTCCGTATTCCAATGGTGAAAAGTAAGTTCCACTCAAACAGCTTCTCGCGAACCGCTGGCTCCGTGGAACCGACTCCCTAGTGGATGTTTCTTCGATCACAACAATCTTGACTTGCTTAAATCTAAGTGTGTATTACTCTGTGCTCTTCTACCTCGAGCGCCCCCAAGCCTTGTACAGAGTGGACTTCACTGTAAAAAAAACGAAAGCAGAACTATAATCTGACTTCAAGTTGTTCGTCTATTTTTTTCTGTAGAAAAAATACTGTCCTCTTCTTTATGGATACTACACTTGATGGGAATTATGCTCTCGTGCGGAACTTTGTGGTAACAACAAAGGCAACATAATAAAAACCATTAATGGACCCACAGCAAATGTATGCAATATGTCTTTAAGAAACTTCGTTCTCCGCAAGTTTTCTTGCGCAAAATCGAGGTTAATATTTAAAAAAAGAAAAGAATAAAACAAGAATGGAAGAAAAAATACTTTGCCAAAGACTTTTTAACGAATGTCCTCTTCTTTATGAATAATATACTTGATGGAAATTGTGGAAGAGCTCGGGTGAAACTCTGTGTCAACAATAAAAGCAACATAAACAACGAGCGTGTGTGTGACTATACAAATGTGTAATTCTACCTAATTACTATTTCTCACAATATAAGCGGAAACTAAGACAAAAAAACAAAAAAACAAAAACAACAACAACAACAAAAAAACAAACAAACAAACAGTGATGCGCATAACCAATTGTAAATATAAATAAGAAGCAAATATTTATATTGACTAATATTCTCATATGGTTTGCTGGTAGGAACCAAAAAAAAATATAGTAAAACAGTGAATAAAACTAGTGTTTATTAACTGATACGGAATAACCCTTAAGCGTGGTATGTGAGACGAGAAAAAAACTTCCACGGTGGATTGAATAAAGGGTCCGTTTCGAAATTACAAGATTGATCTGTTTTTCAAGGCTTGTCTTCCTACGATCTGAAAAGATGGGTTGGTGGAAGTTTATCATCTGGCATCGTGCCTTAATTCATGCGACGTATATGTTAGTGCAACGGTTCTCCGGAGTTCAAAATAGGGTCAAATCTCACGAAGGCCTCATCGAATGAAAATCGAGTTCATTTTTTATGATGCAATACATAACACAGCTTACCACTCAATGATTAAGGATCTTGACCTGCTGCAATGGCTGGCGTATTTCCTACAATCTGGAGATCTAGGTTGGTGGAAGTTTATCATCAGGCAGGTGAAATCTAACTAAACAATGGGTAGGAGCCAGACAAAACCTTAGTCATATACAGAAACAAACGTCAATGATATAACAACCATAAATGTGAATGCAGGTCATTATTTAAATGGGGACATACGATCCATCGCTAAATTGATGCAGAAAATATGGTCGGTTCCCTATACCGCTCCAATTAATAGCTGACACCTCATGTAGACTGGTGTATATTAAACAAGTGGTAAAACGATGAATAAACCTGGTTTTATTCACCACTTTTTAATATATATATATATATATATATATAATCTAGCCTTATGCTAGATTATATTGTTGCGGATGTGTGTGTGTGTTGGAGAGGAATAGAAGGTTTGAAATCAGAAGGCTTAAAATTGTGTGTGTTCAATAATCTTCCATCCACAACAATTAATACAAGACGTAGAATAAAGATTCATAAACGTATTATTTCAAAATGTAACAGTTGAATTTATTAATATTTGATATACATGCATGTGAACTGAAAAGTTAGACAGAGTTGTGTCTCTTAGATTAGGTAAATATTTGTATTCGAGCTCATAAAGTGAAAGTAATTATTAACTGTAGTTTAGAAGAATAAAGTTTATTTAGCATGTTTGGAATTGTGTATTGTACAAGTTGGTAAGAGTTCAGAAGAGATTTCAGAGTTCGTACTTGCGTGAATGTTGGTAATGGTCATTAACGTCTGACTGCATTAGTTAAGACGGGAGTTCTTGAAGATTACATCTTGGTACTTGGTAGCAAGGAATGAGACGCGCGTGCGCGAGAGAGATGAATGAAAAGAAACTACCCAGGGAGCTTACACGTGTTCTGTTTATATAATGGTCGTGTATCACGTGGGAGGCTCCAAGCATATTGAGCGGGAAAACAGATTTGTCGCGTGCAGGATATCTGATTGGTCAGAACTGACCAATCAGCGAGCTAGATTGAAGGTGATTAACCAATGAATGCTTCTTATATATTTTTTAAGATTGTGATGGTGAAAATTATAACAGGAATAGTGCATTTCCTAGCAGGGGTTAACTAGCTTGTTGTGGAAGATTCCACAATATAATTATAATGAGTTATTTAAATACCGGAATCTAAATATTCTGAACACAGTTTTATGGCCTCAACTACAGATAAATAATATTAGGTTGGTGCAAAAATAATGTCGTTTTCTCATATGTTACTATGTGAGAAAACGACATTATTTTTGCACCAACCTAATAATAACAATTCCGATCCGTTATCCATTACACCATCTACATATCCAAGCTAATAACACCTGGTCTTCCTAAGCGGTCACCCATCTAGGTACTGGTCAGGCTCGACGTTACTTAACTTCGGCCATACTTTAAGTGTTTGCGAGTGAATATTATTAGATTATTTAAAGCCAATGTAAGAATTTTTGGGGGAGATAATAATAGTTTTAGCGATACAAGTCTTACTAATGAACCCACAGCTGGGGGAGAAGAGGGTGAATTCATACGGGTATTTGCACATAAGTGAATAAAACGACAAAGGAATTCGGCTCTCCGTTTAACAATTCTGATCCATTATCCATTACATCATCTGCACATCCAAGCACCCGGTCTTTCCAAGTGGTCACCCATCTAGGTATTGGCCAAACTTGACGTTACTTAACTTCGGTGATTGTACGGGAAGAGGGAACCGTCAGTTTATCAGCATTTTGTATGCCGAAGTTTATTTTGGATTGGAAGAATAATTCTTTTTCTTTGCGACTAAATATTGAATTAACAATTATCTTGAGAATAACAATGATTTCTCCAGATACAAGTCCTACCATTTAACCCATAACTGGGGGTGAAGGAGATAGATTCATACTTTTCCCAGTAGTATAAATTGCGTTTAGAATGAATATAAAGAACCCGACTGGAATTCGAACTTGATTCTCCGATTTCTCACGTAGATCCTCTATCTATTACCCCATCCACACATCACGATCGCCGAGTAGTACCGAAAAAAAATAGATCGATGAAAATAAAGAGAGCTCTACATTGGTTTGTAAAAAGTTGAAATCCGTATGTTGAACATTTCAACATTTGCACATCCTTGAAATTCAAAGAAGGTATCTATCCAATATGAAGACAGGCACCTGAAGAAGACCCGATGGAAGAATGACTAAAACATTGTGAGTATAATAACCAAGGTAAGCATGCTAGTCTGAATAGCAAGACATATAATAAGTGATTGGGTCATTGCTTTGTTTGCTTAACGGCATATTAACACCTTATGGGTCATTTAATGCCGAAATTTAATGTTCTTGGGAGCTTTGAAGTAATAAAAATATGATGTATGTTATAATGATTTCACAGTTGAATACATGGTAGATGATACTCATTGTGTGGACAGAACTACAAGAGGCGGTGATATGGATGTTTTATGTTGTAGTTTTTTTGTAGTTATATGTTAAAATACAGTTTAATTTCTTTCGGAAATTGTAGGATATTATATGGATTAAAGAGTTCTTTTATGTTTGGAGGTTTGATTTTGCTTAGCAGCATATCAACCTCTATGAGTTATTTAATACCGGAATCTAAATATTTTGAACACAGTTTTATGGTTTCAACTACAGATAAAATGTATTGTTGGTCATTTTGTTATAAAATTTATTTTTGCTAATTCTATTATAAATATTTATCATTGGTCATTTTTTATATAATAAAGTATTGCTGGTATTTTTACTATAAAATATATATTTTTATATTTTCATAGTGTTTTGGGGTTCAATATCTGCCCATGGCTGGGACCCTAAAAGGTGCTACCACGCCAGGACAGGATGGACCTGGGAATAACAGTAGTCAAGAGGTAGTCCCACGCTCCTCAAAACCTTCAATCTCCCGATCAGAAACCTTGTTGTTAGTTGTAGTTTATCCTCATACCTAAGAATATATAATATGTGAAAAATATCCTGCGTGTATATTATCGTGAATATGATTTTTTTCCTCTCTCAATGATCGTTAAGAGTTTATCGTTTCAAGTGTAAATCATCGCCGTTTTTGAATCGTTTGTGACGTTCGATCGTTTCAGTTCCAGTTTATACCTTCTGGTGCCTCTGCAGGAAATTGGCAATGAAAAAAAGCCAACTTCATCATCATTATCGACGCTCCCTATACCATCGCCATTAACGTTACCATTATCGTCACCCTTTACTTTACCTCCAGCATGAAAATGCTGACGATAATAGCTGTCTGGGAGATCTATCATTACAAAGGTGAAAGGTGGAAACGAAAATCCATTGAGGTAAAAATACACAAACTTCTCACGCAATCGATTTTTCTCATGTGATGTCGTTTTTAGAATTCTCAATCAACATTAAAATCACACTCGTGTGTAACGTTCCAATTTTTAAAAAAAACATATCACCCCCCCCCAACCACTTCCACTTAACAGTTCAACTTACTCTTTCAAATTAACCCAGACTAGTTCCTTAATTTAGCAGCTCAATGTTGATAAATTAATCAAACAGCAATGCGCATTTGCCGTATTGATCAGCCTTGATTTTTGCTTTTCGTCGCAACATGAAGGTCGACTGGGAAGCCTTAGTTTGCTCGGCCAGGGGTTTGTTAGCAGAGTCAACGCATTTGTGCTATTTTGGAAACAATTTTTGAAGAACAGTGGTTTTGAATATGCTAAAAAATTTTTTAGGTAGTAAATGTTCACCAAATATAAGACCCAAGAGCCACTCAAGATAGACGGTTGCTAAATGATATTGTTGTATAGACGTAGGGTTGAAAATAAGTGGAGATTATGAGGATATGTAGGATAGATAACAGTTGACCCTAGACTTAAGGAGGTTAAAATTCCAATTTCCGGGGAAGCATTCTCTTGGGAAGCGGCTTTTGGGAAGAAGCTCTCCGAATGAAATTACCCTCTTACCAATGGAATACGAATAGAATGAGGATGGTTCTCCCCTCTATATATGGCATGGCGTACCTTGGCTGTAATATATGAATTGGTGAAACTACAGTATCTGGCTCGTCAGAACATTTTATATAAAAATATCGATAGGCTTGCGATGTTGCGTCTGTGGTAGAACGGTTGTAGAATCGAAAATAAGTAATCGCTTACAAGGCCGTGTAAAATTTTCCGAAATCTGTCAAGGCTAGAAAGAGATGATTTTGAAGCTCTAGCTCAGGTATGGGTGCAAACATCTAATTTTTGGTTTGATCAGATTCTTGTAAATATAGAAGAGTAATCTGGTACTTTCTGGAAAGTTATAAGGAACCAGCCATTTTTCAAACGTCATTAGAAATATGTGAAAAATAAATTGGAAATTGACGCCTGCGATCTCGAACGTTTACAGGACGAAATATTAAAGACAACAACAACAACAACAACAACAAAAGGGAGGCAACTTGATAGTGTATTATCGTGAAATTTCTCCCAACAACGAGTCCGATATGAAGGTTAATAATGTAAACGAGACAGTGAAGGAAATTATTTACAATATAAACAACAGCGGAACGATCAACGAAGTTAAGCAACGTCAAGTCTGATCAATACCTAGAGGGGTGACCGCTTGGAAATATCAGATGTTGTAAGCGTGGACGTTCGGGTGGTGTAATGGATAACGGCTCGGAATTGTTAATCGGAGAGCCGGGTTCCAATTCCCGTTAGGTTCGTTATATTCACTTACGCGCAAATACCACTTCTCTCTCCGAGCTATGGGTTAATTAGTAAGACTTGTATCGCAAAACCATTATTATCTCTAAACGCAAAATTCTTACAATCTAAAATTATATTCTGGTTTTAAATAACCCGCAAATGGTTGATAAACCGTAGAAAACTATAGCGAAGAAAACGGCGATTTACCTCGACAAACCAAGCGACAGCGCGTCGCGTGTATTCTACGAGGGAAAATGTGGTGAAAAAGAAAATTACTTACCGAACAAAAGGGTACGTATTCCGCATGACATGCTGAAGATGGAATATTTGAATTAAAAAAACAAGTCCGTCGTAGGAGTCACTATAAAAGTATTTTGATATGCAAAATACTGAACATCCTCTCCCAGCTGTCGACGAATGGAAAAAATGCTCGGCCGATAAAAGCAGTTGGTGTTCTTGAACCGGGGAAGAAAAAAACCGGGTATTTTGGCTACCGCGTTTGTTGGAGAATGAGTTATTTTTCTGACTGGTCGCGTGCGTTGTGATTCGTGGGATAGTACCTGCGAATCGAGTTTTCGCCCGCCCCCTCCGATGTTCAAGTCTGAACTTAGTGATTTATTCTCTGTGACGTGGAAATAATCTACGACAAACATTTCCTTTGTAATCCTAGATCGCTTACAAAAACAAATCAAATTATTGAATGCTATTAATATTAAAGTAAATTCAGTTTAAGTGCCAAGTTTACGGAAAATCGAAATTTTTGTATGTATGTACGCGTTTGTATGTGTTTATGCGAGGGAGAAAATAAGTGATAAAAGCAGTAAAATAAGTCTTTTCGATGACAATTAAGTTGATAGCCAGCAACTTCAACTTAACATTATTCCGACTATGTTGGCGGCCAACCAGTAAGATTCTATTTTAGCTTTGTGAATCTTACTTGCATTTATTCGTCATACAGATTTCTACTTCTCACAAACCAATGTCGAGCTCTCTTCATTTTTATCGATCAATTCTTTTTTGGTCTTGCTCAGCGATCGAGAAAATCAATCAATCAATCAAGTGTGCGTAAAAAAAGTTCTCGTTTCTGTCCAATTCACACAAACCTTCACAGCTAGGATACGCCATGCAACGTACATCAAGATGTTTCACTGTGGGTCAGATTGCAAGAATTGATTCATACACTTTTAAAGAAAATTAATGCAAATGTAACATGAATATTCTTTGCCGGATTTCGAACACTGTTTTCCTATTTGCTTTTTTTTCGGATTAATAAATATTGTGTCATCATACAATTCCTTCTTACGATTTTTGTTTTCAACGTGCGAAACGCATGAAACACTTAAAAATACAAGAGCCAGATCAGAGAAAAAATGGAATATCTGGAATATATATATATATATATATATATATATATATATATATATATGTCATATCTAGTCTGGAGCTGCCCAGTCTTCACTTTCCAGCCTTGACAGAGTTCAAAAATTGTTTACGCGGCCTTGTAGGTAATGGATTTGTTTTCCACTATACAACTTCTTTACCACGGACGAAACGTTGTGAGCCTTTTCGCTACTCTATAACTATTTCCATAGCGAATGATCGTGTCAAATATTAGGTTGGTGCAAAAATAATGACGTAATAATGTCGTTTTTTGACGTTAAAAAATACCTCAAAAAACGACATTATTACGTCATTATTTTTGCACTAACCTAATAATAGTCTAGTAGACTATTATTTTTTAAAGAATTGTATTTCTCCTCTGACTTTCTCATTTTGACCTTTGAGGTCAGATAGAAGAAAACAAAAGAAGTCGTTTTGATTGACTAAAACTTGCATGGGAATGTTAGATAATACAAAGAAATTTCGGAGAGTTAAGTTTCACATATCATAGAATGTAGACGTGATTTTTTCGTATCTCGAAACTTGCTCCTCGGTGGGGCTGATAGAGCAACCTCACTGATTAGGTAGAAGATGTACCCGACGTTGTGGTTAATAAAATAATAGTTAAGTTTAAATTCCTTTGTTGATATTCTCATCTATCTCAAGACAAAACAATTGGTAATCAGCGGCCGATAAAGAAGAAAGCAACATTATTATAATGGAATCGACAACGTCCCCAAGACCTTCCCAGAAAAGGAGGAGTATACAACATTCAAACAAGCTACAATCCTTAATTCTACCAGTTCAAACCTTCGCAGCTAGGACCCGCCATACCACATACTAAATGTTGAATCATTCTCGGTCCCTTCTTATCCCTTTGGCAAATAGGAAGTTCAATTCCAACATTTTTTTTCCCCAGAACTCTTACTTTATTGAACAGACACCTGAGAGGGTGCTCCTCCGGTCAGAACAATCTTAATTTCTTTACGTTTACGGTAAATCATTATCTATTCAAGATATACTCATAATATTCACCTCTTTTTACTTTCTTACAAAAACAAGTAATCCTCTATCTTGAGTGTCTCTTGGGCTTTGTACTGCGTGAACACTAGTATTAAAAACATCAAGTATTTTTGAACCTCGATCTGAACCTCGATCTGCCTTATGAAATGTGACTCTGAACTGGCTCCTATTCTTTCTAAGATTTACTCGATATATTGCTGTTTCTTGCATCTTGCTTCTTGCTTTCCAGATTATTAGAAATCATTTTCTGTAATTCTCGTTTTTAAGAACATTGGTGAACCGTGTGATCCTTCAAACCATCGACTATTAATCTTTTACAATTTTTTTTTAGTAAAGTACTAGTATACTAATATAAATGGTGTCGTCCCAATCTTACTTCCACCCTCCTGCTTATGCGTCGAATTCACCAATCATATTCTCGAGTATTCAATAACCATTTCTCGATGTGAGGACACAAAAGGCATACCAATTATTGAGAATTTCGCAAATAAAAACTATTAACATATATCAGATAAAAAATAATTTTAAAAATATACCTCCAAACTGTTTAATATCTGGACACATGGCTACCAAGCCTGTCTGGCTAGATCAATTACAACTGAATAGGTGAGTTCGATCCTCACTAGGTGCTAGATACTTTCGACTTTTTGTCACATTTAAGCTACACTTAGAAAATCATTTAGGGTTCCTCAACGTGGTATAATGGTTAACAGGCGTGTCCCGTTAGATCAGTTATAACTGAAAAGTGAGTTCGATTCTCACTGGCTGCACCATACATTCGGCCTTGCGCCACATCGAAGTTATGCTTAGAAAATCGCCATATTTAGACACTATATTGTTTCAGTATCTGTCTATATTTCTGGGATGAGGTATTATGTACACTATTTAATTTATTCGGACTATTGTTCTCATTTTGTTTTCATATTTATCACATCGTTACAGCCGTTGTACGCTCCAGCCTGTTAGAATGCCGAGCTGAATGTAAATAGTGTACTATATTGTTTACACCTTCCAAAATAGAATTATAAACTTAAAGTAATCTGTTAAACATTTTTTCTAAGTTCTCTATTAATTCTATCAGGTTTTGCCGAATCTATTTAATTTTTCAAGGACTATGTCCACCCCTAACCATAGAAAAAAAAGAAAAAGAAAAAAAAAGAACAAATTTGCAAACTCTTCAATCTGAGGAATGCGAAGTAAGTTCCACCAATCAGAATCCAGGATCTCTTCCAATTCTTGATAAGTATTTCTTTCATCTTGATTTTTGTGGTCTTCTATCACAACGATCTAGACTACGATTCTACGGTCATAAGAAAACATCGTTGACCGAAAAAAATCCATCTCATGCTTTTTTTTTTCTTGGGATGCCAATATTAGTACGACAGATGCATGTCTCTTCCAGCTACGAAAGATAAATATCAAAATCTAAGCGAGTTCGAATTCCGAAAAGACAAAAAACAAAAAAAAACAACTTATTTTTTTGTCTCCGATCTGCGCCGTTTAATCATCATCATCATCATCACCGTCCACCACTACTATTATCATCACAAAGAGATGCGTAGCGTATCTTGGGCAAGTAGACCTGACGGAGCCCATTCCTCAACATGCAAAAAATACAGCCGATCTCCTTCAACTCGAAGACCCGCTTTGGACACGTGGCCAGTGATTCCACCGGGCAAACTCTCCGCTCTAGTTGTTGACTCAATTCTCGGGAGCCCTTCGCCCAGCGATGTCGTATCATGACAGCAATGAATGCATCCATAGAGCCCAGTTTAGCCAATTCTGCTAGATGGCCGCTGAACCTATAAGATGGTTCATACACTTTTTACCATGTTTTGGTTTTAATCCTAGGAAGTTCAATTCCAACATTTTTTTCCCCAGAACTCTTACTTTATTGAACAGACACCTGAGAGGGTGCTCCTCCGGTCAGAATAATCTTAATTTCTTTACGTTTACGGTAAATCATTATCTATTCATTATCTATTTTTTTACCAGAAAAGTTTGGCGTGGAAACCATTTTAGTCACCGATGAGCCGACAATGTGGAAGGTAGTACTAGGTTACATGTTACTAGTCTCACTCGTAGATTAACCTGACAAAAACGATATCCGTAAAATGACGGTTGTTCTAACGGAAGGCAAGTCAAAGTAAAATACTAGTGAAAAATTAGTAATAACTAACGATGTTTTATGGAAATAATAATAAAAATTTAAGACAATCTTTGAGTTCACGATTTTCAAATTTTATACTTTGATGAGTTTAAGTCAATTTAATACTTCGATGAGTATACATTTTAATACTGAGATAAATATACATTTTATATTTAGCAACAATGCCATGAAAAAAACAGTGTTTTTCATGATAAGCAAATAAAGGCTGTAATGGAAAATTATACATAATCAAAAACTCAATTGGAAAATACTGACCGGAAACAGTTTAATTTAAAAAAAAAATTCTATCTGAATTTTTAGGACAAACAGTTCTTATTATTTGCATTATTTACATGCAAACTATTGTCCTCATCATTTTTTTGTTACCTTTGGTTTTCGGCCGTTGTGTCTCCCGGCCTTCATCACGCGATAGTCGATCCAGGTAACCTTCAGGTAACTTCGAACTGAACCCTTTATTTGATCTGCCGCGGGTGGGGATTGTTATCATTCTGTTGGCTATTCCTAGGAATATCTCGTATCGTTCTTATTTAGTACTGCCCAGTTTTTGCTCGTTGAGTGCACCGTATCGCTCCACTGAGTTCGAGCACACTCTGCCGGAGCCAAGGATTGAAATCACGATTACCCAGTCTCAAAATCCACGAATTAAAGTTTTATTTCACTAGACTATTGTCTAGGTGATTTAAGTGATTCAAAAGTCTGGTTAAATGACTTCCTACATGAAGAATGAAAATTTAGACATTTGTGATATCTATCTATCTATCTATCTATCTATCTATCTATCTATGCTCATCTTTGTCTATCTCTAATATTAATTATTCAATTATTTATAGACTGACTGACGCCCTCTTTGATGTTGCCATCACAGATTTTCAGTCGATTTGGTTAAACTTCAGGAAATTGAACCCTTTATACAATCTGTGTGATTAGATTGTTTTCATTCCGTTGTTCATGTCTGATAATGTCCTGTCTTGGTTAATCGTTCAGCTATTGAAAATCTTATTCCCACTGAGTCCGAGTACAAAACTAGTCCCCTCTTTTCAATATAGAATCATTTGTGGTAAAATTAATATTAGGTTGGTGCAAAAATAATGACGTAATAATGTCGTTTTTTGACGTCAAAAATACGTCAAAAAACGACATTATTACGTCATTATTTTTGCACCAACCTAATATTTATTAGAAACAAAGAAAACCTGCCCGATGCCTGGATACGAACGAGAAGCCGAAGCATCAGCTATAACTACGCAAACGTAACAGGGGAATTAGAGTGATTAGATAAACTACACCTTCCTTCAAGGAAGGAACTTTGCCATTCAGGAGAAGTAAGATTGTAGAACCTTTCAATTATTATTATTTTTTTTTAATGAAGAATGTTTTAAGATAGAAATCGCCTGTTTTGCAGTGAAGGTCGATAGAGACTATTTTTAGCGAATGAATAATATTTTCTCTGAACTTATTTTTAGTTGATTTTGTTAGAAAGTTATAGCGAGTGTTTCGTCGAATAAGATTGACTTGATACATTCTAATTTCCTTCTTAGTGATCAAACAATTAATGCGTAAAAATAGTTGCGCTTAAAATAGTGTTTTCAAGATTCGAACATTACCCAAGTTGGTGGAGAGAACCGATACTATTTGCTGTATGATAACGCATATCATATCATAAAGACGGTGTTATTTAGGTTGAATCAGTTGATTACAAATGTTTTTTTTTGCAATTTGTATGTAGATTTGTCAGATTTTTCTTCTATAGATCATGATTTTATTCAAGCAGCTAAGCCGTGGCTCTCAGGAGTCCCGGTATTATCATGTCCGTTTACTCTTTGATGTTGTATGGCCAGCTTTTGCGCTGCCGTCCTCACTTGCTTCAACAGCGCCTTTGCATGATTTTGTTGCAAATTCTGGCCAAACCATAAGGCCTTCCGTGGCGATATGAGATTGCTGTCGACTTTTGACCTTGCTACATACATAATCATTGATTTTTTGCTTCCAGCAGGAGATGCAGGGGAGCTTTCTCAAGCATTTGTTCTGGAACGCATGGGTCTTTTATCTGCTTCAACCAGGAGTGTCCAAGTCCCACACCCGTATAGGGGAAGGATACGACCAGCGATTTCTAGAGTTTGAACTTGGTCTGGAAGCTGATGTTACTCTTCCATATCCTTTTCAGTTTGGTCATCGCTGATGAGGCTGTCGCGATTCGTGTGGGGATTTCTGCGTTGCATTTGCCATCTTTTGACAGGAGAACTCCCAAGTATTTGAAGATGGACATTTCCTCTAGGGTTTCGCCATCCATGGCGATGCTGACACTGTTGTTACTTGTGTTTTTCAGCATTAATTTAGATTTCTTAGATTGTATTGAATTCAAGCATGTACGAAAATACAAATATCTGGAAAGTGTCTTAACAGAGGACAGAAATTAAACGTTGCCTTCCAAAAACTAAGCAAATTATTAAGAAACGAAAATTTCATTAGTAACAAAGAAAAGTGCACTGAACTTCTATGTAATACCCTTCTATATGGTAGTCACTGCCAGACAACTTACACTTGAGACAGAAGAGATGTGGTTCTGCAGAAGGATGCTGGAAATTCCATAGGCTGAACATGTGAGGAAAATAAAAATGAAAAGGATGCTAATGCAGAAAATCAAAAGAGGGAGGCAATTTAATTTTTTGGACACATACTGAGGAAAGAAACCTCGGAAAATCTGACACTCAAAGGATATATGAAAGGCAAGTGGAACTGAGCGAAACAGTTAAATACATAACGAGCTTATGCTAATGAATAGCAGGAGTGGGAGGGATACTAAAATAAAAAGATTGATAAGAGCTACAAAGGATAGGAAGTTGTGGAGATCCTTGATCAACCCCGTTCTGAAGGAGATAAATTATAGATTTCTAAAAAAAAAAAAATGCAGTATTACAGGTTTCTAATTAAATTCAGTATTAAGTATAGGTTTCTTATATATCTATAAACTAGTAATATTCATCGCCCCAAAAATGGAGCTGTGGCGAACGCGCGTCAGTACAGATGCAAAGAAGCTCCGAGTCTCGTGCGGACATGTCTGTCAAAACTAGTTACATCCAAGTTACATCCAAATTTTCACCGTTAAGCAGTAGAACATCTTATATCCAGATACGGATCTCTCTGCAACCTGCCCTGATCCGGGTCTTTGTCAGTTGTCTCATGCAAATAAAAGCGACTGGAAAACCAGCTGTCAACAATGGACAGTTGGCGAAACTCGGTGTCTTGTGAATTCTGTTCCGTGGGCATTTTGTTCCAAAAGCTGCGTGCTGCAGCTGTGGTTTCTGAGGCAGTATTATTTTGTTACCTTTCACCTCTTTCCCTCCTCTGTTTGTCATCCAGTAGTTTGGTGTTTCCCCTAACATTAATACACCCTTGCCGTATTTTACAACAGATACATAGGGCGTTAACCGGTTAAATTATTTCAATTTTAAGAAAAATTCCTGTGTATGATGTACACAGAATTCAGTATATATAATTTATGCAATTTGCTATCACTGAAGCAATTCATCTATAAATACTTATATCTAATTTAGATATAAGTGCATTATATATATTTTTATGCAAAAACGTTTAACATGGATATGTACATTGAAACGTATCTTTTGTTTACAGTTAAATATATAAGACGCAAATGGCTCCATGTATATTCGTAATCTTCTTTCCTTCGCTTACATGGGCAAAGAATTATATTTGACAAATGACGGGAAGCAGACACACGCAGTAGGTCATAAAAAAGACATTATTAAGTTGATCAGGGTGGAACACGGTGGAGTAGTGGATAGCAGCTTGGATTGAGGAATCGGAGAGCCGAGTTCGAATTCCAGTCGAATCCATTACATTTACTTACGGAAAGGTATGCATCTTTTTCTTTTCCTGCAATGGGCAAATAGCAGGACTGAGCTGGTTCTATAGCCTTGGATGGTAACTGGACTACCGCAGAAAGAAATGGCAGGAATACTGTGGGAAAGAATCTGCCGATATCCAGTCTTTTCCTCTTTCACCCTCCGCCTACTAGTGGAACTCCCGTCTTGCTAGGGGTGAAATAATTACAAAAAAAAAAAAAAAAAAAAAAAAAATGAATAAATAAATAAATAAAAAAACAAACAAAAAATCTGTATATGTATGTAAGGTATATTTTGGCAGCAAGTATTCATCCAGACGAGCGAATGGTTTTTGATAATGGCTGAAATGGTGGAAAATACTTGAACAAAAGCAACAAAAAAACAGAAACTTTGGACCGTTTATTTGCGATTAAGATCCTGATATACAACATCTTATTCAAAATTGTAAAAATACAATAAAAAAAATTGGCCTCATTTAGTTGCAATAGCCATCATGTTGATAATCTGTTCAAATGCTTCGATTACCTCTTCTTTATAAGAGAATGTTTTGTTGCACATGAAAAGCTCAAAATGTTTAAATAAGTGATAATCAGTAGGAAAGATATCAGGTGAATATGGAGGATGAGACAAAATTTCATAATTTAGGCTATGCAGCTTTTGGACAGTTGACTGAGAAGCGTGCGTCCGTGGGTGTCGTTCAGCAAAATTGGGCCATTCCTATTGACAAGCCTAGGATGTTTCTTTTTCAGTTTTTCGTGTGTAGACACAATTTCTCCACAATATGAGATTGCTGTTATTGTTTTCCGCTGAGGCAAGAATGAATAATGAATAACCCCCTTGTAAGAGCACCATACAGTAACCATAAACTTTTTAGTGTGCACAGGAGATTTTGGTAATAATTTTGGCGATTCACTTGCATTTAACCACTGGCCTATTCTCTTACTGTTGTCAAAGAGTCCTGACATGTATTGATGCGATATCAATTTTTCCTCATTTTGTACGCATACGTAAGGATATTGTTTTATTGTTATGCTTTTCATTGGGCTTATGTGTAACAATATATTGTGTGTGTATTACATCTGTCGGGGAACACATTTTTTAGCATGTTTCTCGAATGCACAGCCGGATAGACGTAATGCACACTGTTTAATAAAAACGTTTAGGGCGTCTATTTCAAATGCGTATTATGGGTAACGTTTGAAGTAATAAAAATTTCGGGTAAAAAAATAAATCCATTAATTCTTTAGAAATATATAAAATAAAATAATATTTGGCTTCTAAAATAAATAATATTTAGCTCTACTCTGTATTGAGCCCTCTTTTAATTTAAATGTTACTCCATTTGTTCTCATTTTACCAGGATATATATATATATATATATATATATATATATATATATATATATATATATATATATTAACGACTACAGATATTTTGTTAATTTTAATGATCGACTTTTCCAAATCCTTCTCAGATAAATAGGAATTTCTATCATAAAGTGCCCCAATTTCATTTAGGAAGAAAAGTACAAGAAAGGGATAAAAATATAGTCCAAGCTTTGCTTCAAATGTGGTCAAAATTTTTAAAAGTATATTTGCTATCTAAATACACGGAATATATATATATATATATATATATATATATATATATATATATATATATATATATATATATATATATATGCTCCAAAAGTAATGTCTCCTATACATTTTCTCGGAAACTACAATCGCATTTATTTTTCAGAATTAAAACATAATTTTTACAGATGAAAAACAGTTCTCGGCACCGGCCGTAAATAATATGTATACTGCACTGGTAAATGTGGCATTCATTGTTATTGTCACTGCTAAAACGCGTGACTGAGATCACATGCACTGTTTGGTCTCCATAAAGGTAAAGCCAGCGTTGATGAATGTTAATCGATGCCATTTGTTTCTGTTTGGCATAACTTAAAGGCATCATCTATCTATCTATCTATCTATCTATCTATCTATCTATCTATCTATCTATCTATCTATCTATGTCTGTCCATCTTTGTCTGTCTCTACATTAATTATTTACATTACTTGCAGTCAGACAAATATCTAAATCTTTGTATTGCCGTCACAGCGTTTCAACTATTATGTCCTCTCGCCTTTTTCAAGTATCGGTTGAACCGGATAACCTTTCGTGAATTTCGACCTGAAACCTTTATCTACTGGGATAAATTATTCTCTTTACACTGTTCATGTCTATGGTTATCTTATCTTGGCTAATTAGTGTATATGATATATGAGTATATACCTACGACCCGGCCTAGGTATTGTATTTATAATTATTATGTCAAGAAACTCTCTAATCCTTGTGTTAATCTTCTTGGCAGTCTTGGCGCTACAACTTCCAGCAATAAACCTAATGTTCTTCTCTCCTCTGCTTCACCTGCTGCCTTGCTGTCAAGCTTGACTTTCTTTGTTGATGTTTCTATTCCTTTTGTTTTTCCTTTGCTATGCCCCAGTGTTATACGTCGCTGTTATTTCTAAAGTAAATGAAGTTCTTTATTTTCTAATTTATGGCGATTATATTGCACTTATATTTATACTAGGCCTACTGAGGACGTTGTCATAGCCTAGGTTATGTGCTGATTCTTACAGATGCATTCTTCTCCGTCTATTAGTTTTACTCCCTCCAACATTGGTTGGCGAGCACTCTTTTCCGTCCATACATGGTACCCCTTGCCTGATTTCATTGTCCACAGATCACCTGTAAAGGGCAGGTTGACGCCACAGCCGTAACATTTTGATTGTAACAACAAAGTTAAGGATTTGTTTGATTGTAAATAATATAAATAACGACTCCTAACCTCAGAATTTTAGACAGAAATTCCCTATATTAATATTAACATTAGTTGTTGGCCACCGTTCCTTATAACATTGGATAGCGCATACGAAGAAGACTATAGAATGGTTTGGCCGAAACAGTAAAAGCAGTACGGAGAATGATTTCTATAAAGAGTCTTGGAATGATAAAAGCACTTCTCAAAATTATAGATATTATTTGTTCATGCACATCTACTGAATATCGATATGTATATATACATTTGTACCAATATACTACATTGTAATTTTATCTAATTACCGAATCACACAATACTAGAAGAGGTAAATATCGGTGCAAAAACAAAGAGAGTACATATTCACTGCACATGCGCACTTATCTACAAACAATCAGACATTGATATCGACCAATATATGTCTACATGATTTTTGAAAAATAGAAAAAAACAAACAAACAAAACAAAACAAGACAGTCTGATTGATTATCCTTGACGTTGGAGTTTCTAAATTTTCTTCTCTTTCTTTTCTTTGCTTGCTTACAGAACTGTAAGTTCACGAATATGTTTGCCTTTTGCCTTGAAGTGTTCTTTGGTAAATGTAGCTTTTACGAGCCACTCTGGTTTTAGCACAAGTTCATATTTAGTAATAGTATTCCAGTAAGGGTTAAATCGAAGTAGGATTTGGGTGGTATTTAATATCTACTTACCTTCACCTATTACAGCTCAAGGTCAAATAATTAGGACTCTATTCGATATTTACTGAGATTAACATGGTATGGTTCAATGCCAATTTTTGGTGCAGTCTTTGATACTTGGTAAGACTGAAATAGTACGATCCAAGGCGAACTAATTTTATTTTTACTTGGTTTTTATAAGGCTTAAACTATTACGGCTTCTTGCCATATGTTTAGGGTACTATTTGATATAAGCCCGGCAGAGCACGGTTCAAGGTCAAATACGGCGGTATATGATATTTCGTAAGAAGATCATTATATGCGTTTCTTCCTAAATACGCAGAATATATATATATATATATATATATATATATATATATATATATATATATATATAAATATATATATATATATATATATATATAAGCGAAACAGTCTGTCTGTGGATGGCATTATATTAGCTCTTGAATTAGATTTAATTCCAGTTGAGCACTCTCGGGCTGAGGTATGGGTTTGTAAACAGTGGCTATTATAGCTATATAGCGAGACTCTTCGCAAGCCGAATTGAGTCACTGTCGGTCACTGGGCGTGTTTCTAAAAATAAATACGCTAAAAATCCACCTTTATCCCAACCGTGCGCCGTGGTAGAATATCCGCCTGATACCAATTCAGTCGGGTTTCGATCCTAGCTAGAGGCAACCGGATGTCTAGCAGCACTGATGAGCTGTGATACAGCGAAACAGTCTGTCTGTGGATGACATTATATATATATATATATATGCTGTCTTTATTTCTGGACTGCTTTATGTGTTGTCAACGTAATGGCTATCGGTGAGGAAAGTGTAATCAGCGGGCGGGGTTCAAATGCCAGTCTATGCTGTTTCGTTCAGTTCGCACTATTGCCCTCGGAAAATGCATTTTCCTCCAGCTATGGGTTAAGTAGCAGGACAGACTGTGCTGTCTTGCCTTGGAGTGGCAACCAATCTAGAAGAAGAAAACTGTGAACTCAATACCAGCCTAGAGAGTTTTTAGCTTAATCAGGCTATCTTGCCCTAGACACACTACTGCCGTTATGTCTACAATACATGTGGTGTCCCAACGATCCTTATGGATTATGGGACGTGATGATTTTCACTACGATTCTCATTTTGTTTGTTATACTCACAACGTTTTGACCCTTATACTTTCCGGCCTTCTTCAGGTATCCTCTATTGCTTATATTTGAAAAGTGGTATTTCATATTGGTTCATATTCACCAGTTTTATTCACCTTTGTGTCACTTGTCTATTATTTTCACTGAACCAGAATATATAAAGATTCAAGGTCAACAAATTTGGGTACTATTTAATATTCATTAAGCTCACGCCTTTCAGAATAGTATACTCATCCTGGCTGTTAGAGTGACAACGTTTCGCCATTGTATCTTCCGGCCTTCTTCAGGTATCTGACGTAATCTCGGGATGTTGATCCGGGCTGTATATTCAAAAACTTTACCTTCCGCTTTTTATGCTTAGGGGATATATAAATATCAATACTGGATGGAATTGCAAGAAATTCAAGTGCTTCATGGTCGAGGTCAAGCGTAAATATAACATTGAGGAAGTAAATGAAATTTCGCTAATCAAGAAACAGAAACTGCGATCAAAAGCACAGGTAACAAGACGTTAGAGAAAATGTCCTATCGACAAAATATCATATTTTAAAGTGGCCGCAAGAAATTATTCATGGAAATTGGAGAAGGAGTTATAGAAGTCAAAAAGTCACCACCTGGCGAAGAATGGCAACATGTTTGGAAATCATTTGAAGCAATCCAAAGGAATATATTCCCAATGCATATTGGATCAAAATAGATCCAGAAAAGTTAAGGATAAACCTGTAACAAAATAGACAATAAAATATAACAAAAAATAAGCAAATTAAGCTCTAACAAAACCTCAAATGTAAAAATCACCAGGAAGAGACGTAAGATTATCAATGCTAATGAATAACCCAGAATTCCAGAATGGATTACTCATGTTATTATATATCTCTTAACAAAAACCCGTGAAACATGATTGTTGTAACCTAGTGAAGATTACTGAATAGAATAATCAAACGAAGATTGGTAATGAACGATAATACTTAGGACAAGAACAGCACATATAAGATTCGCCAGCGGCGCGTAGAGGTAGTAATCAACTGCTAGAAGTGAGTCAAGTGAATTCCACAATGAATCTACAACTACAGAATATCTACCAACCGCCCCGTGCGGTCAGATGTGACACAAGACCGAATTTAATGTGAGATATCCGAGCCCGTATGCTCGGCCCATATAAAACGTTTCAGGTAGCTGTTTCCCTGTGTCCTTCAACATAGACTCGTCTGGGGATTCTCTCTGCCCGGAGGCAGAGAGTTTGACCAGCATGGCTTGAGACGAATCTCAAATTGCAGACCAACATACAGTATTTACTACTGTATATGGGGACATACCCATTATCGTCCGTAGGTATTCTACAACAATGATCCTAAAAGATCTTGGCCAATAACATGTCTGTCCAACATCAACTAATCACAGCTATACTGACTGACTATATTGACTCTTTTCTTGTTGAATAGAAATTATACCAAAGAGGTTCATATATGCAAAGTTAAATAAAATGATAAATAAAATGATAGAGATCTCAGCAAATCTTGGATAGATTATTGTAAAGTCTTTGATAGTTTGTCACATTCTTGGATCCTTAAGTCTTTGGAGATATATAAAATAATAGTAAATTTCCTGAAAGATAGCATGGGTCTGTGGAGAACCACATTATGCAGTAATCACACCAAAGACACTGCCAATAAGTTGAATATCAGACGAGAGATTTTTCAAAGAGACTCCCTGTCAACCCTTCTGTTTTCTCTATCATTAATTCCCCTTTTGCATAGGTAAACAACAAAATTTTTAATCACTTAATCTACATAGATGACCTCAAAGTCTACAATAAGTTGAAAGGTCGCTTTATGTTTTGGTATGTACTTCGGATTAGATAAACGGGTAAATGTAACATTTACGAAAGGGAGAATTGCCGAAACACACTCACTAGATCTCGATTTTCTCACAAAGATTAGCGGACTGGAACAAGAAGAAGTGTGTAAATGTATAGGAGTCAGAGATTTAGATTTAGAGCATACTTAAATGAAGGAGAAAGTATATAGAATATTAGCCAAAACAGAAGACAGTTTCAACATCCTTAACTGGACTATGGTTACCACCACATGCCTCATTCTGAGCTGACATTGATAGTCTGTATGTACCCAGACCCAAAGTAGGCAAAGGATTAGTTCAACTAGAACTATCTTACAAAGCGACAACAGTCGACTTTCAAAAATACTTAGAAACTACAGAAAAATGGATGACGCTCTGTGTCAAAGAACGTGAAAGAACGAAAACTTTATTCCGTGGTAAAGGAAACCAACAAATTCCAAAGGAAATTTCAAGTGGATGAGGAGAGCAAGTAAGCCATAATCCGCCTACTGGAGCGGCAAACTTAAGAAGGTAAAAGAAATTGCAATGGATCAAAAGCAGAAACGATGGCAAGATAAACCGCTTCATGGCCAATACAATGTCTGCGCCAAACAAGCTGATGTAGACAAATCCCATACCCATCAGTGGTTACGTAGTGCAGGATTAAAAGCTGAAACTGAGGGATTTTATTTTTGCTACACAGAAACAATGCTTACTAACTAGAAAGTATCAAACAAATATACTGAAGAATTGTGTAGACCCCAGATACAGATTCTGTGATAAATATCTAGAAACAATTGGCCATTTTGTATCAGGTTGCAAGGTACTGGCAATCTACCGAATATAAAAATCGGCATGACTACAAATGTTATTTTTAGTGGGTACATGAGTTTGAGTTGATATATATGTTTTATTTATTTTCTTAAACAGTGAAATTAATATTAAAAGGCTTAGAGAAGTCTTACCAAACACGTATAGCTACTAAAATAACATGTATAGCAATAAGGAATAACGTTGGATTAAAAAATAAGTTTTTATATATATATATATATATATATATATATATATATATATTATTATTATTATTATTATTAACAGAAATCTTATAAGTTTAAGAAACTATACTCGGTCGTAAAACCTTGGGTGTCTTGATTTGCAAATAAACAAGCCAATACCAAAGGGAAAAAAAAGGTATATAAATAATCGTCCAGTATGCCAGTCCAAGGCCCAAAGAAAAAAAAACAAAAAAAAACAAAACAAACAAACTATGCGATTACGCAAAATAACTAAATAAAGTGCTCAATACAATGAGTAGAGCAGACAACCTAGAAAGCCAGACAAACCTACCAAGGTTTCACCTAAGTGGATCGTCATATATATATATATGAATGAACTATGTCTTTTCCTTACCTGATTTTCTCCACAATAGCCCCTGATAACATGCATAAGTGTAGAACAAAAGGTACCATCTAATGCTGACCCTCATTTATCGTTCACGATAGGAGAGTGCACTATATATATATATATATATATATATATATATATATATATATATATATTTAAAGTCATGAATCATTCATACAAAAAACAAATATAGAGGTTAATGATTTAAATGGC
This sequence comes from Acanthosepion lycidas, assembly GCA_963932145.1. Taxonomy (NCBI): domain Eukaryota; kingdom Metazoa; phylum Mollusca; class Cephalopoda; order Sepiida; family Sepiidae; genus Acanthosepion; species Acanthosepion lycidas. The sequence goes on along the minus strand of OZ010572.1, from coordinate 79,233,372 downwards.
GAGAATACATTTTTGTATGAATGATTCATGAATTTATAAATTATAATTGCACCTTTAATTGAAATATATATATATATATATATATATATATATATATATATATATATATGTATTGTTGGATTGATGTGAGTTTGTGACCCTGGGTTTCACGCTTTTGCGATCGTCAGACAAACAATAGTTAGCTCTATCTCTGATATTGAGCGCTTTCTAATAAGTACCGCGCATATAATATATAAATAATTATATATATATTTATTTATATTTATATACACACACATTTCACATACACACACACACACACACACACACACACACACACACATATATATATATATATATATATAGTGGATTCCCATATATATATATATATATATATATAGACTGACGATTGTATTTAAGCATGAAACAGACTCTCGCAACGTCAATATCCACTTTTATATTTACATACACTCTTCCCCTTATATCAAACACTTTAACCCATAAATATAGCATACATTAAAAGTATATTTTTATCATCTACAGGGTGTATCAAAAAACTTTGGTGGAAGCTACTAGACACCAAAACAATAAGAAGATTTCATATAAACATATGTCCGCAAATACTTCATTTTTGGAGTTATTAAGTACGTTTACTGTAGATGGTGCCATGTTGCCGTGTAGACAAGGTTACATTTGTCATTTGTGTACTAGTCTCTCTTCAACGTTTAACGTAGTGAGTTAAATGAGAAGTGTTCCGTTTAACAATGGCAGGATATTCATAACGTGAGCAGGCAGATATGATTTTTACGTACGGTTGCGTGAATGGTAATGGACGCGTGGCTGCACGGCTGTATCAGATTGCGTTTCCAAACAGAAGGCAGCCGTGTCATTGTCGCGTTGCTGAGACAGGGTCCGTGGCACCACAAACTATGGATCGAGGAAGACTGAGATCCACACGTACCCTGACCACGAAGAACACATTCTACAGACCATCGAAGACGATCAATGAATTAGTACACGTCAAGTGGCCCTAGCATGTCGTACATCTCATAGAGATAGAGAGTACTTCCAGAGCAGCTCCTGTATCCGTATCATTTGCAACCAGTACAGAGTCTTTCGCTCTCTGATCACTCACCACGGAAGAACTTTTGTCGATGGTTTATTGCACAAACTGCTGAACTGTTATTTGCCTCTTCGGTCTTGTTTACGGATGAGGCGATATTTGGAAGAGGTGGAATAACAAATTTACACAACCAACATTTGTGGGCGGATCGGACTCCTCATGGTACAATACAGATTAGACACCATCATCAATTTACGATTAATGTTTTGTCTGGAATTGTAGATGACTGTTTGGTAGGTTCTCCCAGCACGTCTTACAGGAACTGTCTACGGAGATTTTATTTCGAAAACACTTCCAGACATGCTAGAGGATGTACCTCTGCTAATACGAAGACTCATATGGTTCATGCATGATGGGGCTCCAGAACATGTTAGTCCCATTGTTCGTTATGCACTGGCTGATATCTGCCATGAAAGAGGGATAGAAGGGGAGGACCGGTTACATGGCCTGCGCATTCCGTCGACCTCACTCTTTTCGATTTTTATCTATGGGGCCCCACCTAAAACAATTGGTATGTAGCAGACATGAATAATGCAGAGATGCTTCATCAATGTGTCATGGGGTCCTGCAAAACCATTCGATATCGTGTGGGAGTATTTGAAACGGTCCATCAGTCAATAATCCGACTGGGACGTGCGTGAGTAGAAGCAAGCGGAGAACCTTTTGAACATTTGTCCTGATTTGGCCCTTTAGATCGAAGTTTATTTAGCCATTTTCCCTTGTTTTATATATATATATATATATATAATTTTCCCTCACTAGTAGACTAGTAGCACAACTCTATAATTTTATAAAAGTATTTTCGACACACACACACACACACAATATATATATATATATATATATATATATATATATATATATATATATATATATATATAATTTTCCCTCACTAGTAGCACAACTCTATAATTTTATAAAAGTATTTTTGACACACACACACACACACACACAATCAATATATATATATATATATATATATATATATATATATATATAATTTTCCCTTACTAGTAGCACAACTCTGAGTTTCATACACGACTCAATCGTCATGTGCTGACTGATAACTGACCGTTGCACAATTTGTATATTGATTTTTCAATCAACATCGGATGATTGCGTTGTACATGAAACTCATAGTAGTGCTAACATTTTGGAAAAATTGCATATTTAATATTAATATAAATTATAGCTGTGTTAACATACATCGAGCACTGTTTTATTAACACCATAACGATATTTTATATATATATATATATATATATATATATATATATATATATATATATATATATATATATATATATATATATATATATATGAAGAAATATAGTCTTAAGGTGTGCTATATTTATGGGATAAAGAGCTCAATATCAGAGACAGAGTGTGTGTAAATATAAAAGTGAACATTGAAGTCAACCCTTAGAGGCGACAGGCTGTTTCATGCCAGACGCAATCGTCAGGCCATATATTTTTTGAACAATAAAAAATATTGGGAAATTAAAAAATAAAATTTTCAGACACACTGGGTTGCATATTAATTAATTTATTAAAATTGTATAATATTTGTTTTGTTTTATTACTTCAGATATATTCCTCAACTAGTTAGCGCCAACATGGCCAGCACCAGAAGAAAAAAAATCTGCTTGTTAGTAGCAGAGAACTACAGGAACACACACACACACACACACACAACAAAGTGGAAGGAATTTTTATATGAATTTTGTAATATGGTAAATCCATGAATTCTTTTTTGACAAGAGTTTTTCAGTTAAAACGACATGAACTAAGTATATAGTTCAATTAATATAGTGATATGTCTTAGTAGTTTTTTTTCTCAGGAATTTCATACTGCGGGATTAATTGTTTTTTTTATAAACATATAATATTAGGCAGCATATATTTTATATATAAATAAATAATCATACATAGAATCAATCAGCAATATTAATGCGATTAATATACACTAGAAACATCTGGCAACAGTTTTATAAATGAGGATCACATCACTATATTAATTGAACTATACACTTAGTTCATATAAAAATTCTCACTTGAAATTTTGAACTTTAGCATTACGACTAGCACGTTCCGATATTGTAAAACCGTCAATAAATAACCCATTCTTAAAAAAAACATCTTTCGGTCTACAAACAAACATTTCGTCTTCAAGTTTTAACTTTAAAGGGAAAAATACGATGGAGACATGGTCTTGCTTAACTTGAAAAAATATTAGGGTGGTGGAAAAATAATGACGTAATAATGTCGTTTTTTGACGTTAAAAATACGTCAAAAAACGACATTATTACATCATTATTTTTGCACCAACCTATATATACACTAGAAACACCTGACAGCAGTTTTATAAATGATGATCACATCATTCAATGGATTAACAGTATTTTAATGCATACATTATGTTCTACTAGCGAAGTGATTTCGCCATTAATCGCATTAATATTGCTGATTGATTCTATGTATGATTATTTCTTTATATATATGTGTGTGTGTATATATATATATGTGTGTGTGTGTATTAAGGAGAGATACATTATAGGGACATTAAAATCAATATGTGACCAGAATTCTTTTGTAAAAATTTTCAATGGTTTGTTTAGTATTTGTTGAAATGTTTTCCTCGATGGAGAGACAATGTCAGAAACAGAAGTTATTGTCAGGTGGAGATGAAAAAAATTACGACAACAGAAAACCATAAATATCGAAATAAAAATATCAAAGAATGCTCGTTGACCATAAAAAAGAAGAAAAATGAACTCAGCTATGAATGAGAATTGAAGGGAAAAACAAATAAGAAATTTCGGTCAGAATTTCAACAATGTTGACTTATTTTCATCATACACTGATCTATTCAAACTAGTCTCTTCATCTTGGCTGTTGTCGTCGCAACATTTTGTCCGTTGTCTAGGAAATGGCTTATACCGTAATTTCTTTAGTAGTTTCTATACGACCCTTTGTTTCTGAAGCCAAAAACGGGATAAATTACATCCCTGAATAGAATAAGACTCCGTAGTACAGGCATAGCTGTGTAAATTGTTTTTGAAAAGTTGTAACATATTGTTGTATCCGTAAAGAGGTTACAAACAGACAAAGGTAGTACTCGAGTGAAAGGAACAGCAACACGCGCGTATATGAAAGAAGAGAGGTTTATTGTAAAAGAGAATACACTACTGAAAGACAAGGAATCGGGTGGCAGGCTAGTAACCCCCGAAGCCAGCCCCAGGTATATCCTGTGCTCACTATATATAGCTACTGATATAGTCAGTTCACATAGTCGATAGGGAGTGTGAGACATTCCATTAGAACACATCTAATCTATTAAAATCTCAAAGTCGCATTCACATAAATTATCGCAGTATTTTGAGATTTAAAATTACAAATACCAATGTATACTGTTGATACAGCGATTTAATTATAATAATTTACAATAAACAGCTATGCCTGTACTACGGAGTCTTCTGGTGCTGGTAATTTATCCCGTTTTAAATCTCAAAATACTGCGATAATTTATGTGAATGCGACTTTGAGATTTTAATAGATTAGATGTGTTGTAATGGAATGTCCCACACTCCCTATCGACTATGTGAACTGACTATATCAGTAGCTATATATAGTGAGCACAGGATATACCTGGGGCTGGCTTCGGGAGTTACTAGCCTGTAACTAATGTCCGCTCAGTAAAGTTGCATTACAAACCACAGGTGCTTTCTGTGAGTGTTCAAGATTACACAGATGTTTCTGAGCAGGTGTCTGCATCAAGGAATACTTAACCATTCTTGCAAACGGGAAATTTTGAAAATGAGTCGATGTTCAAAGTAGGTAAAACTTACCGATTAAAAAGATTGATGCAATACAATCTTCCTAACTCAGTTTTCCATGACCTTGTCATACCTGGTATAGTTTTTTTTTAATCATTTCACTCCAAGTAAAGCAATAAAACCACTAAGATGCAAGGGGTTTCTTAGTGTAACAGAATATGAGAAAAACATTACTAAAGAGAGAGGACAATAAAAGAACAAGAATTAAGAAGACAGAAGATAACGATTGACGTTGCATTTAAATTTTTGAAGGTCAAATTTGATTAAGAAGCAAGGAGCGGGAAGAGAGTTCCACAAGTGAGAAGTGCGATAGAAGAAACTGTTAGCATAGCACTTACGGTTCCCTCTAGCCATTTCAACAGAAAAATGATGTGACCTGGTCGGCAATCTAGTTCTGCGCTTAAAGTCATACATTCTAGGTACCATAGAGGAAAGTTGGTTGCTCGTATCTGAGTATACCTGTTTGCTAGGTTAGAAAGCTAATCCCTATTTCAGACGCCTGTTCAGGTACATTTGTATTTGTACAACATCCGCATCTGTCGTTTATACAACGACTATGTCGAGCGGACCACAGTTTCTGGCGGGGAGCGTATAATCTGAACGGGCAGCAGATTGAGTTCGATCATTTGATCGCAGCTCAGCAATGGAGACAAAAGTCGAATCCTTTCTTCAGCTTGAGACTTCCTCTAAGCAACGCCTAAGCTCCCCGTGCCATGAATACTGAGAAACCAGTGGAGTAGGCTGGTGCATTCCAGTTGCTGAGCACATTCTGCATCAGATTGTTTAGTCAGCACTGCTCTCTTCAGTAGGCTGATGAGTTCTATAGCAGACCAATTATTATGTTGGTTACCATCATTATTATTATACTATAGTCACATATAATGTCTCCCTTATTTATCTTTTTTAATATCATTTTTATTATTAGGTTGGTGCAAAAATAATGACGTAATAATGTCGTTTTTTGACGATAAAAATATGTCGAAAAACGACATTATTACGTCATTATTTTTGCACCAACCTAATATTATGTTAGATATTATTATTTAATACTCTTTATTTTATATTTTAGCATATAGATTTATATAAACACATTAATAAGATAAGGTTCAAAAGCTTTTTCAGCTACGTCCCACTTCTTACAGTAAGTACTCACTGACTGGAGTAAGAGACAGACCCGTGTGTGGAAAAAATGGAGAAGAAGCGAGGGTACTACGTCCCAAAAAATTAGGTTTCCCGCACTGAGACCATTAAGATCGCTTAATGTGAAATTAAGCCCAATTCTCAAAACCACTATTCAGTACTGACGAAGGTTGTAGGAGTAACGGAAAATCTTGAGATTTTGTAAAAGAATTATATTAAGTAAATAAAAAAAAAACTAAAAATATACAAAGAATATTTTTTTCATTCACTTTCTCTCTCTCCTCCTCTTTCTTTCTTTCTTTATATATATATATATATATATATATATATATATATATATATATATATATATATATATATATATATATATATTATGGACGAGTGATTAGATCGTGCGCTTTCTGACCATGAGACCCGGTTCGAATTTCAGCATGGTTGATTTGTCAGAAAGGATTCTTCCTGATATCGGTCTGTTTGGGTGGGAGACGATTCCAGCGTACACCACCTTTGGAAAGTGCCTGAAAACCATACCAAGATCCAAGCCTTGTGAGTTAAATTGGGGTCGTCGCGGGTTTGAGTGTTTGGTGTTGTTCAGATTGTTGATTCTAGATAACACGTAAAAAAACTGTAACTAAGGTCTGCTCAGCATAGTATAATATATATATATAATTATATATATATATAAATAGAAATATATATATAATTAGAAATATATATATATATATATATATATATATATAGTGGGTATACATGTAATATAATATATATATATATATATATATATATATATATATATAGTGGGTGTTGAACAAACACAAGTCAAGTTTGCCTGAGCGAGAGTCTGCAATAGGGAGTGGCTTGCCTCACTCGTATAATAGCTGGCTATATATATATATATATATGTGTGTGTGTGTGTGTGTGTATATATGTATATATATATATATATACATATGTATATATATATATAGCTATTATAGAATACAAGTGGCCAGATATTATGTGTGTGTGTGTGTGTGTGCATGTGTATTTGTGTTTGTAGTACATAAAACAGTAAAAGTGAAGATAATAAGACGAATAGGAAAATGTTTTTAGCAGAAGACGTGTGCTCTCTTTGGCTTCATCAATTTGACTGAAAAAGGACAAACCTGTGTGTGAAGAAAAATACCCCAGCTTATTACTCCTTGGTGAGAGTCCGTTCGTCTATATGCTTGTTTGTTTTATCTATATTTGTAACAGAGCCGTTTGGTCTACTAGTATTTTAAATCATGGTCTTTTTAGTTTTTATTTTTTGAATTTCGACTTTGCGTCATCATCTTCACACACACACACACACGTATGTTTGTATGTTTGTGTGTGTGAGTGCTAATTAATATATAGCACACAAAAACGCACATGATCTGTCCATGAAACAATCTAAGACCCCCCGCCACAAACAAAAAAACGCTACTTCTACAAAATCTGCTTGAAAATAATCTATTTCCGATATGCGAACTTACAAATTTCTCTGTATATCCTGGGAAATTAGTAAGATTGTTTCGGATACTGTTAAGATTCGCGTGAATTAGATTCTCACTGTGTGCCTTGTACGTGTACCAAATTAAGACTTACTTTGTAAATGTCAAAAAAAAAAAAAAAAAAAAAAATTGAAAATTCAGAATATCTAAAGAAAAACAATAAAAATGGTAAGGAAAAGAAAATGAATATTAAAAGAATCGAGTAAAAAGAACAACGACAAAGAAAGAAGAAAAGGAAGAACAATTGGAAAGAAAGAAAGATAAAAGAAAATCGAGTAAAGAATAAATAAGACATAAACTATAGGAAAACAAGAATTAAAAAGAAAAGACACAAGGGAAATGAGAAAGACTAAAGAAAAATCGTTAATATAATCAATTGTGAACGTAACTTAACGGTTTCGGGTCAGAATTTGTTTAAAATTGCTTACTTATTAATTGGCTTTGTGCATCGATCGGTTAGAGTCTTTTAATTGTTCAATTTAAGATGGAATTGAATAATTCAGGCTTACCGGAAAATCGGTATAAAGGAATTGCCTCAGGCCTTCAAATTTGGCATCAGAAGCTTCTCAAGTCACGTTAAGGGTTGGGCTTGACCTAGGCTGATTAGCATTGAAGATATATCGAACATATAATAGGTGTGGACATAGATTAGATGTAGACAACTGGTGTGCCTGTGTGCGGTTACATTGGATGTTAAAGTTTTAATTTTTTAAATGTAGGGATATATATATATATATATTGTAACAAACAATATCAGTTTAAGCATCATAACAATCTTTTAACCGCAAAATGGTTTGAAGCTACCATGAAGCTTGAAACTGAGAATCATGCAGTGTTGATTTATATGCATAAATTCTCCATGTCTGTCTGTCTGTTTAGATACATAGATGTATCGATAGATAGATAGATGGATATGTAGATACATAGATAGATAGCGGGCATAACAATCAGATAGACTGTGGGCATAGTAATCAGATAGATAGATATTAGGTTGGTGCAAAAATAATGACGTAATAATGTCGTTTTTTGACGTATTTTTAACGTAATAAACGACATTATTACGTCATTATTTTTCCACCAACCTAATAAAATGTGGACATAACAATCAGATAGATAAACTGTGAAAATAACAGAGAACAGATAATAGATAGATAGATAGATAGATAGACTTGGATATAACAATCGAATAGATAGATAGATAGATAGATAGTGGGCGTAACAATTAGTAAGAGCATAGTAACCAGATAGATAAAGTGTGGACATAATCAGATAGATAAATTGTGAACATAACAGTCAGATAGATAGATAGAGACTCGATATAACGATCGGACAGATAGATAGATAGATAGATAGATGGCATAACAATCAGATAAATATCTCTGTGATCCTGTGCATATCTATCTCAAAATGTAAATAAACTATGTGCTCGTTTCAGATTGGAAATATTGGGTTCACTGGTTTTATTTGTCCATACGAGATTCAAGGCGTGAATTTGTTTTGTAATGGCGGAAAAGGGAAAAAATACCAGGTAAAATATTACAACTTTGGGTGAAAAATGGAAAAGATTCTCAACTGACGCTTTCAGCTGTTCTTGGTCCAATGATTATCATGGTCATTTCGAATTCAATTACACATGGCCCGGTTCATTTAGAACAAGAAAAATATAAAGAATGAGAGGAAAACAAAGAATGAGAAGAAAACAAAGAAGAGAGGAAAAAAAAAAAAAATAGAGGCAGAAATAAAAAAAAAATGTAAGAAGGAAAGATTGCTTCAAGAGAGGCAATATAACAGACAAAACGTTTGGAAAAAGAATCAATTAAAAAGAAGAAGAGAGGAGGTGCAGGAGGAGTTAGAAAAATGTATAAGACATGAGGAAGAGAGGGTAGTAAAGAGCAATGAAATCAGAAGGAGGTTGAATAGGTTGGGATGAAAAAGTGAGAGAGAAATATTAAAGGAAAGTTTAAAGAGGGAACAAGGAGAAAAATCAGTGAGAGGAGTGATAAGACGTCTATGATAGGAAAAAGAAACTATAAACGTAAACGATGGGAAAGGGGGATAAAAATAGCATGTAAATAAATAGAGAGTGAAAGAGAAAGAGAAAGAGAAATATACACGCATAAACATACATATATAAAGAGAACGGTTAAAAGAAAGTAATTTCAAAGAGAGATTAGAGAAAGAGAGAGAGAGAGAGAAAGAGAAAGAGAGAGAGAGAGAAAGAGAAAGAGGGGGACAGAGACTTATGTTTATAATAACAATAAAAATGGACGAGTAATTGAGTGAGTAAAGAGAAATCGTGACGGTGAAGCAATATCTATCTATCTATCTATCTATCTATATATATACATATATATATATATATATATGAAAGAAACCAAATTCCAAATACAACCCTACCAACACCATTCCTACCAAACAAAAGTTTAAAACGACAAAAGTAAAAAGAGACAAACCAACAGGAAATAAAATCGGATAAGCAAATACAAAAGTACACGGAGAAGACACACTTACCTAGACAATAACACAAAGTGTAAATGTCTCTAGCAAATAGGCCAAGGCAGAACAGTAACACCAATGTATGAAACAGCACAAAGAGACTAGGTAGTTTACTAATCTATCTATCTATCTATCTATCTATCTATCTATCTATCTATCTATCTATCTATCTATCTATCTATGTCTAGGATTATTCAAAAAGAGTGAACCGATTTCATGACGCATTGCTTCAGTTCTCAATCATAGAAAGAGTCAGTGACCATTTGAAAGAGGAGGATTCTAAGCTTTGAATGTCTGCCACAGTCGCATCGTATCTCCCGCAAAGTTAAGTTGTTTATTTACCCCGGAATGGCGAGTCCTCAGCAAAAGGCGTTCTGCGTTCTCGAGTTCGCGAAATCAAATTCGGTTGTTACGGTGCAGCGTGCCTTTTGAAGGCAATTCGACATTAATCCTCCCTCTCCTAAGAACATTCGACGGTGGTTTAAACAGTTTCAAGAGAGTGTGTGTGAGTGTGTAAAAGAAAACGTCCAGGACGACCACTAGTTTAGGAGGAACAAGTGCCGAGATTCCGTTCTGCGTTTGAGGAGAGTCCACTAAAGTCCACAAATCGAGCTATCCGTGAGCTTGCGATCTCTCTATCCACTGTCGGGTGCTAAGAAGTGCCCAGCGATGAATTCGTCGGAAGATCTTGCTCTTTGTGTTTGGCTTACGAGATTCCCAGAACGCACCGTAAAACATTTTTTCTTGTGGGAATACGTTCATGTTCCACCTCTACTAACTAACCTCGATGACCTCGAATAACAATAACGATCAACTCAGTCGAACGTGATATACTGATATGCGTCTGGGAGGAATTCTCTTATCGCATTGATACAGCACGTACAGCACGTAGGTGGTGGCCACATTGACCACTTGTAAGACAGGAAATTGATTGTGAGTAGAATACTTGTGATTTGGCTGGAGTTTTCTATTGCTTTTCCTTATAAAAATATTGCGTAATGAAATCAGTTCATTCTTTTTGAATAACCCCGTGTATGTAAACAGAAATGTACCACAGAATTTATAATTTGAAAATGACGGAAAGCATTCTTTTAAAGAGACATTTTTCTTACAATAGATCAATCTAAATAAGCCCCTAGTCAGTATAAAACAAAAAGAATTACTTACGGTTATTGCTAACCAGGGTTGCGCTTCTGAATATGTTGACGGAGCGTTTAGGGTGTTGAAAAAGGCTCGGTCGATTAAACATTTAGGATTTTTAGAGATTCATCGACTGACGTTGTGCAAGCAGAAAGAGAGTTTTCTTCGTTCTCTTTGTCTTTAGTGGGTCGTGAGTGTAACGAGAGCTAGGGTTAGAAAAGTTTGTTCTACCATTTATATTTCTCCTGTTTTCGATATTATTATATACGTGATACAACAATACCGTAGCTCACGGACAGGACGGAATGGAATAGCTGAAAGGAAAAGAGAAACTTTTATAATATTAGGTTGGTGCAAAAATAATGTCGTTTTTTGACGTTAAAAAATACGTCAAAAACGATATTATTTTCGCACCAACCTAATACTAAGACATACACAAAACCATATATATATATATATATATATATATGTTCCATTCGGAGAACTATATATCACATATATCTACACAGCGAAGCAAAGTATAAGGAGGAAGAAAAACGAAAGGTCTTACATATAATATGGAGATACTCCTCACCTGGAGAAGCCATTTTTAGGACTTAAACGGGCCGATTCGTCTATGTCCCAAAGGAAAATGACACCATCTAGTTGTAATTTGCTGGGTTTGCAGGGTGATTTGGTCTCAGCCTGTGCAGTTTGGCCCACTCTAGAAGAAAGCAACCTTCTCGTTTGGTTGCTGTACACAAGCTGGGAAATGAATGCCGTTTTGGCCACTGTATGGAGTGACGTCGCAAAGCGAACCTCCATGCGACTCACGTGAATTATCTCCACCAAAGGAGATAAGCGCCTTCTGTATCCTTACAAAACTCTTCTCCTAAACAGGTTCTCAAACCTGCCATGAGGAGTTACTTTTATTTTGCTTTTTGTTGATATAATAGAAAGGTGGAACATTCTTTATACAAACTGTACTATAAAAAAGAATATGCATGCAATGTATATTAAAAAAAAGATAATATACGATTGAAATAATGTCCATTCAATAGCACATAATGTTCTTCCTGTCTTAGAATAATACAAATGTTCATATGAAAAAATATGGGCTGCAAAAAGGGAAAACAAATTAAGATATAAAAATTTCTTTGCAATTGAATGTCGTCCGAATTTGGTCACAGTTTGAATTTGTAAATCTGGTGCTACTAAAGATGGTGTTGTAACTGGTGTTCCTCCATTTAATTATGCAACATCGAGTAAGGCTGGCTTAGTTTCTCCAAACAAATATTTTGTTTTGCGTTGTTAATGCGAGCATTAAAATTTTAATGTCTCATCAAGAACTTGAACTTCGTATGTGATTGAAATGCATTTGACTTGGTTAAGTCGCACACTGTTTTAAAATCAGTGTTCCTTCCGGACATGGTTTTTGAAAATTTCAATATGCTAAGTAGTCCTGAAAAAAAAATCTGCCGCTGTTAGTTTTTTTGCTTTTCCAGAAATGATGCGGGACTTGGTGTCTGTAGGATTTTTTTTTGTTGAAATAAGAAATGGTTTCCACTGAACGTGGATTTGCACCACCAGTAGTAGAGTGGTCAACTGTCAAACACAAATGCTTGCATGAAACAATACGATACAACTCAACCGCATGGGACAATTTTAATTTAATTTTGAGAAATAGTATCAGAGTAAAATTCTGCATACGCATGGTGGTTTAATTAAATATCCTGTAATGCAGGAAAATATCTCTGGTAAAATCTCATGAGTGATCACTAAATACTTGGGCAATGTAAAAAAAAATACTTGGATTAAATATCAACCAAATTTATGTCCGGGGCTGCTATGTAGTTAGGTAAAAGTAATGACCTCAATTGGGTTAAAGAAGCGGGGCTTACAGCCACGTGTTATACGTGATGGTGGGAGGAGTATATGGGACTAGAAGAGGTAGGCGGTAAAGTCACCTCTGAAGCGCGCCAAAATCAAACTCACCTTCGAGATAGAGAAAACAGCGGCAATGTTGAAAATTTGGGTTAGCAGAAGAACCAATACCATGAAAATATATGGAATAGTTTCCTGTCATAAAATATATATCCGTTATGTGCTATGAGTGATATACGCTTAGGCGATCATGTATTTTTCGATATATGACTGACGAGGCAGATTTTTTTTCCAGCAGTAGGTTGCCATTTCTTTCTGACCAGTTGCCATCCAAGGCTATTTACCCATAGCTGAAGGGAGAAGATGATTCATATCTTTTCCCAAGGGTATTAGCACGTAAGTTAATGTAATGGATATGACTGGAATTCGAACTCGGTTCTCCGATTCCTCAAACCGAGCCGCTATACATTACTCCACGCCTATATACGATCAAGTGACTACAAACATAATTATAGCTGAAATTTGTCACTACTACGCCGAAGACCAGCATATAAAAAGGTGTGTCCAATACACTTGACCTATTTAATAACAGAAAGTGTATACGTGGAAAAACATTTCACACATGGAAATACTGGAAATATGACGAAAACACATGCTATTAAGATTAACACAAAACAACACATAAACTTCGTAAAAGTTGTATTTAACTCTGTTATAGTCAAACTAAAAAAAAAAAAGGTAAAAATAGGGAGAAAATATTAACACGTAAAGTACTTTAGTTAAAACATTCAGAATTGGTAAGTATTGAGTTTTTTTTTTTAGCATATTTGACAAATACGAGGTCTTTCAGTTGCTAAGACCTTCTGTGAAAATGATATCGTTCTTTCCGTCCCGACATTTACCGTGATGAAAAAAAATATGCCTGTTAAAATCATATTTCGTTAATTGACACGTTGTGAACACGTGGTTATAGTGTTTTATGAAAGAAATGAACATTTTATATTTGCTTACGTGCCCGAATCGCGTCTTGGTAAAAAATGGTTGCTGAAGGCATGAAGTTTATGAAACCCAGAAATCCTTAAACACAGATGTCCTTAAGGACATATGGCACGGTGGCTAGATCCAGTGACAGAACCCAAAGAGTTGTGAGTTCAATACCTGGTTAAGGCAGTGGGGAACTTGGAGAGGTGAATTAACAGGAGTTAACTGATAACTGACATGACTCGTGGAACTATAACAATCTACAATCAGCGAGCGAAATAAAGGGCTCTGTTCGAACCGTTGTGATAAATATGGCAACAAAGATTCGGACATATTCCGAATAATGTAGCTTGTGTGTTAATAAACAGTAATCGGGAGGACTCATATTCTTTCTTACAAGGTTTCTTGAATATTTTCAGGCCGGTAGTTGTTTAATTAAAAATTATTCGAATATGAGTATCCATAAAAAATAACATTTAAAACAAAATAAATTATATAAATAAGTATCATGTCACATTTAATTCATTCCTCTCTCTCTCTCTCTCTCTCTCTCTCTATATATATATATATATATATATATATATATATAAAGTGGTTTTAAAAATAAATTATCTTATCTAACCCCCGTAAATAACACTGAAATATCTAATGTGAAATAAAAGAAAGAAAAACACCCCTCTTCTGCAAACTGTCAAATATCAATATCGGACAGTATTTTCTAAAGTTAAACATTCTAAGTAAGATCTTCAATAGGGAAACGATTAAAATTAGATATTCCTGCACTAATAACATGTATTAGGTTGGTGCAAAAATAATGACGTAATAATGTCGTTTTTTGACGTATTTTTAACGTCAAAAAACGACATTATTACGTCATTATTTTTGCACCAACCTAATACAAAATTATCAACTCTCATAATAACTATATTTTAAGTACGTTCTATGGGATAACGAACAAACCTGGTATGGAACCCTCTTGTAATTGTAGAGATAAAGAAAATTATCCATTTGAGTGAAAATGCAGATCTACTTGAGTTATATACCAAGCAACCGTTTCCCCATAAGAAAATATGTTAAATTATAATCTTTACATTGAAATTTCTGCGGGGGAATGGAAACAAAGATATACCCATAGGCAGTATTTTACCAACCCTAAATTAAAACACCAGACAGCCCTCCCCCCCAAAAGAAAAAAGAAAAAAAACGGAATTGAAGGAGAAAGGTCTGAACCCACAAATTGACTGGAAAATTGTAGGTTTCACTCGTACTCCTAATAGTCTTAGAGATAGGTGTAACTTGTGTTTAGAAGAAAAATTACAATAATAAAATACAATAATACTATTAAATCAAAGGAATGAATTAGTTTTAAACTGTCGACATAAAAGCAAATTTAAAATTCTGCAATATAGATTTTACTTTGTTATTTTTTAATTTTCCAACTATTCAATTGCCGAATGTATAACAATTTCTAATTTCTATATTTTCATTTTTTTCACTATATTAATTGTATATTATAATTGCCCCCTGTTCTAAAAACTCTCTTTCCTTTTATCACTTACACCTCTTTATCTATATATTTTAAAAAAGTTTTTTAGGTATATTAAATATAAGTGCGTATGTTTTTAAAAATATAACTTGATTTAACTTATCTTTAAATTTAAAAATGTATAATATATTTTATCTTATATTTTTATTTTTAAATATAATTTTATTCTTTAATATGAGATCTTTTTAAATATATTCTTACTTAAATTTAACATAAATTATCTAAATATTACTTATTTTTAATCTTTTAAATATATGTTATTTTTAAGTATAATTTATTATGTTTTAAGTAGGAATCTAACCTTTTATAGATATAAAATTTTATTTATAAAACTCCCTTTTCGACCCTCTTTTAGCATCAAATTGACACTTCATTCTTCATATAACCCCAGTTTATGGTCATAAGGTTAATATCCGGGTTTAATTTTATAATACCTCTTCCACTTAAGGCTAATACCTCCCAGACTCCTCTAACCACGGTCTCGGGCATTTCGTCTGTCTGAAATATCGAAATTTTTGTATCAATTTTTCGACGGATGTCAAAGTTAAATCTCCAATTCCGGCACGAACTCAGTCTATTCAGCGGGGTTGAATAAGACTGACGTATTTTTTGTCGGTTGAAATAAATCTATTACCCCCATATAAGGTAATTTTGGATTTTGTTGTGTAATACAATTGATATGCTCTGTTATAATAAATACATTGAGTTCTTTTTGTGAATTAGTTTTAATATTTTATATTACTAGGATCCACTTAGATTATATACCAACGGATTTCTTACCTGTAATCTATCTATCTATCTATCTATCTATCTATCTATCTATCTATCTATCTATGGGAGAAATATGATATATCTACTCTATATACAATTAATGGTAAGTAACTTAATGAAAAACAAAAATAAAACAAATGAATATAAAAGGGTTCTTTTACAAAAAGCAACACACTCACTGCATTAGACCTTCCTCATAATGAATCAGACCATAATTTCGACTTAAAGAAGGCAGTTTTAATTAAAAGAGAAAGCAATTTACAAAAGTAAAAATGTGTAGAAATTGAACTGTGTCTTTACGTCCAGGTTCATACCACAGCGATAAAAACAAAAAAGAAAAATCAAAATCATTGGGAAATTGGAAGAGACTGGTTAAGCTGTTTATCTCAACACATTGGACGCCAGTAAATTAAAATTACAATTTAAAGTTTAGCGTCTCTACATCTTCAGCATTTCCTCTCGCTGTATAATTATAACCGACGTTTTTGTTTATATATTCACTCCTCCCTCTTAGAAATATATATGAAGAATTTCAGCCATAGGGACATTAATTTAGCTGGATGAAGTTCTTTTGAAGGATAAAGTTTTTTTTTTCCATTCTGTCATTCAAAATTACATATATATATGATTCTGTTTTCAAGGTCAGTCAGTTACTCCTATGCATATATTTCTTCGTTATCTTCTGATTTTACTGCATCTTGGTGTATTATATTGTTTTGCAAGCAATTCCCATTTAAGGGACATTTTTAGTTTGATCTGCAGTTACAGGTGGCTTTTATTTGTGTTGGTAGTTTGTTGGTTATTTTTTTAATTATCTGTGTCCTGTTCAAGTGTAGCTGATTTTTATTGTTTCTGTTAAATATCTTGGAGTGAGTTCTTGGGGGTGTTTGCGTATGTGTTTAATGAATATTTTTTTAATTTGTTCGGGCTTATTTTTATTTGTTTTTGCGCTAAGGCGATGGCCTTATCTGGCATGGGTTCGGTTATGGAAGAGTAGACATCTTATTATATCAAGTTATATCAATTCGCAATTATCGTTGTTTTTTTAGGTGATGGAACAATTCTGTAGTAGTTCGTGTGTTTTTTCACTAGTTTTACTCTTAAATTCGTCCTTAGTACTAAGATACTAGTATTATTTTACTTATTTTTCCGAGTTCACTTTTCGTTGCATTTATGTGTCTGTTTCTCGGGTTTGTTTTGAAATTTTCTCTGTGGCCTTTTAGTGTAATGAATGCATTTGATTTAGTGATGCAATTTATTCGGTCGTCTAAGTCTAATGCTCGGATGATTTCTTACCTTTCATGTTAATAACGTATTCTGTAGCTTTGGATGCTTTTCTGTATGTTTTGATTAGTTTGTCCTTGAAAACAACACTATACAATGCCTACAAATAACTGCATTCGGGTCTACAATAATTTATACTCAACAGCATCTAGAATTCTTTGATATATAACCGTTACCCCCTATCCAATAACCGCTAGGAGGAGACGTTACTACACAGAATGCAGCATTAACCAGCATATATAAGTAGTAGATCAAACAAAACAAAAAAACAAACAAAAAAATGTCCGAAGTATTGTGTTCAGTCACGAAACAGATTCTGTTTTGTTCTCAGTGTCCATATATATATATATACATATATATATATATATATATGAGAGAAAATAAATAAATATATATAAATGTATGTGCAAGTATTCACACACCCACACGCACACAGATATATATATACATATATATATATATATATATATATATATATATATATATATATATACATCGATGTAAGTAAAAGAGTGCTTACTTCAAAATAACAGAGCCATTAAGAATATATTAATAAATATACATAATATCCCACGCCGACAGTTTCTTTCCCTCTGCAATCATCAGCTATTAAAAAAACAATAACAATCTGTTTAATATTTCGGTTTATCGCGGTAAACTGCTACTCACATACACAACTATATATATATATATATATATATATATATATATATATATATATATATATATAGAGAGAGAGAGAGAGAGAGAGAGAGAGAGAGAAAGAGAGAGAGGGAGGGAGGGAGGGAGAGAGATGGATAGATATAAATATAAGTGTGAACATAAACTTTGATATTTATATATTTTGAATGTTTACCCTGATATTCTATTAAATTTATAATAACTTTGTATTGCATAAAATGCAGTGTTCCCCCCATGTGACACAGAATCTAAAAAAATATTAAATATTTCATTTCGTATTAAATATTTCAATTACCATTTGTACCTGATGAATTGGATAACCATAAAACTCTGAATTTCACTATAAAACGCAGGTATATATATATATATATATATATATATATATATATATATATATATATATATATATATATATATATATATCAGAGAAAATACAAAGGATCTGCGGGACATATAACATCAGGACAACCTTCAAAAGCTTGACGACACTTAGCAGCATCTTTTGCTTCCTTCATTTTCTGCAATTCTTCAACAAGCAAAAGTTAGCCTCTTTTATTTCAATAATGTTTTTTTTAGACCTGTATATAAAAGACGCTAATTTTTGCTTGTTGAAGAATTAGACAATGAAGGAAGCAAAAGATGCTGCGAAGTGTCGTCAAGCTTTTGAAGGTTGTCCTGATGTTATATGGCCCGCAGATCCTTTGTATTTTCTCTGATATATATATATATATATATATATATTTATATATATATATATATATATATATATATATATATATATATATATGAATGTATGTATTTGCGTATTTAAACAACAATGCAATTCAATTACGAAAATAACTGATTTCTTATATATATATATAATGTATATATGTGTGTGTGTGTGTGTGTGTGTGTGTTATCCAAAAGTTAGTAAAACTGTAATTTTTCCTAACTGTTGTTGTTGTTATTGATAATGGAGTGGTTTCTTCTTGACTTATCAACAGTTTTGAATTCAGTGTTGTCCTCCGAGACATTTTTCTCTACTAAAGCTAGGGAGAGGTATCCATGGATGTATTTTAGGGCCAACTTTTATGCCAAGTTGTAGATATTAGATGAACAGAAGATGTGGAGAGCTATGATTACCTACGTCCCAAACAAGCATGTTTTTTTTAATGAAATAGTTTATAGGTGATAAATTAATTATAGAAATTGCTCATCAAGAGTTGAACCAGTTTGTCAGATTACAAATTTTATCAGATGATCGTTCATACAAATGAAGCGCAATGATACAGTGGAACGTTCAGGTCCAGACTTCTTGCAAATCATTCATATCAATCAATACGAGATCAATATCAAGCTTTTGATAATTTTAATGAGATTTTTATTCTTTGCTGCTTCCATATTTCTCTTTGTGTTATTTTTCTTCAATTCTCTATTTGTGAGTGGTTCTTCTTTTCGTGTTCATTCATTGTATTATTTCTGTATAAACAAAATAAATCTAAAGACGTTTTTGTTTCAATGGTTTTCTCCTTTTATCATTTCAAGCAACTTAATTTACATTGGAAAGGATTCTTGGTTTTATCCAGCAACGGACACATGAAATAAATACACTATGCATAAAAAAACCCCAATGCTCTCAATTTTCCTTAAAACAAATAAATATACAAGGCAAATATTAATTCTGACCATGAATATTAATAATTCAGAAACAATGAGATCAAAAATATTACATTATTTTATTTTTTTTTAATCATTTCACCTCAAGCAAGGCAATAAAGCTACTAAGACTGAAGGGGATTACTGAGTGTGAAAGAAACTGAGTAATGTTTAGTGTCTTTGTTTCTTTCTTTCTTAGGATTCACCTTTTAATTTTTTCTTTCTTTTTTTTACTGAAGAGAAAGGACAATAAAAGAACAAGATTAAAAGAGATAGAATATGACAATCGACATTTCATTTTGATTTTTTAAGAGCATATTTGATGGGAAGGCAGGAAGCCGGAAGAGAATTCCACAAACGAGAAGTGCGAGGGAAGAAACTATTGAAATAGAACTTACGGTTTCATCAAGTAACTTGAACTGAAAAATGATGAGACATAACTGCCAATCTAATACTACGTTTAAATTCGTGAAGTCAAGGTGCCAAAGACAAAGGCACATCAAAAAATGACCACAAAACTATTTATATTATTCTTGGTATGCATTTTTTAAAAAAAAAATTTTTCAAACAATATAAGCCTGGAAAATAATAAATAAATAAAAATGAAGAAAGAAATTAAGAAAAAAAACTACCCCCACCAAAAAAAAAACAAAAAAAACAAAAAACAAAGAAAAATGCCAGTATCTGAATATTACAATTCATTTTTAAAAAATTATTTGTTTTTCTATTTTAAAACGTAGATGGTGAAAGACAGCATCTGAATTTCGAAAGAAGTCATCAACATTTAATTGTGTTGATGAAATTCCGATTTTTTTGCTTTTTCTTCAAAATTGACGGATGAGTCAAACAAACAATTATAAAATGTAGGAAAAAAGCCAATGTTATCCAGAAAAAGCGGATGAAAATAAACGGGAGCGTTGAAATGGAACTGACAGATAGCTGACAGTCAGTCATGACAGGGCTTTTTACCTATTGACAACGTGTAGGCCATAACTCCTTTCTTTTTTTCTTTCTTAGGAACAACATTTTTTCTTTCTTAAAATGCACATTTTTTTCTTAGTAACCAGCCTTCTTCTTTTCTTTTTACTTTCTTTTCTTTATTTCTTTGGATTCACATCTTTCTTTCTTTGTTAGAAATCGCCTTTTTCATTCTTTCTTAGATTGCAGACTTCTTTCTTTCCGTCCTTCTTTCTTTCTTTCTTTCTTAGGATAAACATCTCTTTCTTTCTTTCTGTCTTAGGAACATATTTTCTTGTTTTTTTTTTTTACTTTCTTTTCTTTATTTCTTTGGATTCACATCTTTCTTTCTTAGATTGCAGACTTCTTTATTAAAATTCAGCTTTCTTTCTTTCATTCTTTCCTTCTTTCTTTCTTTCTTTCTTTCTTAGGATAAACATCTCTTTATTTCTTTCTGTCTTGGGAACACATATTCTTTTTTTTTTCTTTTTACTTTCTTTTCTTTATTTCTTTGGATTCACATCTTTCTTTATTTCTTAGAAATCGCCTTTTTCATTCTTTCTTAGATTGCAGACTTCTTTCTTTCTTTCTTTCTTTCTTCCTTTCTTAGGATAAACATCTCTTTCTTTCTTTCTTTCTTTCTTTCTGTTTTAGGAACACATTTTCTTTCTTTTTTTTTACTTTCTTTTCTTTATTTCTTTGGATTCACATCTTTCTTTCTTAGATTGCAGACCTCTTTATTAAAATTCAGCTTTCTTTCTTTCTTTCTTTCTTTCTTTCTTAGTATAAACATCTCTTTCTTTCTTTCTTTCTCTCTTAGTATAAACATCTCTTTCTTTCTTTCTTTCTTTCTTTCTCTCTTAGGATAAACATCTCTTTCTTTCTTTCTGCCTTTCTTTCTTTCTTTCTATCTTTCTGTCTTAAGAACACATTTTCTTTATTTTTTTTCTTTTTACTTTCTTTTCTTTATTTCTTTGGATTCACATGTTTCTTTCTTTCTTAGAAATAGCCATTTTCATTCTTTCTTATATTGCAGACTTCTTTCTTTCTTTCTTTCTTTGTTTCTTAGGATAAACATCTCTTTCTTTCTTTCTTCCTTTCTTTCTTTCTTCCTTCCTTTCTTTCTTTCTTTCTTTCTTTCTTTCTTTCTTTCTTAAGAAAACATTTTCTTTCTTTTTTTCTTTTTACTTTCTTTTCTTTAATTCTTTGGATTCACATTTTCTTTCTTTCTTAGAAATCGCCTTTTTCATTAATTCTTAGATTGCAGACTTCTTTCTTTCATTCTTTCTTTCTTTCTTTCTTTCTTTCTTTCTTTCTTTCTTTCTTTCTTAGGATAAACATCTCTTTCTTTCTTTCTTCCTTTCTTTCTTTCTTTCTTTCTGTCTTAAGAACACAGTTTCTTTCTTTTTTCCTTTTTACTTTCTCTTCTTTATTTCTTTGGATTCACATCTTTCTTTCTTAGAAATCGCCTTTTTCATTCTTTCTTAGATTGCAGACTTCTTTCTTTCTTTCCGTCTTAAGAACACATTTTCTTTCTTTTTTACTTTTTACTTTCTTTTCTTTATTTCTTTGGCTTCACATCTTTCTTTCTTAGATTGCAAACTTCTTTATTAAAATACATCTTTCTTTCTTAGGATAAACATATCTTTCTTTTTTTCTGTCTTAGGAACACATTTTCTTTTTTTTTTCTTTTTACTTTCTTTTTTATTTCTTTGGAATCACATCTTTCTTTCTTTCATTCTTAGAAATCGCTTTTTTCATTCTTTCTTAGATTGCAGATTTCTTTCTTACATTCTTTCTTTCTTTCTTTCTTTCATTCTTCCTTTCTTTCTCTCTTACGATAAACATCTCTTTCTTTCTTTCTGCCTTTCTTTCTGTCTTAAGAACATATTTTTTTCTCTTTTTCTGTTTACATTCTTTTCTTTATTTCATTGGATTCACATGTTTCTTTCTTTCTTACAAATCGCCTTTTTCATTCTTTCTTATATTGCAGACTTCTTTCTTTCTTTCTTTCTTTCTTCGGATGAGCAAATCTTTCTTTCTTTCTTCCTTTCTTTCTTTCTGTCTTAAGAACACATTTTCTTTCTTTTTTTCTTTTTACTTTCTATTCTTTATTTCTTTGGATTCACATCTTTCTTTCTTTCTTAGAAATCGCCTTTTTCATTATTTCTTAGATTGCAGACTTCTTTCTTAAAATTCAGCTTTCTTTCTTTCTTTCTTTCTTTCTTTCTTTCTTTCTTTCTTAGGATAAACATCTCTTTCTTTCTGTCTGAGGAACACATTTTCTTTCTTTTTTTCTTTTTACTTTCTTTTTTTATTTCTTTGGATTCACATCTTTCTTTCTTTCTTAGATATCGCCTTTTTCATTCTTTCTTAGATTGCAGACTTCTTTCTTTCTTTCTTTCTGTCTTAAGAACACATTTTCTTTCTTTTTTTTCTTTTTACTTTCTTGTCTTTATTTCTTTGGATTCAGATCTTTCTTTCTTTCTTAGAAATTGCCTTTTTCATTCTATCTTAGATTGCAGACTTCTTCCATTCTTTCTTTCTTTCTTTCTTTCGTTCTTAGGATAAACATCTCTTTCTTTCTACCTTTCTTTCTTTCTTTCTTTCTTTCTTTCTTTCTTTCTTTCTTTCTGTCTTAAGAACTCATTTTCTTTCTTTTTTTCTTTTTACTTTCTTTTCTTTATTTCTTTGGATTCACATGTTTCTTTCTTTCTTAGAAATCGCCTTGTTCATTCTTTCTTAGATTGCAGACTTCTTTCTTTCTTTCTTTCTTTCTTAGGATAAACATCTCTTTCTTTCTTTCTTTCTTTCTTTCTTTCTGTTTTAGGAACACATTTTCTTTCTTTTTTTTACTTTCTTTTCTTTATTTCTTTGGCTTCACATCTTTCTTTCTTAGATTGCAAACCTCTTTATTAAAATTCAGCTTTCTTTCTTTCTTTCTTTCTTTCTTGCTTTCTTTCTTTCTTTCTTTCTTTCTTAGGATAAACATCTCTTTCTTTCTTTCTGTCTTAGGAACACATTTTCTTTCTTTTTTTCTTTTTACTTTCTTTTTTTATTTCTTTGGATTCACATCTTTCTTTCTTAGAAATCGCCTTTTTCATTCTTTCTTGGATTGCAGACTTCTTTCTTTCTTTCTTTCGTTCTTTCTTTCTTTCGTTCTTTCTTTCTTTCTTTCTTAGGATAAACATCTCTTTCTTTCTTTCTTTCTTTCTTTCTTTCTTTCTTTCTTTCTTTCTTTCTTAAGAACACATTTTCTTTCTTTTTTACTTTTTACTTTCTTTTCTTTATTTCTTTGGATTCACATCTTTCTTTCTTTCTTTGTTAGAAATCGCCTTTTTCATTCTTTCTTAGCGTGCAGACTTCTTTCTTTCTTTCTTTCTGTCTTAGGAACACATTTTTTTTCTTTTTTTCTTTTTACTTTATTTTTTATTTCTTTGGATTCACACCTTTCTTTCTTTCTTAGAAATCGCCTTTTTCATTCGTTCTTAGATTGCACACTTCTTTCTTTCTTTCTTTCTGTCTTAGGAACACATTTTCTTTCTTTTTTTCTTTTTACTTTCTTTATTTCTTTGGATTCACATTTTTCTTTCTTTCTTAGACATCGCCTTTTTCATTCTTTCTTGGATTGCAGACTTCTTTCTTTCTTTCGTTCTTTCTTAGGATAAACATATCTTTCTTTCTTTATGCCTTTCTTTCTTTCTTTCATTCTGTCTTAAGAACACATTTTCTTCCTGTTTTTCTTTTTACTTTCTTTCCTTTATTTCTTTGTATTCACATATTTCTTTCTTTCTTAGAAATCGCCTTTTTCATTCTTTCTTAGATTGCAGAATTCTTTATTAAAATTCAGCTTTCTTTCTTTCTTTTTTCTTTCTTAGGATAAACATCTCTTTCTTTCTTTCTGCCTTAGGATCACATTTTCTTTCTTTTTTCTCTCTTAGGATGCACATCTCTTTCTTTCTTTCTTTCTTTCTTTCTTTCTTTCTTTCTTTCTTTCTTTGGATACACCTCTTTTTGTTTCTTTCTTTCTTCCTTTCTTTTTTTCTTTCTTTCTTTCGTAAGATACATCTTTGTATTTCTTTCTTATTAATCTTTCACTTTTATTATCTCTTTGTCTATTGTTTTTTTATTTTTCCATTTCTCTCACTTCTTCCTCGTTATTTCTCCTGTAAATTCGTCTGTTTTCCTCTTTAGTTATTTTCCTAACCAAATTGTTTTCTGCTATTTTCTAAATTTGGCATTATCATTATTATTATTTATTGCAAAAATGATTCTCCTCTTTATAGCATCGATCTCTACATTACCGCACTATAATAATGTTACTTTTTGTCTTTAACGGACAAGATATAATGGTAATTTCTGAAACAAAACATCTAGTGAAATTCAGTCAGTCAGTTATGTGCTATGCGTGATACACGCTTAGGCAATCATGCATGTTTCGACGAGGTAGATTTTTTCGTGCCGTAGGTTGCCATTTCTTTTTGCGGTTAACCAGTTGCCATCCAAAGCTATAGAAGCCGGTCTGTATTCATAGCTAGGGAGAGAATAAGAGGGTTCATGAGTTTCCCAAGGGTATTAGAACGTAAGTGAATGTAATGGATTCGGCCGGAATTCGAACTCGGCTCTCCGAGCTGCTATCATTTATTCTACCGTGCCTCCGGTGAAATTACAAAACAAAAAAGGAAAACAAAATTACGATATATATGATATTAGTGTCAATGTGATTATGTTTACAATGGATATAGCAGCCGAGTAATCCTATGAAAGGCAACGAAAGGGTGCCCAGTTGTTGAATAAGAGAAGCGAGTTCATGAGAGGATATTGGCATATTAAAAAATATTTAAGTAAAAATACACATCCGAGGTAGGAGCCAACTCCACCCCTGGAGTATATAAGTTAAATGATAGCAATTGTTCCATATTATTTCCGCCTGATGATTGTTATCACATGAAACTGAGTAATGAATATTATTGAATTAATATATATATATATATATATATATATATATATATATATATATGTTATGAAGAACTTCGTAATCCGTATGGGTAATCCCAAGGAGGATGAAATCCTGAGAGCTCAATCCAAAGCTCATATATATATATATATATATATATATATATATAGAATGTATTCAAATGGAAGGACATAAGGTCATTTTAAATGTGTTTTAAAATTACTCTTATTAATATTTAATCTCACTTTCTCCTTTAATGTTCTATAATTAGAATTATGAGAGTGTATATTTATCATCTGGAGGTATTTTCATTTTAAATTGATAATTTAACTTAAATTTAAATATACCACTCTTTAACTATTAATATTGATAGTAAAATATTAACATAATTTTTTTTTAATAATTAAACACTTCAGAAGTCACCTAACGTCAAACGTTAACTATGAAATTAAGCAAACATCTAAATAAATTTCATATATTAAAATATATGTAATTATTTATAAATGTATGTGAATGTAATTTATGTATGAATATGGATAGATACCTGTGTATATCGCTACATGTGTGTCTATGTGTGTATTTGCGCATGTAAATAAACGTATGTATATATGGGATTTGCGTGAATATGTATGTGATATATATAAGAAGAAAGCAAAATTTTTAATATTACCCTCAAATGATGTTACCGTAACTATTTTTACAATATTAAAAAAGTACGATTGATCGGGTAAACAAACTATTATAATTTAAAATATTTTTTTAATATGTTCTCTATAAATCTGTTAATAAATATAGTATTTAACTTATATTAAGTCCCTAAACTATTCGTTTTAAAAAAATTAAATATTTAAATTGATAGAAAACATCAAATTTTTTTAGACATCTAAATTTCTATCAAGCATTAAAATCTATTCTTTACATAAATTGCTAAAACCCAATTACAGCCTCTTTCTCTTTACTTCCCTCTCCCTCTCCCTCTTCTTTCTTTTTCCTTTTTCTTTTCTCTCTACTCCCCTCCCATATCTATATATCACTTCCGTTAAGTTAACCATCTAAATAGGTCAAGGTCTGGTCACTCCTCCTCCCACAATATAAAGTATACTTGAGAGAGATATGAAATTAATCCCTCCCTATACTCTACCATGTCTATTTAACTATCTCTCTTACACTCTCTGTTAAATTACAAAAACTTACACTACCCATCAATTTCAATTTCATTTTTCGTTTCATTTCATTTTTGGAAGTGATATCTAATGATCCGGCGTCCTTTAAAAGGACTCTGGTGAAATAAATTATTATAATGGTACCTTAAAGTGGTCTGTTTTTCTTTTAAATATATATATATATATATATATATATATATATATATATATATATATATATATATATATATATATATATGTACTAGAAGCATGACCCGGCGTTGCCCGTGCTTGATTCAAAAATCGTACGACTCATACAGCAATCGCTATCACTTGACTTAAAATATTTTTGCCCTTCCTTGCCTTTAAAGGAGTGTCCTTCGCCGTGCTGATGTTGCTACATGCCTTACTTCTTGCCTATCTCACACTGCGAATTTTTTCTAAGCTCTATACTAAACATTAAATCTGTTACGAAAAAAGAACTAAACAAAATGAACACAAAACGATCAGCTTTAAAAAAGGACTCGTAACTGGAAAAACCGAATGAAAAAAGAATGTTAACAACAAATACTTTTTCACACCCAAACCCAGTTCTGCGGAATCAGAATCAACGTTGAGTTTAAGCAAGCGAATGAGCAAACTGGAGTAAAGTACCATGCAGATTTAAATTTTTCCCACTTGTGACGAATGGAGCTATCGATTTTTTTTGCATGCTAGCATGCTAGTTAATATTCGTGTCAGTCAGCTGTTGGCTCTCACGCTGGCCAATCGAATCTTCCTGCCTATTCGTGGCAGCCAGCTATAGGCTCCCACTCTGGCCAGTGCAAAATGGCCGCAACCTACATGAAAACTGCCGTAGAAGCATGAAAAATCGATTATTTCCACTATCGATGGGAGTTGGGAAATGCAAAGCCGGTCTTGGCCTTGCCGCTAACTTGAAGCATGTGCATGTAAATTTTGGTGCAAATCTGTCGAAAATTGCAGCCGTGCATTCATTACACACACACACACACACACACACACACACACACACACACACACACACACACACACTCACACACACGCGACCTGCTTTATATATATATATATATATATATATATATATATATATATATATATATATATATATATATTGCATAAACTTTATTTATAATGACTTACCATATCTGAGTAAATGCACTGTTTTTATTTATTTATTAAACGGTATATTTATTTCTATCTAGCTGAATATTCGAGAAATCTCATTAGAAAAATATTTTTTCTAAGATTTCTCGGATATAATAATTATTGCCTAGTAAATAAAAAAGTCAGACCATCATTTCAAATATGGCTCTTTTAGAAATAACGTTTAAGCAATGCATTTAAATATGTCGGATTAATAAATGAAAAATCCATCCCTAAAAATTCGTTTTCAGGATAATGAAAAATTATATATATATATATATATATATATATATATATATATATATATATATATATATACACTAGCAGTAGAGCCCGGCGTTGCCCGGGATAGATCAAGTATCGACCATCATAAAGACTGAAAAATAAAATTGACAAAGATTATGGTTTAAGGTTGACGGACACGCATGTCTTAATTAGTTTTTTTTTTTTTTTTTTTTTTTTTACGAATTGGTCAAACCCAAAGTCAAACAAAAACATTGTTTTCAATCGTTATGAGTCTACCGATTGAATAGAATTTTATTATAAACAATTGTCTTGTAAATGGAATTTTTAAAGGATTCTGAATGTAAAAATAAAGAAAAAAGTGTGCAAGACAATAAGAAACACTACCTGCCAAAAAAAAAAAAAGTGAAGTTTTGTTGAAACCGGTTGAAAAATGTAGGAAATCCGATTCCATCTATAAACGAACACACACACACACACACACACACACACACACACACACACACACACACACACACACACACACACACACACAACCAACGTGGGTTTTATAATAAGTATAACTCGATAACTCGATATTAATAAGTATAACTCGATATGAGTTGTCCCCCTTTCATTAATGCCTCTTAATCGTGTTTTGCAAATTGATTTCGTGCAAAAACAATTGTGTTTTTCCAATTTTTGACGCTGTCAGAACCACTGCAAAGTAATTTTACATAGACCTGTGAAGCTTTGTTGAAATCGGTTGAAAAATGTAGGAAATCCGATCCAATATATAAACGTACACACACACACACACACACACACACACACACACATACACACACACACAAAACACACACACACACAATCTGCGTTTTATAATAAGTAAGATATATATATGTACCGGCGCTTGCCTGTGTTTGCTTACATTCATAGAAGTTAGGTAACATCGATACTGGTCAGTACCTAGATGGGTGTCGCTTGGGAATAGCAGCTGCTGTAAGCTTGGGTGCGAGAGTGGTGCAATGGATAACGGCCCGGAATTGTAAATCGGAGAGCAGAGTTCCAATTCCAGTCGGCTTTGTTATATTCACTTACGCAAAAGGTATGAATCTACCTCTTCTCTTCTCCTCCCAGCTATGGGTTAATTAGTAAGACTTGTCTCAGTAAATCATTATTATCCCAAAAGAATTCTTGAAATCTATAAATATTTTCTGGCCTTAAATAACCGTTCAAAAGTTAAAAAGAAATCAATCAATAAATGTGTCTCTGCGTATGATAAAATCGCTCACAAATATCGATTTCCTCGTTGCTACTCTTTTTCTTACATCACGTTATACTGACCTAGGGTTGAACTCTCGTCAACTCGTCTTCGCTAATTTGGACG
>OZ010572.1:79151048-79198548 GCA_963932145.1 Acanthosepion lycidas | reverse complement strand
CTTTTAAACAAAGATATTCACCATCAAAGATGATATTCTGTTATATTGACATAGAAGATTGCAACGATCACGGTCGCGAAAATTTACGACCTGCATCTGCTATATATATATATATATATATATATATATATATATATATATATATATATATATATAAAGAATTAATGTATCCGACATTTTAATTATTTTAAACGGTATTTTAGTAGATACCCGTGTTTGAAATAGGCGCTCCATTATTTTTTGAACAGTGTGTATTGCATCTACCGACCTACGCACCCGAGATAACTTCATAATGATAACCACATTTTCTCTATTAAATTTTCTCGATTGCGCAGGCCGGTAGATGTAATACACACTATGTAAAAAATCGGACATCTATTTATGTGGCTTTCCGTCATAGGCTAATCAGCTTCTGACTGGTCATATGCCACTGCCTCCACATGGAAATCAGTCTCTAGTGTCATCTCACAACTTTACAAAGGTACATGCGCAAAAGATATTTCGAACACATCTTGTAACAATATTTTTTCTATCACACATTCATGCTTTAATTTTATTCGGAGTCGTTTTTTGTTTATGTGCATTTGACTTTTTAGTCATTCGTTTTTTTCTTTTTGGTGCGCTTTCGTTCCTTCTATTCTACTTACATTTTTTCATTTGTGTTTTTCAAACATCGATTCTTGCTTTTACTCTGATTATTTTACGAATTTCTACCAGTATCTTTGCTTTTTCGCTTGTTCTTCTTTCTTTAAATAGAAGGCAAGAACATTTGGAATATTTTTCATTAAATTTCTTTTCTACATATTTGAATTTATGTTCTTTTCTTTGTTCTTTCTTTCCGACTTTATTTCTTTCTATTTTTTGTAATATAAATCACGTACATTTAAAATAGTTTCATTTTTCTTTTACTATATTTTTTCTTTTATATTTCTTTCAATTTTTTTTCTGTCTTTTTTCTTTCTAATATAAGGCACGCACATTTAAAACATTTCATTTTTCTTCTGGCATATTTCACATATTATTTTCTTTCTTTCTTTCTTTCTTTCTTTCTTTCTTTCCACTGCTTTTCTCTTTCCGACTCCAAATATTCTTTCTTTCTTTCTTTCTTTCTTTCTTTCTTTCTTTCTTTCCACTGCTTTTCTCTTTCCGACTCCAAATATTCTTTCTTTCTTTCTTTCTTTCTTTCTTTCTTTCTTTCTTTCTTTCTTTCTTTCTTTCTTTCCACTGCTTTTCTCTTTCCGACTCCAAATATTCCTTCTTTCTTTCTTTCTTTCTTTCTTTCTTTCTTTCTTTCTTTCTTTCTTTCCACTGCTTTTCTCTTTCCGACTCCAAATATTCTTTCTTTCTTTCTTTCTTTCTTTCTTTCTTTCTTTCTTTCTTTCCACTGCTTTTCTCTTTCCGACTCCAAATATTCCTTCTTTCTTTCTTTCTTTCTTTCTTTCTTTCTTTCTTTCTTTCTTTCTTTCTTTCTTTCCACTGCTTTTCTCTTTCCGACTCCAAATATTCTTTCTTTCTTTCTTTCTTTCTTTCTTTCTTTCCACTGCTTTTCTCTTTCCGACTCCAAATATTCTTTCTTTCTTTCTTTCTTTCTTTCTTTCTTTCTTTCTTTCTTTCTTTCTTTCCACTGCTTTTCTCTTTCCGACTCCAAATATTCCTTCTTTCTTTCTTTCTTTCTTTCTTTCTTTCTTTCTTTCTTTCTTTCTTTCTTTCCACTGCTTTTCTCTTTCCGACTCCAAATATTCTTTCTTTCTTTCTTTCTTTCTTTCTTTCTTTCTTTCTTTCTTTGAATAGAAGACACGAACATTTAAAATATTTGTCATTAACGTTTTTGCATTTATGTTCTTTTCTTCATTCCTCCTTCCTTCTTCTTTCTTTCTTTCTTTCTTTCTTTCTTTCTTTCTTTCTTTCTTTCTTTCTTTCTTTCTTTCTTTCACTTTTCTTTCTTTTTTTTGTAATATAAAGCAAGAAATATATTCATTCTTCTTCTAGTATATTTTTTGTTATCTCTCTTTCTTTCTTTCTTTCTTTCTTTCTTTCTTTCTTTCTACTAGCACCATCCAAATATTTTCTTCATTTATCTTACACCAATATACCAAGAAAAACAAAATACAAAATAAGCAACGTTTCTTAAACACTTCATTCCGGCGTCTACATTATACATTTTGGCTATTATCCGTAGGCGTGTCCATTACTTGTCCGGTATGTTTTTGTTAGAAGCATGATTCTGACTACACTACTGTCTGATAAGATTCTCGATTTGTAGACATAATTATTTTGGGCCTCACTCTTGACTGCCACCATTCTCCACTTGTTACCTCCCCCCTCTCTCCCGTGGCGAAATTATTCTTTCTCTACATTAATATTGGTCCTTATAAAATACTAGCTGTGGTACCAACGTTATGCAGCCGATGCATATACACGATTCTGGAGGAAGGTGATGATTTTTTGAATAAAAAGAGTTGATTAAATGGAATTTATAAACACACGTACATTGCGAATATTATGGCGGTGGCGAACGATTTCGAAGAGAGCTTAACAATTAATAATTTAAACGGAAAATTCCCTCTTAAATCCGGAGAGGCATTGGGATAGCGAATGATGCCTTCCAAAAGCTAAGCAAAATATCATGAAACAGAAAAAAATCGTTAGAAACAAAGAATAAATATTGAACTGTAATCTGTCTGACGAGCTTCAGTGACTGGATGGCGGAGTAGGGTTTGGGAGAGATAAAAAGACAAAATTTATTAAGTGCTACCATGGACAGGAAATTGTGTATCACCAACTTCGTGATGTTTCTGTGTCGCATTTTCCGTTATCTGTTAAAATACTTCACGGATATTTAAATTGTTTCTTCTTGCAATCAATGTTTAGTCCTTTCTTCTCGCTTTCCAAAACTATCTTCTGCAGGAGTTCCTGTAGTTTCCTTTCTGTGTCTGCTATCAACACTTTGACATCTACATATCTCATGTTGTTAAGATAGTGGTCACCAATAATAAATCCTGGTAGGACTCCTGTATCTTTCAGAATCACCTCACTGTATAGATTGAATAAATCCAGTGGGAAAACACATTCTTGTCTTACACCCCTTTCTATTTTTCTATATCTGCTGAACTCATTTTCTCTCGGTATACAAATAGTTTAGATTCTTGATTATTCTAATGTCTGTCCATAATATGTCAAGGTTGTTGAAAAGCTTTAACAGATCTTTCTGGCATACACTGTCGAACTCCTTTGCGTAGTCTATAAAACATAGGTACACAACCTTCTGCATTTGAATTGCTCTTTCTGATAACAGTCTGAGCATATATATCGCATTACTTGTTCTGGTGTTTTTGACGAACCCGCATTGTTCATGTCCTATCTTGTGATTCTGCTGTGCGTTTTATTCATCAGAATTTGGAGGATGCTTTTGCTATGTGGCTCATTAGACTGATTGCCCGGTGGAGTTCACATTCGTTTGCGCCTGGCTTCTTAAGCAGTGCTATAAAAATAGATCTGCTATGGTCTTCCGGTATATCACTACTGTTGTAGTTTTCATTTATTGTTGTCTGTAATCTTGTCTATGCCGAAATCGGCTAAAGCTGCCAGCATCTCTATTACAATTCCGCCTGACCCTGCCGCTTTGTTTCTGTTCAATTTGGCCAGTGCAGCTTCCACAACGGTCTTTAATATTTCTGGTTCGTCAATAATTCTGTGTATTGCCTGTTGTCCTTTTTCGCCGTGGAATAGACCTTCGATATATTCGTTTCATCGCTGAAGTATTTTTTCTTTCTCTAATATCAGCGTCCCGTCCTTGGATTTTATGCAGCCTGTTGATGAGCATGTCTTTTCTCCTGTTCTTTTATTTTTTTATGTATTTCTCCTTTATCTGGGATACTCATTCTTTCTATTTCTGCAAATATTTCTTTGAGCCATTCTTTTTTAGTCTGTCCGCATTTGTTCCTTATTTATTTGTCTAGTGTTCTGTATTCCGTCCCATGTCTTGGCATTGTTTGCTGTCTCCTCTGCATCATATCGAGAATCTCATTTTTTTTCTTCGCTTTTTCTTCGTCAATTTTCCTTTGGGATGTTGTTGTTTGCTGATGCCATTAAAGCTTCTCTTAATGTGCTCCCCTTAGAGTTTCCATTTCCATTGTGTTCCTCGTATCTTATTTTAACACTGCCCATTTATTTTTTCTTCAGGTTCGGATCGTTCAGAAGTCTGTTGTATTGCAATTTGGGTGGTGCGTTAGGCTTCTTCAGTTTCCGTAGTTTCATTCTCAGTTTACATATAAGAGGGAGGTAATTGCTCCCGCAGTCGGCACTTGGATAGGTTTTTCAGTGAACAACTGCATTCCTGAATCTCTTGTTGATAGTTATGCAGTTGATTTGGTTTTTAGTTCATGTACATAATCGCTTTGGAT
Organism: Acanthosepion lycidas; assembly: GCA_963932145.1. NCBI lineage: Eukaryota > Metazoa > Mollusca > Cephalopoda > Sepiida > Sepiidae > Acanthosepion > Acanthosepion lycidas. The sequence goes on along the minus strand of OZ010572.1, from coordinate 79,194,145 downwards.
ATTCTTGGAACCAGGTGTTGGCTGTTACCTTGTAATTCGCCGTGCACCATTTGACCTATTTTCCCCGCTTCCTACCCGCTATTTTTCCATCACTCCCCTTGCCTACTTTGGCATTAAGGTCTCCCATGATAATTATAATTTATTGTGATTTAACTTAGCGTTGTCTAGCATGGAGTAGAAAGATTCGATTTCTTCTTTCGTACTTTGTGCTGTCGGTGCATACACTATTATAATAGACTTTTCTTGTTTACGACCATTTGATCTCTTTTCCTGATTGAATAGGTTGTTAGTTTGACCATAAAGTCATAGATTATCTTATCGTATTGTTTTCGATGGCTGCGGTTGATTTGTACTAGTGTACAAACTAATATTTGTAATATTTGTTAATATCGCTGAAGTCAATTCGTTTGCTGATGTCTCAACTGCTCCTCGTTGACTTTTATATAACCAGTTTTTGTCTGCATTTTTTTCTAACCTGACCTTTCCTTTTTTATCCTGTGTATTTTTTCTGTATTCTTTTTATTAGGTTGGTGCAAAAATAATGACGTAATAATGTCGTTTTTTGACGTATTTTTTAACGTCAAAAAACGACATTATTACGTCATTACTTTTGCACCAACCTAATAACTGGAATTTGTCTTAATCCATTTACTCAACTAGATTTTATCTGCCTTCTTTATTAACCGTATTTTTTAAATCCATTCTTTTTAAAAATATTTTTCTGAATTCCGTTTTAAGGAAATTTTTCTACATTGTTTTTAATCAGTTTTTTTGCATTCTCTTTTTTTTTTTTTTAACCAGAATTATTCTTCATTCCTTTATTTAACTATTAGGCTAGTGCAAAAATAATGTCGTTTTCTCACATAGTAACATATGTGAGAAAACGACATTATTTTTGCAACAACCTAATACGTTTCTTCTCTATTCTTGTTTAATTCGATCTTTCGGCATTCGTTTTAACCAGATTTTTTCTGTATTCTTTTTAATCAGGTTTTTACGTTCTTTTTAACCACATTTTTTCTGAATTATTTTTAAGCAGAATTTTTCTTCATCCTTTTATTTAACCATATTTTTCTTCATTCTTTTTAACCATTTAAAAGCAAATAACCAGTTTTTTGTTCATTATTTTTTTAAGCGATTCTTTTTTAATTCTTTTTTAACCAGTTGTTTTTAACCAGTTGTTTTTTAACCAGTTGTTTTTTAACCAGTTGTTTTTTAACCAGATTTATTCTTCATTTATTTCTCATTTCGTTTACATTCTAATTTTTGTTTATTAATTGTTCACACATTTCTCTCCAACAGATACCACAGTTTTCAAGCTGAGCTTAGGTAATACTCTTGTCTGCTTTGGTTTTCTGTTATTTCACAGATTTTCAATTCTTTCAAGCTCGCATCAAAGCTGTTCGTGTCTGTCTCAACTCTATCAATAATGATAGTATAATTGTCCTCTTTATGGTCTACATTTTTTCAGTTTTCTGCCAAAGTGTGCATAATTTTTCGTTCTTTTTGTGAACCTCTTGAAATTTCGGTAGACTTGGTTAACCTCGAATTTTTGGCTGACATAACATTTATTTCTTACCCGCCACTCTTTAGCTGTCATAATCAATCACGCATCACTCTACCGTGTGTAGATAACCGATTCAACATACATTTCAATATTCCTATTTTCCTTATAACAAAGTCTGTCTTGCTGAATGCGAGGCTTTTTTACGGCGTCACAAAAAAACGAATGTAACAATGCCTGAAAAAGTCGGAATGAACAACGACTGAAACTTCGTGATTATAAAAAAGCAAACATGAGGACAACAGTTTGAATGAATTAATATAAAATAAAGAAATTTATTTTTGTCAATGATTTAGTATTAGAAATTTAAAGCCAGAAATTAATCCGTATTGTTCTCCGTTCTTTAAATTATATTTTGTCATAGTAAATGTCGTAGGAGGTCGTAGGAGGTAATGGATAGTGGCTCGTTTTGAAGAGTCGGAGAGACAAATTCGAATTCCAGTCAAATCCAGTACATTCACTTACGAGCTAATACCCTTGGGAAAGATATGAATCCTCTTCTTCTCCGCCCCAGGAGGACAAACCGTGTTTTATAGCCTTGGATGGCAACTGGTATACCGCAGAAAGAAATGGCATCATACTGCAGAAAAATATCTGCTTCTTCAGTCATGTATCGAAAGATATCTGATCACTTAAGCGTATATCACGCATGGCACATAACTGACTGATTGGAATTCATGACTTTTTTCTTGAAGTCATTCATCTTGAATAAAAGGAAATTTGCTAAACACGGATTAGTGATGTGCAATCTCAAATAGAGAAAGGCAGATTTTAATTCATCTACCTTTCAAATTTGGGAATACTAACCTTTATCTCTGTGAGAATACTAATCCGGAAATTGATACAGAAATCCGATGGTGTATAGGAATAATTTCAGAAACTGAGCAAGGTATCAATGGAGCGGAAAGAAAGAGTGCTAGGCTGTTATGTGATACTTATTCTCGTATGTAGCTGTGAATGCTGGGTAATTTGTCATAGATGAAGAAGAGACTTGAAACGACAGAGATTTGTTTATACGGACGAATGCTGAGAATACAGTGGGAAAGGCATGTGAGTAATGAGGAAGTTTTAAGGATCATGGATGCTAATGGAAACTAAAAAAGTTCTAATAACAATCAGAAGTAAACAGTTGTAATATGTCTGAAACATATCGAGGAAAGAACGATTGGAAAGTGTAACACATATTAAGCGTAACGACAGAAAGAGAAGCAGTGAAAAAAACTACTTGACATATTTCAGCGAATAAAGGCCGGAACAACTACCAAAAAGAGAAGTGAGGAGGGGGGTGTTGTAAAGAAATAAGAATTTATTAGAGTAAAACAGCAAGAGCAAAAAAAAAAACAAAAAAAAAAACTGAATGATTATCCACGTCCTGAAGGGACATAACATGGCGATAGATAGATAGATAGATAGATAGAAAGAGAGAGTGAGAAAGAGAGAGTGAGAGAGATAGAGGTGAGAGAGAGGGGGAGAGAGGGAGAAAGAGGGAGAGAGAAACAGAGATAGATAGGGAGAGAGAGGAGAGATAGCTATATATATATATATATATAGAGAGAGAGAGAGAGGGTGGGGAGAGAGATAAATAGATAGATAGATATATATAGAGAGAGGGAGCGGGGAGAGATGGATAGATAAATAGATAGCAAGAAAGAGAGAGGGGAGAGATAAATAGATAAATAGATAGAGAGAAAGAGAGAGGGAGAGGGAGAGAGAGAATATTATAATTAGACTGGGACTGGAACAAGCAACACCAGTAGTTTTTAAATCAAGTAGTCAAGGATAGGTTATGCAAAAGCGTTTGGTAAAGTAAGGCACAAAGAACTATTTGAACTTCTAGGTAAGCTTGCTTTATTTCAGAGAGGATATCAGAATAATCCAGAACTTATAATGGTAACAAACCGCCTGCATATGAATAGAAAACGAATTCAGTAATTGCAGAAAATAGAAAGGAGTGTAAGAGAAGGATGCGTCTTTGCATCTGACTTCTTTAACCTTTATAGTGAGGCGGTCCTGAGAGAATTAGAAGTCTTGCCAGGATTCATTACTGGCGAACACAATCTTAAAAATTTCAAGTTTATATCTTGAGAAAATCCAGAAAAGGGTCTGTAATGTTATCCATCCTGAACTGGCATCTCGTCTGTAGTTACTCAGGTCTTCACATTTTAAATGAATTTTCTGGGGGACATGCTGTATATATTTTATATAGCAACGCTTATAAATCTAAGATTCATACGTACATTGAATATTACTGCCACTTCTGGCCTTATGATCCTGCTATATATCTTGAGAAAATCTAGAAAAGTGTCTGTAATGTTATCCATCCTGAACTGGCATCTCGTCTTCGATCATTTTCTCGCCGCGGACTTCTGTCTTTTCTATAAATATTTTAATGGTAATTCTTCTCATGTTCTTTCCCCCCTTGGTGCATCTACTGCGTGAATTTAAGTGTACTACTAGTTTGACCAGCACAGCTGGGGACAAATCTCCAACTGCAGGATATCTACCAACCGCCCCAGCAAAAGATAAAGTGTCGATAGCAGGCACAGAAAAGAAACCACAAGAAATCCTACAGAAGTAAGAAAGTGAGAAGAAAGAAATATATTAAATTACAAGAAGACAGAACGCATAGTTGTTAGCAAAAGGAACAGCTCAAGAGACGAAATACGAATTGGAAACACTAAAATCAAGTAAGTACAAAAATTTAAATATCTAGGAATTGTTTGAATTGAAAACAGAAAATGCGACATTAAAATCAGTGCACTGGAATAGCGAATGTCTCCCAAAAGCTAAGGGAAACATTAAGAAAGAAGATCTCTTTGTTGGAAAAAAAAAAGAGTACTGAATTCCTATATAGTATCAAATACTGGAAAATCTCCTCACAGATGAAGAAAGGGACTTGAGACAATGTAGCACTACAGAATGATGCTAAGAATCTCATGGACTGAACATGTGAGTAACGAAGAAGCCTCAAAGATAATAGAAACAAAAAGGACAACCAGACTTAGAATCAGAAAGGGAGAGATTAAACTTCTAGGGTCCATAATGGGGAAAGAAGGTTGTAGAATTTGTCACTTCCGGGGCATATTGAAGGCAAGAGAGAGATTTATATACGTAACCGGATGTCGTCTGTGCTGACGTGCCTAAAAAATGTCAATTTTACCTAGACAGGAATTAATAACCCACCTACTCCTAAATTCCAACCTCGTTTTTTTTTCTATTTCAGCTTTGATCTGTCTTTTGATTGGTTAATCAAGACATACCCACAAATGTGTTTTTCAATTCTGTAATCTTGGTTTCTTCACATATTTAATTCTCAAATGAGTTACCGAATTGTTTTCTGATTTCCAGAGTAAATCATTTTCATCATAAGTTATCCAAAATTCCCTGGTGATGATGGAACAATCTTTAGTTCCGAATCATAGAAATTTTTGTGTAGGAATGTAAAATATTTTATAATAAAAATATTATTATAATATTTTGCTCTACTTTGGATCGAGCACTATTTTTTAAAAAAGTAAATGCTAAGAACGGTGGATTTTTACATCTGTTCTTTCTCTTAATATATATATATATATATATATATATATATATATATATATATATATATAAGGGTATGATAAAAGACATAGGTATACTTACATATACTTGCACGTACATATATATATTTTTTTCTCAGGTGTTATAAAAACAATGGTCAATGTTATATAAGAGAGCTATTAATTATATATTAGTGAATATAAATAATATCCAAGGTGCTTAGTGAGTCCAGCACCTAAAGATTGCGTATTTGCAAGAAACTCCGAGTCGTGCTATCGACATCGGTTATTATATATATATATATATATATATATATATATATATATATATATATATATATATATGTGTGTGTGTGTGTGTGTGTGTTTTGAAAATATTTGAATTTCCGTTCCGACCGTGTTCGGAAATGAAAAAGAAATTTCCATTCCTATACACAAAAAATGATACGAGATATGAAGCTGTGATCGTCTATGTCTTGAAGGGAAAAATTCTGCAGCTACTGTTCGGTCTGGGCAATAGATAGTCTTAAAAAAAGCAAATGTGGTTTTCCAACCAGCATCTTACTTTTGATGGGGAAACTACTTTCTGTTCAGGTGTGCTCTATTCTACTCAACCACGAAAGGCTACACAAGAAAGTCAGGTTCAATTATCTCATTTAAGAAATGCATATCTTTTTCTGGGATCTTTCGAAGCCCGTATGTGGTAACATTACTTTTTTTATTCGAAACGAAACAAAGCAAATTCTAAGGAATTAATTATAACTTCGGTGGAATAATGGATAGCGGCTCGGATTGTGGAATCGGAGAGCCGAGTTCGAAATCCAATCGGAATCACTTATGTCCTAATATCCTTGGTAAAAGTATGAATCCTCTTCTTCTCCCCCAGTCATAGGTAAATAGCAGGACATATTGGGTTCTATAGCCTTTGGTTGCAACTGGTCAAAGAGAAGGAAAAAAATCTGGCCTGGAGACGTTTGGGCTTCGTCAGGCTAAATTGCCCAAGAAACACCACTTCTACTGCGACTGCAGTTCACATGGTGTCCATACGAACCTACGGGCCACGGGATAAAAATAAATATAACTTAATTTCATCTTATTGTCTTCTTCGATGCGCCGCGTCTCTTCAGGACTCTGGTGATCATGGCTCTTCATAATTTCCTCACATTACTATGAACGTCATATTTAGATCATGGACGTTTAGGTTGGTGCAAAAATAATGACGTAATAATGTCGTTTTGTTTATTTTGTTTACGTATTTTTTAACGTCACAAAACGACATTATTACGTCATTATTTTTGCACCAACCTAATATTTGAGTAGACATATTTGTCTTGCAAACCGTGTACTTCAATGTATACTGGCCTGTATGAATATCACAAGGATAAGACGGATAGTTAACTATCAGCCGTTTACTTGAAGATCGTGGTGTTCAGGGAAGCATATACGCGGGAGTCTGTTCTACAAAATGGCAGTTCTTGAGAAAAGTCTCTCTGATTGGAGCTTTCTTTTAAAATTTGGTATTGAAATACGGAGGAAATGAGGGTGTTTCGACTTCGAGGAAGTAGCAATGTTCTAGTTAAAATTCAGTTAATAGCAAAGCAAGGCGCAACAGAACATTTCACTTTGTACTTAATTTTATAAAATGATCCCACGTATAATACTTATATAAAAGTTTACTTTTATTTCACCCATATATAGGGGGAGAAGAAATGGATTGATACTTTTCCAACCGTATTTCTGCGTAAGTGAAAATAACGAACTTGACTTGAAGTCAATCTTGGCTCTCCGATTTCTCATTTCGAGTCAACTATTTAATACACCAACCACGCATTCGCACACACACATGCACACACACAGACACACACACACGCATGCACGCACATACACACACACATATATATGATAAAGCATAATTTTAAGGTATGCTATATTTGTGGATTAAAGTGCTCAATATCAGGAATAGAGTGTATGTAAATATAAAAGCGTCTGAAGATTACCACATGGCCTGAAGATTGCGTATAAGCATGAAACAGACTTTTGCCGCAGGGTATTGACTTCAACGTGCACTTTTATATATATATATATATATATATATATATATATATATATATATATATTTGATCTTATAAAATTTAAATGTAATGTCAATCATGATCTTCTGTTTCCTTAATTCCTGTTCTTTTATTGTCGTCTCTCCTTAATGGTGTTTTTCTTTGCTCATATTCTTTCACACTCAGTCAATAACCCCTTACATTTTAATGACTTTGCCTTGCTTGGGGTTGGGCTGAACTCCATACATACATACATACATACATACATACATACATATATATATATATATATATATATATGTGTGTGTGTTTGCAGAGATAAGACAATGTGGAAAAGCTTATAGACAACGCGTTTCGCTGAAACCAATACACGTCACGTGTATTGGTTTCGGCTTCTTCAGGGGTAATAAGTTACTTTTTTTGATCAGACACCCAGGCACCAGAAAGTGTTTTTGTTTTATATATATGTATTGGCTTGAAATCTCTTTCTCTCTCTCTTTATATATATATATATATATATATATATATATATATATATATGTGTGTGTGTGTGTGTGTGCGTGTGTGTGTATAATTATAATTGCACATTTCCGTACAGAATAATACATTACGTACAGATATGACTTTATTCATATTTATGCATATATATATATATATATATATATATATATATATATATATATATATATATATACATTCACGCATATATGAATAACCATTCTTATCAGTTTAGTCTAAGAATCTGACATCAAAGATATAATCTTCGCAAGAATGAACACTTTTATCGCAATGGAAGTAGGTCGCTAGAGATGAGTGGAAACACACACACACATATATATTTATATATGCACACGTTCATATGAGCTCAGTAAACACGCATTCAGGCTTCATTTGCGACTGTAATAATAATATAATATATGCAGTTTCAATGAAATGCTATAATTATGCATTTCTTTGCTTCCTGTAACAGGAATTGACCATATTCACACAATCCCAAATGCATACACATACACAAATACACGCGCGTACACATGCACACACATGCACACGTATACAAATGTAACAGATTTAATTGAATAGAATTTTATATGGCTTAAGCTAAATCTAAACGTCCCATTTTTCATGATTATTTAAAAAAGAGGAGAAATTAAGTCTTAATCTATTTATATATCAATTAATATATTGATATTATTAATATTATAACTGTTATTACGTATTAATATATACATATCAAAAGATATGGACGTGTGGCCGAGCAGTTAGAACATTCGCTTAACTGGAAATTAGAATCTTGTATATATATATATAAAGACTTAAAGAAAATATATGCAAAAACAATATTGCGTTTTCATTAAATAAGTATTTATTATTTTATTTATTAAATTATTTTTAAAATACTGGGTAATATGTATGACAAAGTAGAAAAAGTTTACGTGCGAAGTGTTTCGTCTTTTAGGCTGCATCGGACTAAATTTGCTAGTGCGACTACACATACGTACGAACGAGGGATCCTGGAAATTTTAAATTATATATATTTTTTTCATGAAATCGGCTAGATTATATATATATATATATATATATATATATATATATATATATATATATATATATATATAATTTAAAATTCCCAGCATCCCTCGTCTGTGCGCATGTGTAGTCGCAGCAAAATAACAAATTTAGTCTGAAGAAGTCTTAAAGGACGAAACGCGACAGTAGAAAAAAGTTACCACTTTGTCATACCTTTTTACCCAATATATATATATATATATATATATATATATATATATATATATGGTATTTTGCATAGGGTAATTTTGAACTTTGATAAAAAAAATGGATTCAACCAGGAGTTTTAATTTTCCTTACACATACAACTAAAACAACTTTACGAGATATTACTTACCAAATATCTGGCAAAATGGCGAACATAAACTAGAGTTATAACAGAAAATAATATGTATCCGATACTTATGCGTGTCACCGTATATAGTTAATAAATTAATAAATATTATCGACTTATCTCTTGCCAACTTCAATGTTTTTTTGCGGAATACCGCTCATCAGGGCCAGAGGGTCCTTTAAATCTATTGATATCACATCTGTTCTTTACACAATAAACGCTAATCACAGACTCCAAACAATTTTTAATTCTGACCTACGTTATTGTAGCCCCTTAAAAATATGACAACATTTAAATAATCTGAAACAGTCTATTATGACTATATCAAAGTTAAAATTTTTTTCATGCTTTCGACGTTATAAAACATAATATTTGGAAATAAAAAAAGGAATTCATCAATGATCATATAATTCGTAAAATAGCGAAACTTAAACTTTCGTGATATTAAAACCTACCTATAATTTACTGCGTCCTGGGTATGACGATAAATTACATCCGCGTCCTGGGTATGACGATAAACTACGTCCAACAACAAGGCTTCAGATAATGTTTTCGGAAAAATAATGTTGCCAGCTATACATTTTTGAAACAATAATGTTGCCAGCTATACGTTTTTGAAACAATAATATTGCCAGCTATACGTTTTTTGGAAAAAAAATAATGTTGCCAGCTATACGTTTTTTGGTAAAAATAATGTTGCCAGCTATGCGTTTTTGAAACAATAATGTTGCCAGCTATGCGTTTTTAAAAAAAATAATGTTGCCAGCTATATTTTAATAGTACTGTATATTTAATATATGTATAGATATATGTGTATGTATGTATGTATATATATATATATATATATATATATATATATATATATGTGTGTGTGTGTGTGTGTGTGTATGCATATATATATATAATATATATATAACTTAATTTGGCATTAAATGGCCCACAGTGGTTGATATGCCATAAAACCCAACCAACCAACCAACCAACCAACTAGGATTACTTTGCAGTGTGCAAGCAAATAAGCTCTAGGTTGCTAAAAATGTTCCATACAAAATAGGCATGACTAGCACTGCTCTCACTAAACATTTCTGGCAGTTAAAGAATGGTGGCAATACACCCATTATTATATTGGATATTGTAGCAATAAATAAATCTTACAATGAGGAAGGCGATAGATGTATTTTATACCTTGTAGAAAATGGGTGGTTTTAAAACACTTAAATAACCCTCGCTTAAAAGACAAGAGAAATGAATTGATGGTTACATGTAGGCATAAAAATAAACATCTGTCAAAAAACATTGATTCAGATTATTTTTTACTGTAAATAATAAGCTTTCCCCTTTTTATTATTTATTTTTAAAATTATTTTTTTATTTTTATTTTCTTCTGTTCAATTATTCTATATCTCATATCGAACATATACAACTTTTTATGTTTTCTAGGTCCTACTTTATATAAAAGTTTTTTAACAAATTAAAAAAAAAAACAACAATAATCCGCCATTTATATTTCATTTAAAAAATAATAATCCTGGCTTTAAATAATTCATTCGTTATATAGTTCTAGGTCCGTTTATTAATCTTTTCAAATAAATACCATTAATCCTTGTTTATATTAAATATACAATAAAATATCAATCCCTGTTTATCTAAATATAAAATGAAAATCCCGTTTACTTTAAGTGCAATATATATTTTTAAAATAAAAAACAAAACTCGCATTCTCCGTATAATATATAAACTGCGCCAGCATTGCGTTAACCAGATATTTTTATTAAAATTTAAATTATGTCGCGGACAGTCTTTATCCAGCACTTGAAGATTGGGTTGTGCATGAAATTCTGAGTTAGGCTACTGGTGAGGGATTATATGTATTAGGTCGGTGCAAAAATAATGTCGTTTTCTCACATATGTTACTATGTGAGAAAACGACATTATTTTTGCACCAACCTAATATATTTATTAATATATACTTAATAGCACTGTTATATTACATGAAACACTATTTTATAAAGACCAACACTCAATGTGCGATATCTTATATCTTTCTCTATATATATATCTATATCTCTCTCTATATCTATCTATCTATCTATCTATATGTATATATCTGTATATATATATATGTATATATCTATATATATCTGTATATATATATATATATGTATATATCTATATATATCTGTATATATCTATATATATCTGTATATATATATATATATATATGTATATATCTATATATATCTGTATATATATATATCTGTATATATATATATATCTGTATATATATATATCTGTATATATCTATATCTATATATCTGTATATATATATCTATCTATATATCGGTATATATATCTATATATATATATATATATCTGTATATATCTATATGTATATATCTGTATATATCTATATGTATATATCTGTATATATCTATATGTATATATCTCTGTGTGTGTGCACATAACTTTCTAATCGGTATGTAAAAACTAAAATACAGACTGATAAATTGAACTCATAGAAATGGAGAATTGAAAACGATGAAGACTTAAACTGTGCTGTCCCTTGAGGACTTGTACCAATAAACCAATTTCGTACACATTTAGAAAACTAATCAATCGAAGATGACCTCAGAATAACGATTAGTTACACTCAGTAAAAAAAAACAAAAAAACAAAAACCCCCAAAAAAACCAAAAAAAACAAACCCCGTGGCCAGTCTGCAGGTCATTGGATTCAAGACACCGACAATAGTTAAACTGCATTGCCCCCCCACAACCAAATAGGAAAAGAAAACAAACTTGATTTTGTCAGAAGTATACGTTCTGAAACTTGTAGAGAAAGATTTTCGTATAATGGATGATGTGGAGGAAAAAGTAAGGAGCAATAAACGAAAGCCATGCTGAAAGTAATAACAGGAAATGGTGGTGGTGGAGGAGGAGGAGGTGGAGGAGGAGGAGAAGGAGGAGGAGGAGCAAAAAGAGAATGATTTTATATAAGAAACCAGATTCGAAGACGACAACGAATAAGTAGACAACGAAGAGAGAGAAGAAGACAAAGAAGAAGCAACTACTAAACAGTGTTGTAATATAGAAATACAGTAAAGGCTTTCTCCGACTACGGTAGAACGCGCAACTCAAACGACTGAAGCATTTCAGTCACTGTGCGTTTTCATGGGTCGATGCATCTCCACTAGTGGCCAGGCTTGCTGGATTTTTTTGAGTCACCGCTTCTAGAATGATTGCCAACGAAAGCTACAGAATTAATCTTCCCTGCTATTTAGTCCATAGCTGGGAGAGCATAGATGGATTCGTACTTTTTCTATGGATAAAAACTAAAGTAAATTACATCACTTTACAAAAAAAAAAAATAAATAAAATAAAAAAAATTAATAATAAAAATAAAAAAATACCCAAAGAAAAACAGCTAAGCCTATTAACCTTTCTTTCTCCAACATTCGTGGTATTCGTACGAATTTCTGTTCAGAATTATCTCAACGGCAATCTAGCAGGAGGGTGGATCCGGCGCGCTAGTGATAATGACAATGTATTGTTGAAATGGCCCAACGTTCACCTGACTTGAAAACCTTGTGATTTTTTGGGTGCTTCGTGAAAGGACTGGTCTATATTCCCTTATTCCTAGAAGCCTAGATGAACTTAAGCAGAGATAAAAATGAGGCGCTGGAGAATGTTACGCAAGAGATGCTACATCGTATTTTACAGGAGCTGAATTACTGACTTGACGTGTGCCGTGTCACAAGTGTTATTTGTGAAGCTTTGTGAAATCGGTTATCAAAAAAAATCTACATCCCTTTGAATATCTTGTTCGAATTTTGATAAATAAATAAATTGCACCCCCCCCCAAGAACATGTAGCCTATTAATTTTGTTGCCTGAGGCATGTAGTTACTCAGGTCTTCACATTTTAAATGAATTTTCTGGAGGACACGCTGTATATATTTTATATAGCAACGCTTATAAATCTAAGATTCATACGTACATTGAATATTACTGCCACTTCTAGCCGTATGATCCTGCTATATATCTTGAGAAAATCTAGAAAAGGGTCTGTAATGTTATCCATCCTGAACTGGCATCTCGTCTTCGATCATTTTCTCGCCGCGGACTTCTGTCTTTTCTATAAATATTTTAATGGTAATTCTTCTCATGTTCTTTCCCCCCTTGGTGCATCTACTGCGTGAATTTAAGTGTACTACTAGTTTGACCAGCACACCTGGGGACAAATCTCCAACTGCAGGATATCTACCAACCGCCCTACGTGGTCAGAGGTGACATAAGGCCGAATTTAATGGGGGGTATCCGAGCCTGTAGACTCGGCCAAAAAGTCCCCGTGAATTTATGTGAATTGAGACATGCCCATTATCGTCCGTAGAACAATTTTTTTTTGTATTTCTTTAAGGCATTCAGTACCAGGAACCCCTTCAATGAGTCTATCGGGACAATTCCCAATCAAACCGAGGCCTCTAACTACAATTGGAGTTATTGGTGTTCTTACGATACTGCATTTTGGGATTTCCACGTCAAGATCCTTGTATTTTAATGGATTTTTTTGAAGATCTTCAAAGATACATTACAATCTGCAGGAACTCTCATGTCAATAAGAAAGCACGTTCTGTCTTTGTGGTCTTTGATCACGATGTCTAGTCGATTAGATTCAATTGTTCTGTCTGTGCGTATTTTATTGTATGTTCTTTCTGCTTGTATTTTATTATGTAATAATAATGATAATAATTATTATTATTATCATTAGTAGTAGTATTTCCTTTGATTTCTGTTGCATACACATTTCTTTCCGGCTCCCAATTATTATTATTATTATTATTATTATTATTATTATTATTATTATTATTATTATTCTTTGATTTCTGGCGTTTACACATTTCTTTCCGGGTCCCGCCCAGGGACTTAAGCTTAGAAATGGCATCATGACATTTTCCATTGACAAAAAAATTCACATAGATAAAGCCCTTCGTAAAGTGTTGGCTGTACTTGTCAGAACAATTTTTTGTATCTCCTTGAGGCATGGGCTTCCAGGAATCCCTTCAATTAGTCTACTGCAATCTTTTCCAACCAGTCCTAGGGCTTCAACTACAACAGGGATTGTTGATGTTCCCATATGCCACATTTTCGAGATTTCTATTTCAAGGTCCTTGTATTTTGACATCTTTTTGAATATCTTCAAAGATACATTGCAGTCAGCAGGAACTGCCATATCAATAAGGAGGCACCGTTTTTGTTTGTGGTCTTTAATAACAATATCTGAGCAGTTGGCTTTGATTGTTCTGTCAGTGTGAATTGTGTAGTCCCATAGAATTGTAACAGGTCCTATCTCCGTAACTGGTTCTGGGTGGTGTTCATACCATTTTCTTCAAGTTTCCTTCCCGTAGAAGTTGCAGATTTTCCAGTGCAGATATTGGCCCACTCTGTCATGTCGGGTTTTATATTCAGTGGGTGCCAATATCGTGCAACCTGATACAAGATGATCAATCGTTTCTGGATATGTATCACAGAATCTGCATTTTGGGCTGACACAATATTTTAGTATATGTGCTTGATAATTCCTAGTTAGTAAGCATTGGTCCTGTGCAGCAAGGATAAAACCTTCAGTATTATTATTATTATTATTATTATTATTGAATTAGTGACTGAAAACCAAAGATTATTCATCAGGAATTATCTGGCAATAAAAAATAAAAATTTGTGCAAACCAAAGATGTTGATTATGAGAATAACAAGCTGAGACTATTGGTCACTCAGTGTGTTGTTGTCCAATGGACATTATATTTGTAATTATTCACATAGGAGGGTATGTCAGTTTTGCAATGTGTCATATGCTAATAAATAGCATGAACATCGCCCTGAATCAATCATCGAAGGCCATGGAATTATTGTTCTTTAAAGAACAAAAGAGAAACTTAAGTAATAGACACAGAAAACACGTCACGTCCTAAATAAACAAAATTCGCAGCATATGCAGAAATCAAGATTAAACATATATTTATTAAATAATATAACACATTTGTATTGAAACCTAAAAGATAAGCATATTGGTTGATGAAGTGACTGTTACGGAAAAATAGCAAGAACATCAGAGATTGTGTCAAAAAAGAAGAAAAGTTGGAAGGAAAATGCCGAAAGATATAGGAGGAAAATATCAATTGGTAGAATAAAAAAAAAAATGAAAAAAAAATGAAAAGAAAATTCAAGAAAGAAAAATAAAAATGAAAGATATTAGATGTCCAAATAATAAACTTTAATCAGAATTTAGAATCCTTTCTGACTTCCGGAGTTCCCTGTGATGTTTAGAGCTTTACCCTTACCCTTCTACTGTGTTTTCTGTAGCAAAAAGATTTTTAAAGCATTGTCCTTCTCATAGACTGGTTGCCAACTAAGGCTAGAGAGCTCGGCATAAATAGGAAGATGAAGGTATTTATGCGAAAGCGAACGCAAAAAATTCGGTTGGACTTTGAATTTTATACGCCGATACCCGTTCTGATGTGGTTAGATTTAGATGTTTTTTTAATCATTTCAATCCAAACAAGGCGGAAATGCCCCATGTACGCAGGGAGTTACAGAGAGTATAAGTGAGAGCAAAGACTGAGTATAGGGAGGAATGAGGAAAGAACAAAAGACGAACGAGATTCAAGAAGATAGCGATTGCATTTAATTTTTTGACGATTGTATTTGTTGTGGCTTTGTTAGGGCCAGAAACAAAGACACAAGAGAGGAATTGAGTTAAACAAATATATTAACAGAAACACTAATACAAACATATACAAACGAGAGTGTTACAGCAAGAAGGTTCGGTCGAACTGTCAGAGCTAACTGCTGGAAACTGCTGGAAACTTCCCTCTCCAAAAGGCAGCACCTGCTCCGATTTATAACTGGGAGAGAGTCCATGCGTGCGTCGGTAAATTAACATAACAATATTTATCAGGGAAGCAAGTAAACGGAATGAAGTTCCAGAGGAGGGAAGTGCGAGAAAAAATGGAGTAGATGTGACGATTGCACTTTGCTATTTCAATAGTTAATATGTGGGATCTAGATGCCGATCTAGTAATTCGCTTAGATTCACGTAGTTAAAGCAGCAGAGGAAAAGTTTGCCAGAGCAGTTACGTGAAAATATTTGTAGAAAAGATAGGGGTGGGCACGTCATGTCGGTGACTGTAGTCGAGATGTCAAGTCAGGATCGATTTGTAGTTGGGGGGTTGATGAAATTGAAAGGTAGAGAAAAAAATGAACAAAGAAGTTTCCGAAAAAGGCAAAATGTCATTGAAACGTGATTTACGTTCCAATTTAGGATAAATAGGGCGATACGGAATTTTGGGGAATCGGGAAATCAGGTGTCGTGTGATAGAGAGCGGGCTTATTTTTTTTGTTTGTCATTTTGAACCGGAAATAGAAAAGAAGTAAAAAAAAAAAAAAAAAGAAAAAGAAACAAACTTCATGTCAAATACGAAAAAAAAAAAGCAAGTTGTATTTACGTACATACCCTGAAAAGAAGCAACGAAAAAAAAAAGGGGAAGAAAATGGAGTAATAAAAAAGAAAACGAGAAGAAAAAAAACTGTTTTAGCGAACAGAAGAGAAGCGCAGATAGTTTTAGGACAGACGAAATGGGAAAAAGGAAAAGATGGCGGAGTAAGATCAAAGGCATAAAGAAAGGGAAAAAGAGATAAAGACATGAGAGATAACTAATTGGGTTTCGCTTGCGATAAGACATCTTGTATTCAGATTAGCCGTCAAATTTGTAGTACAGGTGCATTATTAATTTTCAGGCAACCATTGGTCGTCATCCGGACAACCATTGGTCGTCATCCGGACAACATTAAAAGTAAGAATTTGAATAGTAACTAGTTCTTCGGACGATAACAGGTTTAGTTTGGGAGACTCGTCCCTCTGACAGTACTTGAATCAGGCATATATTTTTGAAACAATTTTTTTTTTAAACCAGAAAAGAGAGATTTCGGTTTGAAATATTACAAAACAGGTAACCCATTTAAAATAATGTTCTAGTAATTAACAATACCGTCAAATATATCAGCCTTGTTGGTGATGAATTATTTTCCACTCTACAGTCACTTTCCCACAAACAAAACGTCGAAAGCAATTCGCTACTCTATCGCCAATTTCATGGCAAAAGTTTCTGACGAGGTACATTGCTTGTTCCATCAGCCCTGACCTTACAGCTGAAACCCACCATGTCATATACACAAATCACCGTCATCTCCTTTGTATTCCATTAGTAAGGAGGAAGTTTCACTCGAATAGCTTCATTCCAAGAACTGATGCTTCGTGAAAATGACTTCCGTCAGGGTGTTTTCCCGACCAATAATAACCTCTTAAAGTCTATGGTTAAGAGTTAACTTTCCTACATAACCTCATGAACTACACTTCTTACTTTTTTTAACGCTCATGCAACACTACACAGCAACCCTCTACCTTGAGTGAATCCTGAGCCTTTAACTGGGTGAAAAATATATATACAGGGTGCGATGGATGAATTGTCGTCTAAATTACGCAAAAATGAAAATAACACTGACATCTCATTTTAACACCTATATTTGTCCAAAATACACAAAAATATATTGAAATACTAAAGAGTAAATTTGTTCAATAAAATTGCCATTGGCTTCAATCAAGGCTTCCAGACGACTTCAGAATCTCCTGCATCTTTTCCGGACGGTCTTCTTGTTTAAGTTGGTGAATGCTGCTATAATCCTTGCCTTCAGTTCATCTTTGGTATAGCAAGGATTTTGTTTTTGCCCTCTTGCTTAACTGCGCCCATAATATATGATATATATAATCGAGGAGCTTGCAGTCTGCGGAGTAAGGTGACCAGATGTAAGGGGTGATGTGGTCGCAGAAATTGTCTGACAGTCATGGCATGGTGCAGAGTCCTGTTGCCAGACATAGTGTCTTCCATCAGCTACTCTCTTGATCCAGGGCAGAACTACATTCTCAAGGCACTTAGTGTAGCCCTCCTTGTTGAGTCTGAGGCACTCACCAACAAATTCTTTTCTTATCAGAACGATCCAAGCTGCCGTACCTTCGTAATCATCCAATTCTTTCCGAATCCTCTGCACTGTCCTCAGATTGACACCCCATCACTGAGAAATGTTCGCGTTCAAGCTTGCGGCGTCAATGTCAAGTAGTACAGCATGCCGTTTCCAAATTTCTGGCCGAGTGAATTGAATCATGGTGCACTTTTTCTCACGGAAGTTGCTGAACTACCCTGTGCAGTCAACAAAATCAAAAACAAACAAAGCGCATGGCGAATTTAAAAATGTAAAATGGCGACAATTTACCAATCGCTCGCTACACACGCACACACACACACACACACACACACACACACACACATACATACACACACATATTTAAGAATGTCTCGAAAATAATACTTCTTTTTATTTCTATAGAAATGAAAGGAGATACAAGGGACATAATATCAATGTTGGATATAATAATTTTTCAGTTACAGGACAATACTTTTATGTATTTTATGTATTAAGAATAATTTAATGCATGCCTTCAACAGTCAAGGCTTACGGTCACATCACATTGAATCACCGAAGTTAAGCAACGTCGATCCTGGTTAGTACCTAGATGGGTGACAGTTTGAGAATACCAAGTTTAGATGTGGTGTAATGGCTTTCAATTGTTAATCGATAAGCCGAGTTCTAATTCCAGTCGGCTTCGTTATATTCACTTACGCGCAAATGCCCGTGAGAAAGGTATGAATCAAGCTATTCTCCCCAGCTAGGGGTTAATTAGTACGACTTGTATCACTAAAGCATTATTATCTCCAAAAACATTCTTAAAATCTAAAAAAAAAAAATTTTTCTGGCTTTACACAACTTGCAAAGGCTTGATAGGCTGTATAAAACGAATCAATCAATCAATTCGATTGTCGATGCTGCTGTAGAGATTTGAAGATGCATAATTAGAAGTTCAGATAGTTATTATTGAATTATTATTCTGGGTTTGCGGATTCAGGCCTCATGCTGTTAGAGAACGGGTTTTGTTCGTCTGCCAGTTTAGGCTGATGAAAGAAAAGAATTAAAATTAATAAGAATTGTCCACGTCAAATATGGAAAAAGTAGATAAATCGACCTTGTCAAGAATATACATCGGAAAGAAGAGAAGAATGGAAATGGAAAATAAACAACAGTAGGAGAGAAGCGAACTATTTTAACGAAAAGAAAATGAAGATTATTTTAGGACAGACGAAAGGAAATGAAGGTTCAGCAAAACGGATAATCCCATGACTTTCTTCCATCTTGTTACTTGTATGAAAAATAATCTTTCGAAATAAAAAACAAAAAAACAAACTCTTTTGTCTCCCTAGTCATCCTAAATAAAAGTTGACTTTCTTCCTCGAAGCTTTTTTACTTTGAGTACAAAGGCAACAGAACCGAGTTCGAATTCTAGCCGGATTTGTTTACACTTGGGAAAGTTATAAATCCGTCTTTTCTCCCCACCAGGGTTTAATAGCAGGACTCTCTCGATCCTATAGTTTTGGTGTATGTCACTTAACTAACTGATAACATCAACATATCACAAGATTTTAGTCCGACGTTCACACGGCTACGAGAAGATTCCATCCACAATCATCACTGTCGCCATTTCTCTCAGCTGGTACAGCTGAGAGAAATGCGTTATCATAAGATGGCGTCGACGTGACAGTTACAAAGTACACTCCGATTTCCAAAGCATCCGACATTTCTTTCCACCATATTTTATTTGTATCCTCGCACCGAAAAAAGACTAAACGAGGACAAGACACAACCACCCATGAAGACTCAATCAAAAGTCAACGCGTTTGCAACGCGATACTCACAGGAACAGGGGGTAATGGAAAAGAGGAGACGAACAACAAATAGTTTTATCGAAAGGAAAAGATCAGAAGAAACGTAAACAGTTTTAGCGAAGACAAAAATGAAGCAGAAAAAGAAAATGAAAGAAAAGAAAAGAAAAAAAAAAAAAAAGAAAAGAAGAAATTCTCCATGTCTCCACGGCCCGAAGCAATGGAAAGAAAAGAATAAAGCAAGAGAATTCGTATTGAATTTTAATCCTAAAAATAAGACAAAAAGAAGTAATACGGGACCCCCCCCCCAAAAAAAAAACCCCAAAAACAAACAAACAACTGGCGTATAGGGAATAAAAAAACGAAGAAATGAATAGACAAGGTGGAAAGGAAATAAACACACAGGAAGAAAAAACAAAATGAAAGAAACGGAGAGAGTAAAATAGAACTTGCAGTTAACTAATTGGGTTCACCTCACCCACCATGATATCAAGAATGATAAAGGCCTAAAGAGATTAGTGAAGCTCATGTGTATTCAGATCAACGTCAAATTTTGAAAACAGTCGACATTTTATTGTAGTCGTCCCCATGTTGGTACTTAAATCGGTAATGTGTTTTTGAGACAAAATAAATTCGAACTAGAGAAAATTAATTAGGTTTGAAATGCTGCAAAATAGATATCGCAATCAGAATAATGTTCTTATAATTATAATCACAGAAAACATACATACATACACACATACATATATATATATATATATTCTGTGAATTTAAGTAGTAAACGTTCTTTAAGACAAACTTTATATATGACAACAGACATTTTGTGTCGATTAATTTTACTGATTTTACTTTTTCTAAATTACGAATAATCCTTTTCAGAAAGGAGGAAATTCTATCAGAAACACTCCGAGTTCATTTTGAAAGAAAAATACACGAAATATGGTCCACGCTTTCGACTTCTTAAGTCGAAAGCTTATCATCAGGGTAGGTAGTGTTGAATAGTGAGTTTTATAGAACTAGTGTGTTTTGTGGCTAGTTTTATATATCTATGTATGATTGTTTTTATAGCTTTTTTATAATTTTGTAATTGTGGTGCATTTTAATTTTAAGAATTAAATATGTAAAACAAACATTTATCAATAATGGCTACCCTAATTATATAGTCGACAAGCAAATGAAATTTTCTTTAAAGAACAACAATTTTAGTACGAAAAGCCATAATCATAAACATAGTAATGACAATAACGCTATTAACATATATTACTAAAATAAAACGCAGCATAATTACAAAATAGACTGAATCAGCCATAAAAAATATCACACATAGATAAGGACTGTGTAAATGATATTTGGGTTAGAACGGTTTCGGCCGATCTTTTAGGCATTAATAAGGTTGTTTATTTTAAGGAAGCAGATGTCGGACTTCGCAATGAGTTCTGAAAAATATTATTCTACGAAATGATTAGTGTTGTAACCTAGGGAAAGTTACTGAATAGAATAATCAAACGAAAATTGTTAATGAACGATAATACTTAGGACAAGAAGAGTACATATAAGATTCGCCAGTAGCATGTAGAAGTAGTAGTCAACTACTAGAAGTGAGTCAAGTGAATTCCACAATGAATCTCCAACTGTAGGATATTTACCAACCGCCCCACGCGGTCAGATGTAGTAGCACAAGTCCGAATTTAATGTGTGGTATCCGAGCCCGTAGGCTCGACCAAAGATTCCCCGTAGATCCCGTATAAAACGGGGTCGGGTAGCTGTTTCTCGAGACGAGACTCATCACTTCGACATAACCTCGTCTGAGGATTCTCTCTGCCCGGAGGTAGAGTTTGACCAACACAGCTGGAGACGAATCTCCAACTGCAGGATATCTTACCAACCGCCCCACGCGGTCAGATGTGGCAAAAGGCCGAGTTTAATGTGAGATATACGAGCCCGTAGGCTCGGCCAAAAATTCCCCGTAGACCCCGTATAGAACACGGTCGGGTATCTGTTTCCCGAGACGAGGCTCTGCCCTTCGACATAGCTTCGTCTGGGGATCCTTTCTGACCGAAGCAGAGTTAACAATTTTTACATTAGTTACATTCCTCATGTTTACTGTTATTATGATAGCGCTTTGGGCGTTGTGCTCTACGGTCTTCTTCAGGTGTCCGTTAATCTGTGTAACCTATATATATTTAATATGCTACACACACACACACACACACACACACACACACACACACACACACACACACACATGCATATATATATATATTAGGTTGGTGCAAAAATAATGACGTAATAATGTCGTTTTTTGACGTATTTTTTAACGTCAAAAAACGACATTATTACGTCATTATTTTTGCACCAACCTAATATTTACATTTTATTTGCGTAAGAATTGAAGGGTATTTTTTTTCTGGATATCAGTTGAGGGGAAGTGTGCAAAATAAAGATGACCCACTCGCCCAAATTCAAGTTATATTTGTTTTTGAAAAGAAAAAAAAATGAAATTCATTTAAATAAAAATTATGGAAGACGGACATGAGTTACAGGCAACATTAGTCGCGTTGAATATTTGTTTTACGAATTTAATTGTATTTTATTTAAATTAATTTGTCGTGTCCACTAAAATATTTAATAAAATATTTCATCAAGATATCGTGCGGACGTAGTAGAAGACATACCGCGTGGATTTTTGGGGCCAATTAGGAAGAAATAAATAGATATAACTCTGGAGCCAATGTTCTTACGAAAAAGTGTATAAAACTTACGAAGTCTGGCCCCAAACATGAGACGCACTGCAGTCACCACGCTCCACGTCACTCTAGCTGCTTATCTTCAAGACCCCATTCACGTCCACACCCAAAAAATTACCGCGCCGACAAAGTAGAAAGAGACCACTTCAAACTACAGCGACACAGTTCACAGTAAGAATTAAATTATAACTATCTCTTATATACCCCGTTACAACTAAGCACACACACACACACACACACACACACACACACACACACACACACACACACACACACACACACATAACAACATTTCACTGTTTCTCATATACATACATACATACATTGTTTATTTGTTGATACTACGTTGTTTTTTTTCTACTGGAATTTATTCTTTTAATGAAAATTGTGGGATTATTCTAAAGGGCCGAATTACGAGCAGGCCCACAACGATATTTTTTGTTATTGTATCGAATACCGGCACTTCAAATTTTGACATTTAACAAAAATCCGAGTAGAAGGATTCCTACAAATTTTCGAAAAAATAAGGCTCGCTATAGTTTTTACAATTTAGACGAAAATGAATCCATCTTTATATACTTTAAAATTATTAGATTTTAATACATTTTTGTATTCTTTAGCTTTGCAAGAATTAATGTAATTTTCTTTAAATAATTTTAATTTTATACTGACCTCTCATTTTAAACATTTTGATTATTCAAGTTCATTACATTATTAAATATTTGCATGAATCTACTTGGATTAAATGAAATTTGCTTATAATATTACTTATAATACATTCCTTCTTGCTGTCAATTTTGACGGCACGGGTACAATAGTCGTTAATAATCGACGCGATACTTTTTTCATCATTTTGTTCATAATTTCATATTTAACGTGACTTAAGACTGGGCAATAGTTTATAAGATTAAAGCGTTGGTTCGGGAATTTGATGATACAGTAATTTTGATTTCGATCCCTGCGCTGTGTTGTTCAGATTTAGATTCAGTAGAAACATTGCAAGCAATAACTAGTCATTACTAAAACGTATAAGATAAAATATCACAAGACATGGACAGCTGAATGTGAACCACAACTCTAGATTAAATAAAGGTTTCAGTTCGAAATTTTCGATATAATAATATATATAATTTTGTTTTATGATCAAGGTTAATTTTTTGGTTAGGGTTAGCGTTGCAAGTGTTAACAATAAAATGAAACGATTTTTATTTATAAATATAAAATTAAAAAGAATATACACTACTAGCAACTAATAAAAATTAATCGAATATTTTTGTCCTTCCTGGTCTTCTATTATCTGATTTATATTATCCGATGTTATTCCGCCCGAAGAACTATTTCAATGTTAATGACCCTTCTCAAAACTATAGAAAATACCAAAATGTTCTTTGTTTGCAGAGATATTTATATCTTATCTAGGAATGTGCCTTCTGTTTTTATATACAGGTTCTTTTCTTATCTTCTTTGTAGTATATGTTGAAATATATATTTTAATACTAAGAATGCTATATCGCTCATTAAAATTTCCAATCGCCCATCATTTGCCGCCCACCCAACAGCTGAAATCGCCCACTGGTGACTGATAGCGCCCAGGTTGGTAAGCAGTGATTTAAACGTTATATGTTTTGTATACACGTGTTTGAGTAAACAGTGTCAATTACATTTACCGGTGCGTGCATACACGAACCCTAATAAATAAAATATGCCCCTTCCCCCCCCCGGGAAGGGTTCAAACCTGTGTTCCTTTTGCAGGGAAAACGGTCACCTGATGGGGCATGCTTTACATCGTTTGGCCACAGACAGATTCACAGCCCATCAAGGTTCAATTAGCGTTTTAAGTAATGCATATCTTCTCGTAGGCCGAAAGTCCACATGTGCTATTAGGTTGGTGCAAAAATAATGTCGTTTTTTGACGTATATCTCAAAGCGACATTATTTTTTGCACCAACCTAATATTTAGCCCATAGCTAGTAGGAGATAGAGACGGAGTGATCTCTTTTCCAAAGGCGATTTGTGCGAAAATAAACGCGACAGACTAGTGTAGGATTTGAACCCAGCTCGCCGAATCCATTTTCCACGTCGATATCGGTTACGCTACCATATTACATCCAAATGCCGTATTGAGAGTTAATGCTCCTATTTTAGTACAACGCAAATCCAGACGGAAGTTGAGGAAGCTTATGTTATGCTAGTGTTACCAATAGGAATGGATAGACTGCTTCAAAATCAGCATTCATTTGAACCAGGAATGAAGCCAAACACCTTTAAGCGTTTTAATAATGTTATATCAGTGGCATATGTTCAAGTCATAATCATAAACTCCGTAAGCGTAACTGGATTATATGAGTATTAAACTGCGTTAGGACTGTTAAAATCAATACAGGATAAGCAGATAGGAATTGATTTGACTTTAACGCGGTAAAAGGCTGACATTTGTGAAGATTGATCTGAAACAAAATCAAAATTTGATTGAAATCTTCATCACATGACAGTGGGTGCGAGGGTCATGTGTAATCAGAGATCAACTGAGTCGCCTGAAATATCACCACATAACATGTGATTACAGAAGATCAAATACTTTGAATTTCCGAAGCGAGACAGTTCACCTGATTGGTCGATGTGGCACAGATTAAGTGATGTATTCTCGACAGCGGAAATATGTCATATCAATGAAATAAGAACCGTTAGATAAATATGCCTAATTCGCCTGAATGAAATGACATTATCAATTCTATTTGTATTACTTACAGGTTCTACCATGATTTATTATTGGTGGACTCAGTCTTAACACCCCAAGATACAAAGATGACGTCGATTTGATGGCAGGTCACACAAAGAAAAATGCAGGAACTTCTCGGCAAAGTATTGAAAGTAAACGAGAAGAAAATATCAATTTTAAGAAGACAGAATGTAAAGTCGTTAGCGATAGGGATAGCCCAAATTCGAGCTGGAGCCTTCAAAATTAAGCAAGTACAGAAATTTAACCATATTGGAAATGTTATAGCAAAAGACAGAAAATGTCACACGGAAACTCGAAGGGGCATTCGACCAGCAAAAGTAGCTTACAAAATCTAAACAGTATAAAAAAAAATAGGAAAATCTCGTTAGAAACGAAGAAAAGAATGTTGAAATGTTAAGTAATATTCCTTAGTCCATATGGTAATGAATACAGGACAATTTTCTCACATATATTTTTACAGTTGAAATGGCTAGATGTGACCTAAGGTCTATGCTAATTTCTTCTATCAAACTTCTTTGATTGTGAAAACGTTTATCAGATTCTTGCTTCCCAAGCAACTTTGATTTTCAAAAATTTAAAGGCAATATCAATTATTATTTCCTGTCTTCTTAATCCTTGTTCTGTTAATCTTCTCTCACCGTAACAATGTTTTCTTTTTCTCATTCTCTAACACACAGTAAAACATTGCGTCTTAGTCGCTTTATTGGCTTGTTAGGCGGTGAAATAATAAAAAAATGACGCAGAAAAGATTTGTGACAAGTCTAAAGAAGGATACTGAGAATACAATAGATGGAACATGTAAGTAAGAAGGAAGTTTGAAGTGAGAACTAAGAGGTCATTTGGGGTTAGGATGTGGAAGAGAGAGTTCAAATTTCTGGGACATATAATGAAGAAAAATGTCTTGGAAAATTTGACACTCACAGGATATATATTAGGTTGGTGCAAAAATAATGACGTAATAATGTCGTTTTTTTTTACGTATTTTTTAACGTCAAAAACGACATTATTACGTCATTATTCGTGCACCAACTTAATAGTAAAGGCTAGAAGGACGTAGGGAAAACTAGAGAGCTTGTGTAAATGGATTGCAAAACAAGATAATAAAGTAAAGAATGATGGCTAATGTTCTGAAAGAACACGGCACATAGAAGTTTAAGAATAATCGGAAAAAAATGTCTTGACGTTTTTTGTTACTGTCTCATTGTTTCGCCCAGTGTACTCATCGGTTTTCTATCAAGCGTCGGTCGATTCAAGGGATTTCGAACTGAATTCCTTACTTAATCGACATTCTATTCATTCCGCTGTCCATGCTTATATCTATATTTTTCTACAATGATGTTTGCCCTGTACAATATCGAAGAGCCACCCAAGGTAGAGGGTTACAAAGTAAGAGGCAGCAAACCAAGGAAAGAGATAATGCCATCAACTCACAAGGTGACACCGGAAGTGAAAGAAAAGACATTAGAAGGAACCGGAACACACTGCCAACAAGGGCTAAACATTTACTCCTGTTTAATAAAAAAACAACAACAAAAAAAAACAAACTGGGAAGAAGCTTGAACCAGACGATAGGCAAACCTATCTATTCGTATAGATGAAAAAATTCGATAGTAAATAAGTTTTAGGCGGAGACGTTAGAAGAATAGTAGATTTTTAGAAGGAACCGGAAATCCAATCCTAAAGAGAAAACACGAGATAAACCTCGACTCGGGTGGTAGACAAATCTCTTTAATAATTTTAGTAATACCCAGTTATTGTGTATCCTGTTTCCAGTGAATATTAATCTATACTACTTGACCCAAGGACGGTAAACAATTTCTATGTCAGCAAATTCACGGATAATGTTAAGTTTTTTGAAATGAACTAGAAAAGAGGAATTTGCAACACCATTCATATATGCATGAACAAGTCTTTCTTTCTTTCTTTCTTTCTTTCTTTCTTTCTTTCTTTCTTTCTTTCTTTCTTTCTTTCTTTCTTTCCCCCTCTCTCTCTCTGTCTATTTCAGCCTGTTCATATCTATCTATCTATCCCAGTCTGTTCCTATCTATCTATCTATCTATCTATCTATCTATCCCAGTCTGTTCCTATCTATCTATCTATCTATCTATCTATCTATCTATCTATCTATCTATCTATCTATCTATCTATCTATCCCAGTCTGTTCCTATCTATCTATCTATCTATCTATCTATCTATCTATCTATCTATCTATCTATCTATCTATCTATCTATCTATCTATCTATCCCAGTCTGTTCCTATCTATCTATCTATCTATCTATCTATCTATCTATCTATCTATCTATCCCAGTCTGTTCCTATCTATCTATCTATCTATCTATCTATCTATCTATCTATCTATCTATCTATCTATCTATCCCAGTCTGTTCCTATCTATCTATCTATCTATCTATCTATCTATCTATCTATCTATCTATCTATCTATCTATCTATCTATCTATCTGTTTCTTCTTCAAATTATCTTTTGTGCCAACGATGTAAAATATTTTGCTATTTCTTCTTATTTGAAAGGACGAAGGTCATTGACCAAACGATCAAATTTTACGTAAAGCTGATTTTTTTTCCATTTTTTATATTTTATTCGTTTTTTGCCATTTCAACAGCTAATAATATCCACCAAAGACGAAGAAATCAATTGAATCTCTCTTTGAATGCCGAAAGTCTGCTGGGGAAAGGGTTCAGATTTGGATTATTGGAGAGTAAAATGGAAGCTATGAAAAAAACAAACAAACAAAAAAAACGAATGTAGAAAGAGACTAATTAAGAAGCAGAAAAGGAAAGTGAAGTGAAAAGGAAAGAATAAAGGAGAACGAAAAAAAGAAATAATGACAAAAACAAAAATGGAAAAAAAAAACCACAACAACAAAAAACAGAGAATGAAGGATAACGAGAAAAGAAGAATTGATGAAAAAATTAGAAATAAAAACCAAGGAAGAATATGAAAATAAAAGAAATATAGAAGAAGAAGAAGAAGGAGGAGGAGGAGGAGAAGGAGGAGAAGAGGAGGAGCAGGAGCAGGAGGAGGGGGGAGGGGATGGGGAGGAGATGTACAAAGAGAGAAAGAATCAACGCGAGAATGGACAAAGCGGGAAAAATGTAAACCAAAAGTTATGAAGATAAAGTGATACGACCGTTGTACGTACATCCGGTTTGTAACAAGCAGGGATCAAACATAATTAGTATCATAGAGAAAGGAAAGAAAGAAGAAATAAATAACAGAAGGAAAATACTGTGAAAAGCGACTGAATGAACCTTTCATCAAAGTTACAGAGAAAAATAAATAGACCCCCCCCAAAAAAAAACAATGACCAAAAACAGAGTTTAGAGTGAAGAGAAGAAGGAGATGAAAAGAATTAATAGAAGGAAGATGAAAAGGAGAGAGATAGAGAGTGATAGATAGATAGATAGATAGATAGATAGATAGATAGATAGATATGAATAGACTGGGATAGATAGATAGATAGATAGATAGAGAGATAGATAGATCACGAAGAGATTTAGATAGATAGATAGATCACGAAGAGAATTAGATAGATAGATAGATAGATAGATAGATAAATAGATCACGAAGAGTTTTAGATAAATAGATAGATAGATCACGAAGAGATTTAGATAAATAGATAGATAGAGAGGGAGAGAGAGAGAGAGAGAGAGAGAGAGAGAGAGAGAGAGAGAGAACGAATAAAGCAAAGTGAATAAGATAAAGAAAGAAAGGGAGTGCAAACAATATGATAGAATGAATAATACGCTTAGGAAAAAAAGACCAAAAGAAGAATATAAAGAAATTAAGGAAAGAGAAAATGCAAAAACCGAAAACTGTGATCTATAAAAATGAATATTGAAAAATTTGAATGAAAATAAGTAAATAGATCAGCAAATTTTGAGAGAAAAAACATAAAAGTGTAAAAAAGAAGACAAACAATAGAAGAAAGATATGAGAAATTGTTATATACGGTCATAAATGAATGAAAAGAACTAAATTCATTATAAACCTGGAGTAGAAGGAATATCAATGAAGAAAACATTTTTACAAGTCCCTATCTCTATCTATCTATCTATCTATCTATCTATCTATCTATCTATCTATCTATCTATCTATCTAAATCTTTTCATGATCTATCTATCTATCTATCTATCTATCTATCTATCTATCTATCTATCTATCTAAATCTTTTCATGATCTATCTATCTATCTATCTATCTATCTATCTATCTATCTAAATCTTTTCATGATCTATCTATCTATCTATCTATCTATCTATCTATCTATCTATCTATCTATCTATCTATCTATCTATCTAAATCTCTTCATGATCTATCTATCTATCTATCTATCTATCTATCTATCTATCTATCTATCTATCTATCTATCTATCTATCTATCTAAATCTTTTCATGATCTATCTATCTATCTATCTATCTATCTATCTATCTATCTAAATCTTTTCATGATCTATCTATCTATCTATCTATCTATCTATCTATCTATCTATCTCTTCATGATCTATCTATCTATCTATCTATCTATCTATCTATCTATCTATCTATATATATATATATCTATCTATCTATTTAAATCTCTTCATGATCTATCTATCTATCTATCTATCTATCTATCTATCTATCTATCTATCTATCTATCTATCTAAATCTCTTCATGATCTATCTATCTATCTATCTATCTATCTATCTATCTATCTATCTATCTATCTCGCAGTCATAGGAAATCAATGCACAACTCAGTAAACTGTGTAGTATTTTTGTAATAATCAAGTACTAAAACGAAGAAAAATAACAATGAATAAGCTAACACAAATAACCCATACCGTAAACAAACAGCCCTAATGGGGCGTAACGAAAAAAGTGAGCAAATGGGAAAGTGAAAGTAGAAAAATTGTTGTTAGAAAGAAAAGAAAGAGAATATAACGAGAAAGGGTGTGTGATAGGATGAAGGCGTGTGTCAAATTAAATTTTGCTGGTGTTTGATTGGTTCAAAAACTGTTCATGGAATCCTTTCAGCTGTGGGGACTTTTAAGCGTCCACCAAACAGAAAAGCAGTAGACCACATTCTTTTTTATCAGCTCTTTTTCCCTTCGATTTATCATCAGCTTTTTCGTTATCCACATCCGTCCCTGCTTCTGTTCTTAATACAACTATTTTCATTACTGTCACCATTAAAAATAGGACCACTATCTTTACTACTAATATTACTACTATGATGACCATTTACTATAAGTACTGCTGTATCTCTTACTACTTCTATAACTTCAGCATAAGCTTCGCTAGTAAAATTCTGATATTATATTTTTTTTCGACCCTAGTTACTTACGGGATGACTGTTTTCTTTTTTCCGTGAATACCTCAATCACGAAAGATTACACTAATCGTACTATACTTTTATTATTTTTAGATGCCTAAAATTATAATCTCATGGATAAATTGTGTAACCATAGCTACCAGAAAACTTAAGCAAGATTTCGATTCCAGCTAAAGGTCGGCTTTTAAATGTTTCGTTTCGTTAAAATATTTAGAATCTACCCGATAAAATGTATTACTGTTGTGTAGAATGATTGTCTAACCGTCTCTATTATTGAAAGATTCGAACTCGACTTTTCATTTCACCACACTGTACATGGCATGGAAATTTACTAGAATCAAATGAAATCGATTTTCCTTTTTCTTTTATGTTACTAATTACTATTAGTACTGTACATTACCAGTGTTGCTAAAAATAAACCTTCTTGCACTTGAATAATGACAGTTATCTGTTTCATTTCTTTCATCTTAGCTGTAGAATTTACATGAGATTACTTGTCAGGGCTGTATATATATAGTATCTTACCAACCCACCATTAGAATACTAAGAATTTGTTCAATTGTCATTATAAGCAGCTTCGATCTATGTCTTGACGACATAATCGTTATAGACGGGTACTTCAGCTAGTATCTTAATAAAATCCCAAACTACGCAAGATACTGCAATTAACATTTTTTTTTTAATTAGGTTGGTGCAAAAATAATGATGTAATAATGTCGTTTTTTGACGTTAAAAAATACGTCAAAAAACGACATTATTACGTCAATAGTTCTTTACGTCATAAGGGTCATCCCGGACTCGAAATACTAATATTGAAAGATTTTGAAAGAAGTTGTGGAAATGGGAAATTCTCTATGATTTACAGAGAATTAACAGCAGAATTGTCCACTGAGGAAACAAAAGGTACTGCAGGACTTTTCAGAACCAGATTCAGCAATAAAATGTCAGTAGGTAATACAAGGGTTAAAAATATCCTATTGTGTAGAAAGACTGTCTAACCTTCTAGTTAAAGATGGATTAGTCCATCCTCTTTGATTGGAACGTTTGATCATGGAACAGTAGCAATAAGTGGGTCGTCAAGGCGTAGCATTTTCAGTCGTACTGAACTAATGTATTCTCAATCCACGTTCTCGCGTGATTTAAATTGTTTTACACTCAATCTTTTGTTCCTAGTTTTTTTTACGTACATTCTTATTAACCAGCAGCTGCGAGTGTTATATGGACCTTATAACAGTTACTATGTCATCGTCTGAATAAAAAAGAAGTTATTTTTCGATGCCCTTGACTAAATTAGCTATCGTCACTGTTGAATGTCGTGGTAGATATGTAGCTATTCCCCCCCACCATATAGTCATATGGTAAGCATTTTTTAAAACGCGAGCACTTAAAAAAAATTATTAGGTTGAGTCATTTTTGTAATTCCCGTTTGTAGGAGAGACTTTGTAAATCACAGATACAACAATAGCAATGCCCTCGAACAAAACTCGGTCAGACGCCGCTGATTCCCATATATGTATATTTTTTTCTTTTCCCCGTCGCATGATGTAATTATTTCAAGATGAGGTCGACTGTGCTTGTTCTCTGGCGATCCGTGTTCAAACCCAAGTGTCAGCAGCGACACTTTATTCTTATATGATAGTCACAAATAATTTCCGTTTTTGTTTATAAGCCCTAGTCTTAAAAACCCTTCAATAAATTCAGTAAAATATTCACCATTATTTGTTATTTCTCGTCACTTATCAGGCAATTCTTCGATAACTTTTAGGTAACACTACTCAGGTTATGATGTGAAAATTTTTCGAGAAACTATTGAATATGGTTTTCATTAGAGTAAGTTTTTCCCACCATCGTGTTTTGCAGTGATCAAAAAACTTAAAAATCGATTGGTGCAAGATCAGGTGAATATGACTGGTGGAGAAGATCAGAACAATCAAGTTTCCAAATTTTCTCGTGTTATTCTTCCTACTTTGTAACACCGTATCCTCACCCCAGTGGATCCACGCACTCCACAAGACCGGCCGTTGGTCCGGTACGGTCCAGTATTACAGGTTAGACACAAATTTCAGGTTCCCAATGTCAATTCGAAGCCACCCTCCAGCCATGTTTTGATTGTTTTGATCCTGGAGAGTGGTCATCAGATCGTTGATATCCGGAAGCTCTCCGTTAGTGCACCTGCAAGTTCGTCAGGTGAGAATCGTGTTAACAGAAAAAATAAATATAAACAAGTCGATTTTGAAAGGAAAAAAGTCTTTTTTATATATAAAAGCACACACACACACACACACACACACACACACACACACACACACACACACACACACACACACACACTCAATAATTCTTGTTGCTCAAGGTTGAATGTTTCTTGTATGTGAACAATAACCAAACAGACACAATACTTCGAATAATTTCGGTAAGAAGAGATGTGGCTTTCGTTTTAACCCTGTTTGGTCTGTTCTTAGCGCAACTACTACAACCTCCCAGTTGTAGTAATAGTAGTATCTGTATTAGTAGTAGCAGGAGTAACGGTACTTAGATGTTAGCGGCGGTATTTCGCTTCTTTGCCCTCAGCTTCAGCAACACACAGCGGACGCTTCCTTTTCAATCTCTGACGTCTCTCTACTCAGTTCGACTTCATTCGAAGACAGACGAACCCCAAAACTCTCTCTTTCCTCTAGTTGGCTCGCCTCTTTATTAAGAGAACCGGCCTACGTGTCCCAGCCTGGTGACTTACCTGTTTTTCTAGTGCCAACGTACTGACATACTACCAACTTCACTCCTCCGCGTATAAACACTTTACATTTTCATCGATTGGTTTCCAAGGTTCAAAACAAGACGCTATTAATTATATTACCGCTCTTTGTAAACTACAGATATTCTTGTTTTAAAAATAAATACTAAATCAAAACATCCTTAATTTTATCTTCGATTCTTATAGTGTCAAAATACATTTCTTTTCATGAAAAGTTGCAAATTATTATTGTTCCAGTAATTTTTTTTATTAGTAATCGTATATCATTTGTACACATACAAAAAGATTGTATTTCGTGTTCTAAATTAACCTTCTCTAACATTTGCATTTCAAAGTCTTTACAGCATATTAAGATCTTTGTTATTCGAAAACGTCTCTCTTTCACTTGGTATTTTCTGTTTTGCAGCATATCCTCCTTTATTATCATTATTATTATTTCAGGGGTGATATCGCCCCTGCCACAACTTTGCGGTTTCACGGAGGAAAACATATTTCCTTTTGACAAGCACAGGGCGCTGTTCGGCCAAACCTTTATGGAGACGTTGCAGCTGATGCACGTGAAAATTTTCATTTAGTGTTTCGTTGCGTTTTAAGACCTCTAAATGAATAATTCCACGACGATATCAACCGCGCAACATTATATTTTTTCCCGTGGATTTCAGCTTTTGTAGGTTGTAGGGAATTATCTTTGTCAATTCTCAGACTTTTGCGTTGAATATTTTGCCTTCTTAGTGTTTTCCAAACGTATTTTTAACATGCACGTATGATTAATAGTTTGGATAATACATTTGTTATTACATATGGTTCTGCAAAACGGAAAAAAATTATGACCTAAACTAATATTTCAAAATACTCACTTTTAACGAAAAGGGCCAGAAAATAATTTGTATCCTTTAAACGTAACGGAAAGGTAGAGGGTAGTAATCGAATCTCCAGTGCCACAAAGATTGAAATAGCTATTCTCCCCAGTGGAGAAAGAGCTAGACTTTTGTAAGATATTTGAGTAAATGCTCTTGCGACATACGGGAGTAAAATCTATTGCGAGGTATTGGAGTAAAGGTTCTTGCGATATATTGGAGTAAATGCTTTTGCAAGATATTGGAGTAAAGGCCCTTGCGATATATTGCAGTAAATGCTTTTGCAAGATATTGGAGTAAAGGCCCTTGCGATATATTGGAGTAAATGCTTTTGCAAGATATTGGAGTAAAGGCCCTTGCGATATATTGGAGTAAATGCTTTTGCAAGATATTGGAGTAAAGGCCCTTGCGATATATTGGAGTAAATGCTTTTGCAAGATATTGGAGTAAAGGCCCTTGCGATATATTGGAGTAAATGCTTTTGCAAGATATTGGAGTAAAGGCCCTTGCGATATATTGGAGTAAATGTCCTTGCAATATATTGGAGCAAATGTTTTTGCGAGATAATGGAGTAAAAGCTCATACAGTATATTGCAGTAAAGGCTCCTGCTATTTATTAGAGGAAAGACTCTAATGAGATACTGGAGTAAAGACGCTTGCATGATACTTGAGTAAAGAAATAAGCATTTTCGGATGTGATTGGCCATGATTTGTTTTTGGAGAACCATAGTAACAATCTTTTCAATCGTCTCATAATTGTCATTGATGTCTTTTCAAAGATTATCCCATATATATATATATATATATATATATATATATATATATATATATATATATATATATAGAGAGAGAGAGAGAGAGAGAGAGGACATATATCGTCTAAAGAAACTCAGTGTTATGATTTTGATCTCTAACCCGGGACGCCTTCGCTGTTGGTGTTATTGTTGTGGTTTAATTTATTCTTCCAGCTTTCTTGATTCTAGCGACATTCAGTTTGTTGGAGTTTAGTTTTAAGATATGTTACATTTTATGAGTAAAATGTTCAATATCAGGGATAGAGCATATGCAAAACTAAATCTAAAAGTGGACACTGAGGTCAACCCTTCAGGCCTGAAGATTACGTTTAAGCATGGCACCTGTCGCAGCTCGGTGTTGACGTGAGTGTCCACACACAGACACACATACGCACACACACACACACACACACACACACACTCACACACACATACACATACACACACATATATATAAATGAATATACAATATCGCTCATTGAATGCCGGTGTTAGTAAAATAGTGCTCAATATAACAGTGCTATTAAGTATATATTAGGTTCGTTAAAAAATAATGACGTAATAATGTCGTTTTTGACGTTAAACAATAGGTCTAAAAACGACATTATTACGTCATTATTTTTGCACCAACCTAATATTAATAAATATACTCTCCTGGTGAAGACAAACTTCAGGTGCAGAGTAGAAACTGACCTTTCTACTCAGCACCTGAAGACTGCGAATTGTGCTACTGGTGAAAAAAATACATAATCATATATATATATATATATATATATGAGGCAAGGATTTTGCCAGCATATATATATATATATATATATATATATATATATATATATATATATATATATATATATATATATATATATATATATAATGTCGCTAGTAAGATATATAATAATATCCGGTCAAATGTGAAGCTAATGAGACAAAGTAGAAAGTTATTCATCTACGCGTTTTGTCTCTTTAGATTAGACGTCTTCGGACCGCAATGAGAGAGAAGCCCATGTAGAAAATGTATTTTAAGATGAGGGTGGAGTTAAAGATGATTGTCAGATGCAGTACGCTTTAATTCATGCAGACGAGGTGCCAAGGAGGAAAGCTCATTAGAGCATTTGGTATGAAAATATTTATAGAAAAGACAAAGAGAAGCCACGTTATGGCTGGTGTATATATATATATATATATATATATATATATATATATATATATATATATATATATATATAGTATGCGATGGATAAATTGTCGTTTAAATTACTCAAAAATGAAAATAATACTAACATTTCATTTTATCAGATATATTTACCAAATTTTACCAAAATATCTGGAAATACTAAAGAGTAAATTCATTCAATAAAACGGCCTCCAGACGACTTCGGAATCTTCTGCATCTCTTCTGGACTCTTTCCTTGTTTTAGTTCGTGAATGCTGGCAAAATCCTTCCCTTCAATTCATCTTTGGTGTTGCAAGGAGTTTTATTGGTCTATCACTTAACTGTGCCTCCACCGACATAATAATCAAGGGGTTGCAGTCTGGAGAGCTAGGTGGCCAGATATAAATAAATTTTCTGACAAGCCTGACTAGGTTCTCCTGCTTGTGTGACATGTTGCATAGTCCTTCTGCCAGGTTTAGGATCTCCTTCATCTCTTCTGGACGGTGTCCCTTTCTTAGCTGGTGAATGCTGGTAAAATCCTGGTCTTCAGTTCTTCTTTGGTGTTACAAGAAGTTTTGTCGGTCTCTCGTCTAACCGCGCCTCACTCATGATAATCAAATTGCAATCTGTGGAGTTATGTTATCAGATGTAAGGCGTGTTATGATCGCAGAAATTCTCTAGTTGAATTCTGCTGCTTGTGTGGCATGGTGCAGAGTCCTGTTGCCAGGCATAGGGTCTTCCAGCAGCCACCCTCTTGATCCAAAGTAGCACTACCTCCTGAAGGTACTTGATCTAGGCCTTTGTCTTGAGTCTTACGCTCTATGGGAAGGCGAATGGACGCATAATACTGGTATCTTGTGATAACTCCTAACATCTTCGTAATCACCATTTGACTCATCCAACTTATTCTGAAACCTCTGCGCTGGTCTTAGATTGACACCCAAATACTCTGAAATGTTCGTATTGGAGCTTCCGTTGCGAATACTAAGCAGTACAGCATGCTGTTCCCAAATTTTATGGCAGGGTGAATTGCGTCATGTTGCTTTTTTTTCTCACAGACAGTGCCCAACTAGCCCTTCATAGAAAATTAGACAGACAAGCAGATAATCAGAGTCTGAATGGTTTTTCCCAACATTTCTACGTGCATACTGCACCATGACGCACACTGCACACACATCACTTTTCAGCCAGTCATGCTTGAAAGAAATTGTGGTCAATTAATCCTCACCAGAATGTGAGAAGATAATCAAGCCGTGACAAACTATTGAAATTGAGAATTATCATTTGCTCTTATGGAGCGCCAAAAGATGTCGGTCGTTCATAGAATGATGATACGTTTAAACGGTAAACATGCACCCAGCCGCAAATTAAGAGACGCCTAGCGGCCGACACAGTAAATAGTGGCTGGTGCGTTTTCTTTCAAGCAGTGATAGGATGCTTTCTTTTATTTCTTTCAATGGGAAGCCGTTGATTGGAACAAGGGCTGTATAAAATCCAGGATTCTAAATGCTGATTTTCAGTGTAGCAAGATCAACCATCGTTAGATGGGAGATTGTCAAAACAGGTTCTCTCTATAATGGACGATTCGCCTTAAGCAATCTTCCAGCCTTTTAGCTATAAGTGCACTCGTGTACAGGCATAACCTGTGACACCCATATAATTGTATCTGTCCTATTTTGTTCCGATCAATCTATGCCTCCCGCTGTCATTAGAACACCACGCTTGTCAGATGCAATTAAAGCACGTAGGAACAAAATGCAATCAAAAATAAAATGAAGGGTAAGATAATTTAAGGGTACATACGCAGGTCTTAGAAACCGTGAAGAGATGATTACTCTCACTCATGGTAAAATATAACGAAGTGGACACAACGGTTGACGAACTAGCTGACGTTGCACCCTCCCATTCCACACACAATTTTCTCGAGCGCTCCCAGCAACAAGATTAATGATTAAAAAGAATAATGTATTCTCGTCAATAGCGATTTTTGCTGCATGGGGTTTATAGTATTAGGTTGGTGCAAAAATAATATCGTTTTTTTTGACGTATTTTTTAACGTCAAAAAATGATATTATTTTTGCACCAACGCAATATTTACTTTAATCTAAACAGGAGTGTAAAACAATGTTTTGCATACATATATTAGGTTGGTGCAAAAATAATAACGTAATAATGTCGTTTTTTGACGTTAAAAAATACGTCAAAAAACGACATTATTACGTCATTATTTTTGCACCAACCTAATAACAACATTCCCTGATTTAAATAGTGAAATTGTTTTTTTTTTTTACGTGGATTTTTCAGTGCATTTTTGTCTACGATCTTTGAAGCCAAATGCTCAAAAAACCGTTGAAGTCTCAAATCGAATTTTTTGTATCAATACTTAATAGGTCTATACACAACTTTCGGTACATTAGTCTTTTTGATATTTTAAAAAAAGTGAAAAATCGACCTTCCCTAATATACACATCCATCCATTCCTCCATATATATATATATATATATATATATATATATATATATATATATATATATATATATATATGTGTGTGTGTGTGTGTGTGTGTGTGTGTGTGTGTGAATCAAGAATACTCTCTTTCGTCATACTTTTACGTCTTTCGGACTGCCTTCTGCTCATGCATGCTTGTTGTTGATACTATCGTGGTCACGTGGTCTAAGTGTGAGCTTGATCGCTCCAGTTTCGTTGCTGTTGTTGCAGTGTAAACA
This sequence comes from Acanthosepion lycidas, assembly GCA_963932145.1. Taxonomy (NCBI): domain Eukaryota; kingdom Metazoa; phylum Mollusca; class Cephalopoda; order Sepiida; family Sepiidae; genus Acanthosepion; species Acanthosepion lycidas. The sequence continues at coordinate 79,155,165 of OZ010572.1, read as the reverse complement.
TGGCCGCTCCGTTAGCAGTGTACACCAAGGAGCAACTAAAGAGCATTGATCCGATTTCTATTGACGGAAGTTGTGTCAGGAGCTTAAATTAATCGGAGGCTTTTACCACAATACGCCGACAGTCAGTGCACTACCGCATAGGAGTGTGACTGATCGAGAAGCTGAAAATCTGGCCGGACATGACTGACACACAAAGAAGCAAATGGACACCCGTCAATTTTCACTACTGACGAGAAAATTAAGCTCAAGAAATGGCAATGGCGAACCAGCGTGTTATCATTGATGAGGTAGCATGTTCTCTGCCGATTCGGATTACTATTAGGTTGGTACAAAAATAATTTTCTCACATAGTAACATATGTGAGAAAACGACATTATTTTTGCACCAACCTAATATCATTTGTTCCTCCTTGGGGCAAAATGCTAGCGGAGCAGCCATGTTCACACTGTAACAACAGCAAGAAAATTGGCATGATCAAATTCAAGCGTCGATCATGTGACCACAATAGTACCAACAACAAACACACCTGAGCAGAAGGCAGTACGACAGACCTAAAGGTATGTTATAATGAACGTGCGAATAATATATATATATATATATATATATATATATATATATATATATATATATATATGTGAAAAGTGTGTGTATATAAATATATATATATATATATATATATATAATTATTTATATATTATATACGCGGTACTTATTAGAAAGCGCTCAATATCAGAGATAGAGCTAGAGTTTGTCTGACGATCGCAAAAGCGTGAAACCCAGGGTCACAAACTCACATCAATCCAACCAAATATATATATATATATATATATATATATATATATATATATATATGTGTGTGTGTGTGTGTGTGGTGGGTGCGTGTGTGTGTGTGTGTGTGTGCAAACTCTATTTTGATATGTTTCGCCGAGGGATCGACTTCATCAGAAAACTTGATGTTATCTCAGCAAAACCTCTATTTAGCGATACAAATTGTGATTCACGTTAAGCATATAAACTTTAGAGTATAACTGTAACTATTTAATCTAGAATTTATGAATTTAAGCGCAGTACTCGATTAGCGGCAAGGTCTCATCAATTTACAGTTGGAATGTATATCAATTTCTTCTCTCTCATTTCTCGCTTGTGGAACTCTCCAGTTTCTTGCTTCTCAGTCAAACACTGATCTTCAAAAATTTAAACGCAATGTCAATCGTTATCTTTTGTTTTCTTAATTATTGTTCTTTTATTCTTCTCCTTCTTTAATAGCTTTTTTTTCAAATATTATCTCTCACCCAATGAAGCCTTGCGTCTTAATGGCTTTTTTGCCTTGTTTGGGGTGAAATGATTAAAAAATAAGAAAAAATCTGCATAGTCACTGAAATTAGATTTTCATTCATTTGAACCCAATTTTTATTAATTTATTTATATATTCATTAATTTAAGGTTTTCGAATTCGATATTGTTTCAATATTGATTTAGTAAGAACAGACATTACTAAAATAAACATGTTGTACGTTAATTGATAAGTCGTAGTACTCTCATCTTACTCTGAGTAAATTATATACATTCATTTTTAAAATTAAAAAAAGGCCTTTCCAGGTCAAAATTAGGGCCAGGAATGCTTCGATGGCATACGGGAGCACTGATCGTATTGATTTTAAGTCCCTATTGCGTCCAATTGTAGGCAGCAGGAAAGCAAGGGACCGGAAGAAAGTTTCACAGTCGAGAAATGCAAGAAAAGCAAATATCTATATAGAACTTACGGTGACAACCCGCTATTTCAATAGTAAAACGTGAGACCTTGTTTCCAGTCTATTTGTACACTTAAATTCATGCAGTCGAGGTGCCAAAGAGGAAAGAATACACACGCACACACACACACACATACACACACACAGAGAGAGAGAGAGAGAGAGAGAGAGAGAGAGAAAGAAGGAGAGAGTGTGCGATGGATAAATTGTCGTCGTGTCATATTTTAAATTTCGGGCATGCACGTCGTCTGTCTTTGATTTTGGCGACTGCACACTATAGTAGGATCAGTTGCGCACTGTCTTTGAGAAAAAGAGCACCATGATTCAATTCAATCTGCCAGAAATTTGGGAACGGCATGCTGTACCACTTGACATTCGCGCCGGAACCTCCAATACGAACGTTTCTGTATTTGGGTGTCAATCTGAAGACAGTTCAGAGGATTCGGAAAGAGTGGGATGATATATCTAATCAACTGTTTGATGTTTGGAGTGATCACTAGTGATGGCGACGTTAGGCTTCCATTCATATTCCCACGGTGCCATAGACACAACACGGAGGCCTATATCAATGTCTGGCAACAGGACTCTGCACCAAGCCACACAAGCAGGAGAACCCAGTCATGGCTATCAGATAATTTCTACGATCACATCAGCCCTTACATCTCGCCATCTACTTCCCCAGAATGCAACCCTCTTGATTATTATGTGTGGTGCGCATTTCAGTGAGAGAATAATAAAACTCCTTGCAACACTGAACTGAAGGCTAGGATTATGGCAGCATTCAGCAACTTTAACAAGAAGACCACCTAGAGGAGTTGCAGAAAATATTCTGGAGGCTGAGGTTGAAGCCAATGGCGATTTTATTGAAGAAAATTACTATTTTTGTCTAATTATAATAAATATATCTGTTAAAATGAGATTTCAGTGTTAGTTTCATTTTTGCGTAATTTAGACAACAATTTTATTCATTTTACCCTGTATATGTGCAGAATTAATACAAGTAAAAGGTTTGTTGCTTTCAGCATCCCGACTCCAGCGTGTCGTAGACGTAACCTCCAGGAATCATTCTATCCACTCGTCAGGGATATCACCAATTGACTTCTTATATTTATCAATTTTTATTTTTTACATGCACTTTCGATTCGTGTAAATTTTCTTTTCATAGTACATATATTCGTGCGTTCGTTTGCGCGCGTGCTCCCATCTATACGTATATGTCTACGTGTAGAATGTCGTGGTTAGTTGTCCTTTTCGTCATTTATTTTATTTTACACTCACTTTTTAACGTTTTCTCGCTTTTTTTCTATTTTTCTTTTAATTGTAGCCATTTTGACTTCCGATTTTCTTGACATATACTATCTATCTATCTATCTATCTATCTCTCTCTCTCTCTCTCTCTCTATATATATATATATATATATATATGATATATTTGGTAATCCGTATGGATAATTCCAAACAGGAAAGAATCCAGAAAGAGAGAGAGAGAGAGAGAGAGAGAGAGAGAGAGAGAGAGAGAGAGATGTAATAACAACGCGAATAGTAATTATTATGAAAACGGAAATTTGAAAAGATCATGGTAATATTTTATTTAATTAAATATACTACAGTTTTAACTCATCAGACCAAATATTTTCACATTTTGAAAATGTTTGGAATGTATCAGTTTCAGTTTCATATTGCCATGATTTTTTAAAGCCTTCGTTTTCAATATATATATATATATATATATATATATATTTAAATAGTAAATTTCACTTTATAAATGAAATAAAATACTACCATCTTTTAAAGTCTCCGTTTTCATAATTAAATAATTGTAAATTTTACTTTATACAAATTATTTCTCTTAAAATTCAATTTATTTCTCCTAATGTTCTCCCTTTCTCTATTCAAATATGCGAAATATTTATGGGCGATCATAGTTCTACACAACTTCCTGTCCCTTGGTGCGCTAAGCAACGATTGATTCTTTAACAGGGACATTTTACCCTACTCTGCTATACAATCATTCAAACTAGTGAAGGGAGCTGCAAAGCGTTTTCTTCGGCGCCATGTGAATATTACATTTTACAAGCTCTCTTTCCTCAGACAAAAAATATAATCCGTTATTTTAAAGAAACAACTCAACAGCGTTTGTTCTGCAAAACGATGTACCAGTATATTGCTTTCGCTTTCCTTCATTTTTTCAATTACACACACACACACACACACACACACTACATTTGTAAAAATTTCCATGAAATTGTATCCGCTAACCAATACATTATTAATTTCTAATACACATCTGATCGATCCTAAAATCGATAACATTTTTTGAATCTACCAGCGAGACAAAAATAACGAATTAATGAACCCAGTGCAAA
>OZ010572.1:79101048-79148548 GCA_963932145.1 Acanthosepion lycidas | reverse complement strand
GTTTTATGCTCGGCGTTAATATGTTTTAAGTATTTTGCTTTTTAGAAAAATAGACTGAGAAGGGAGGTGAAATATTGTATATGCAGGGAAGAAAGAAAGTTATGGTCAGTTATAATCAGCACACTTCCGAAGTAATTTGGATAGCGAGCAAAGTGAGAGAGGATGAAATTTGACTTTTGTAGAAGGAGCCGGCTGCCTCTTACGAGTCATCCGTACTTTTGGTTTCATGGAAAGTCATGTAGAATTAATATAAGCAAAGTAATAAGATTTATTGAAAAAAAAAGAAGAAAAAAAACGACACAACTGCAAAAAAGACCTTTTATATCGATGAAAATTTCTTTTTCTGTTTCTGCCAATTTTAACAAATGTATCAAGAATACCAAATTTTGGATGTGCGCGTAGCGGAGCGGTTATCGGCACAGATAATGGAATCGGCGTGCCGAGTTCGAATTTTGCCCGAGATTGTTTATGACCACTTGAGCACAATTACCCGCGGGAAATATCCGAATCCATCTCCTCTTCTCCACCTATAGGTTAAAAAACAAAATAGTCGGGATATTCCATGTCTTGGTTGGCAACCACTCTAGGGGAAGAACAACTTGGTTCAAAAACCGGTTGAACGTAATGATGCCATGTCTACTTCGTAAATGCCTACTTACTATGCACAGCGTAGTGATGTTGGGGAACTGTACTAAACTGGGGAGTTTGAGGGTTATAGATAGAAAGATAGAGAAAGAGAGATAGATAGAGAACCTGTACGTGAAGAGAGAAGGAGAGATAGAGTTGGAGAGACAGAGAGTTATTTTTGGAAAATGATATTTTTTCCCAATGCTGCATCAATTCCGGTAAGAGACGTTTATTTCTTGATAATGGCATCTTGTCAGCGAAAATTGACAATTTCATTCGAGATGATGACATAGCTTGCTTGGAAATGGGGAAGTTATTTTAGGTGCTAATTCTTTACGCAAGAACTGATTAAATAGCAGGAAATGAGGTTGAAAGGAAACATTTCAGTAGTAGTAGCCCATGGATTATACCTGAATACAAAGCTGCTGACAAATGTCTCTTGTTCTCTCTTCTCAAATCAAAAATTAATGTACCTACATGTTCTTTGAGACAGTGAAGCTTGAAATTTGAAGGTACCGTCAGCTTGTGTCATTTTGTGTTATTGTTTTTTTCTAACTGGGCCATAAATATGGTATAGGATCAGTTGGATGGTAACGTGAATTTAGAAATTGCGTTAGGTCACCCTTTCAAATGGAGAGGCCATACCAGCCTGCTAAATCATCATTCGAATTTTTTTCACCTGAGCTCGAAACTAACTCAGTTGGCATCATAATGAGAGCTGTTTCGACATGAAGGAATACTGAAAATATTTAATCTTCAGTATGGCTGCTCGATAAGTGCCTATTTGTGCGTCTTCATCATCCACAGAGCCAACCTGCTCTTCTGATCAGGGCTCATTTGTTTGTCTTCAAAACTCACAGGGGCAACCTATCTCTCCGATCATGGCTCATTTGTGCGTCTTCATCATTCACAGAGGCAACCTGCTCTTCTGATCAGGGCTCATTAGTTTGTCTTCAAAACTCATAGAGCCAACCTGCCTCTCCGATCATGACTCATTTGTGCGTCTTCAACATCTACAGTGAACTTTCTCGTCTGATGAGAGCCCATTTGTGTCTCATCAACACCCACAGTGCTAACCTTCCCGCCTGATCAGAGCCAATTTGTGTGTCTTCAACACCCAGATGTCAAACTATGCTATGATCGGATCTTACTTAGAGCGCCCCGCCATAGTCACATATGGTTTTTGAAATCGGAGATATCCTTCTCCTTGATTGTTTGCCAACGACGGCAATAGCTGGCGGAAGAAGACATAACTTTCGCAAAAATAATTGTCAAAACAGAATGTAACCAGCTTGAACGCGTGGAAATCTCGAGTTTTGATCCACTCACCATTACACCACCGGTACGTCCTAAACATCAACTACCTCAGTAGCTATTACTACAGCAAGTCAATCAGTAAAGTCATCATATTCAAGGTCGCTTAAAAAATATCTATCGTCTGAGCCGGGTTTCTAAATTTCATAGTCTGAAAACTCGTGAAGATTTTAGATTTAATCCATTTAAACCGTTTTGTTTTGATTTGTTTTTAATAATTTCATCCCAAGCAAGGGAATAAGACGACAAAGACGCAAGGGGTTACTGAGTGTTAGAGAATATGAGAGAAAAACACACTATTAAGGATAGAGAATAATAAAAGAACAAGAATTAAGATAACAGAAGATAACGATTGACATTACATTTAAATTTCCGAAGATCAAAGTTGACTGGGAAGCAAGAAACCAGAAGAGATTTCCACAAGCGAGAAGTGTAATAGAAGAAACTGTTAGCATAAAACTTACGGTTAAAACTGGAAAATGATGAGACCTTGCCGCCAATCTAGTACTGCGCTTAAATTCATAAAGCCTAGATAGAAAGTTCATCAGAACAATTACCATGGAAGTATTTATAGAAAACGCACAGGGAAGCTACATTACGGCGGTGGGAAAGGAACAGAATCCGAGATGCCAGGTCAGGACAAATAACATTGCAGATTCTTCCCTGGAGTTTATCAAGAATCTCTAAATATACAGCAGGAGCAGCAGACTAGATTTTGCAGCAATATTCAACGCAAAGACGAATGGTAGACTTATAAATATGTTAGATTCTGGCGAGAAAAAATGTCTACCACGAAATAGTGAAGCAACATTCTTACTTGGAGAATTATCAGTTGATTCAATATATAGTTTCCGCTTCAATTTCAGCTGAAAACGTGAGGCCGAGAAGGCGTAATGTGTCACTCTTCTGGAGGTTAGCATCAGTCATGCTGATGGAAGATAAAAAGAGTTTATTTCAGATGATTAAAAGAGGGCAGTTTCGTTTTTGAGGCGCTAAAATTAACAAGCCACTCTTAATATGCAAATCTATTTTTTACAGAATCTTAACTGCCACTGTGTGATTGGTGTTGACCAGAGGAAACGTTTAAATTCAGTGTTTATGCGAGAATAAATGTCAACAACGTGCTACCGTAGTAACAAAAAAAAAAAAAAAGAAAAGAATCAAATCATGTGCTTCTCTCCATAGCTAAGAAATTCATGAATATCGATTGCGATTCGACTAAAATGTCTGCTTTCCTGTCATCTACTTTTACTTTAACCAATTGATTGATTTGACAATCTTCATTTGTCAGCTGTCTCTCTTTCGCTTGTAACTCGACCCCTTTTTTACCGCCTTCCTTCACGTCTGCCACTCGTCCCCGTTAAACGACCTGATCGGCTTACAGGGAACTATTTTGGAGGTTATTTGCTGTTTTTTCGTCGATGATTGAGGCATTGGTACTACTACTACTATTACTACTACTACTACTATTATTATTATTGCTACATGAGAATATGTTATTTTGAAGAGTAAGATCCATTCTTAAGGTTAGATTACACGTTTCAAATCGAAAGTTACCTGATATTGTGCAACTCAGGATTATATTTTAGAAAAGTATCGCGAAAGGTGTTAAATTGTACGCAGTTATAAATTTAAAAATACCTGAGCTTTGTATGCTAATTGTAGGAATGATTTTTAAAATCTAAAATGAAACCCCAGTGTCGCATTTGTTCGTTCGTTTTTTTTCTTTAAAAATATGTAGTGTTACTAAAAATGTCACTCGATATCTGCTGCTGTATGAGCGAATTAATTTTTAAAAACGTTCAAAAATTCATATTTATTTTTGTCCCATTCTAATATATAAAACTCAGTTTGTTTATAACCAGTCGAAACCATTAAAAATTAAAGATTTGCGCGCGTATTCGTGCGTGTCTGAAATAGTATACGAACTTATGACATGTATATATGCGGTTTGGCATATATCCACTGGAAGAGATTATGGCATAATAGCCATTTTAAAGTGAGAATTCAACACTTACATTGGATTGGAGACGCCAAATATACTCTAGGCAAAGGGTTAAGATATTACTCCACGAGATAAATGTTTGCAGACTCGGGTATAAATCCAAACAATATCATATCTATTTTGATTTTGGTGTAAATCGGATCTATGTTTACCTTTTGTATTCTAGTGTAATCCAGATTTATATGTACCTTTTTTCAATCGATGTAAACCGGACCAATATCTACTTTAGATTCCCATTTAAATGTCTATTTACCTTTCGTGTCTAGTGTAAACCGGATCCATATTTACTCACGTAAAAATCTCGTTTAAATCAAACCTATGTCTACCTTTAGATTCTAGTATAAACGGATCCATATCTACCCCTTGGATTTTTGTTTAAATGGGACCTATATCTACCTTTCGACTCTAGCGTAAACAGCCCCATATCTTCCTTTTAGATTCACCTTTAAATGGGACCTATGTCTACCTTTCGATTATAGTGTAAATTCGACCGACATAGTGATTGATGAATTGGTTAGGATTTTTATTATATAAGTCTTATATATGGCATTAAATAAACCAAATTAGTGTGATATGTTGTTAGTTTAAGCGACTTAATCTTCTATCTGACATTATATTCTGAAAAATTAATGGCACCTAACAAGAACGGGAATGTTTTGACGAACTTTATATCACTTTGATTTAAGCTCAGTTGTATTCTGGTTGAAATAAATAATATTGTTTTGGATATAATAACTGAGGTCGTTGCTTCATATTATGTTGAAACATTGTTTCTCGTACAATCACTGAATAGAAGCATCGGGGAGCCTTGAGATTAGTATAATGGATAACGGCTCATAATTGGAAATCGGTGAGTCGAGTTCCAATTCTATCTTGGCTCGTCATATTCACTTACGTGCAAATACTCTTGGGAAAGGTATGAAATACCTCTTATCTCCTTAGCTATGGTTTAATTAGTAGGTCTTATATCAGTAAATCCTTATTATTTAAAAGAAATCTAAGAATATTTTATGGTTTTAAATAACCTGGAAAAGGCAAAAACAGAACAATCGATCCCTTTTACTTGCTGTTCAAACTATTGACTACCAGTAAAGGCAAGCGCTACTTGTAGGTTTATAATGTAACATAAACTTGGGTAGCAATAAACCTACTACTATTTACTATGTCAAAATCTTCTCATATTGGCTTCGATCCCCAATAATGTAAGCTTATTAAATATCGACAAAAAATGACATCTTTTCTTACTAATTCGATCAGAATTTGTCTTAGAGAATCTTTTGTTATTGGTCAATGTTTTATTTTCGAAAGTTGAAGTGGTTTAGGATGTCAGTTTCGCCAGTCAGCAAAATCAATAAAGTTATCAAGTTATTCAAGTGAATATATTGTATATAAAAACCTTGTTTTTTATGAAAACAGTGATATCACGAAAAAGATTTATTAAATGCTTTTTCATCTACTGAAAAAAACAAAACGAAACAAAACAAAGAACAAAACACCCTGGCGTTTTTTAAGTGCAACACATTTTTTTGCATTAATATTTTATAAGTTTCATTGATCGCCTTGTCCCCCCCCACACACGCACACACACACACACACGTACGCACACACGTAAGCACACACACATATATTGTGCTCAAATTTGGCATATTTTTGGGAAAATAGTGTTTAATATCGAGGACATTTTATAAACATGGTTCTGGCAATCATTTAATTGTTGATATAGAATATATATATTCAGCATAGACAATTCGAACTGATTATATATATATATATATTAGGTTGGTGCAAAAATAATGTCGGTTTTGACGTATTTTTAACGTCAAAAAACCGACATTATTTTTGCACCAACCTAATATATATATATATATATATATATATATATATATATATATATTGTGAGTGTATTTAGGCAGCATTTTTTCATTAATGCATGTTTCATTAAATAATATAGACAAGTGTCTATTTATTTTAAGCAAATTCCTTTCATATCGTCTGATAAGCTTAATATCATTCTCGTGGAAAGACGAAAGAATATATATATATATATATATATATATATATATATATAATACAGGGTGCAAGGGATAAATTATCGTCTAAAATGAAAATAACACTGACATCCCATTTTAAAAGATATATTTATCAAAATTACACAAAATTATCTTGAAATACTAAAAGGTAAAATCAATAAAATCACCATTGGCTTCAACCACGGCTTCCAGACGACTTTGCAATTTCCTGCAACTCTTTAAGTTGGTGAATGCTGTCATAATTCTTGCCTTCATTTCATCTTTGGTGTAACAAGAAGCTTTGTTTATCTCTTGCTCAAATGCTTCCCACACATAATAATTAAGGCAGTTCAATCTGGAGAGTTAGGTGGCCAGATGTAAGGGCCGATATGGTCGCATAAATTATCTGGCAGCCATAACTGTGTTCTCCGGCTTGTGCGGCATGGTGCAGAGTCCTTCTGCCAGGTTTAGGGTCTACCAGTAGCAACCCTCTTGCACTAGGGCAGCACTACCCACTCAAGGCACTTGATGTAGGCGTTTGTGTTGAGTCTGATATCATCACCAATAAATTCGAGAGATCTTTTCTTATCAGGACGATCTGAGTGAGTTTTCCGAGTTGTCGTGCCTTTGTAATCTTCATTAGACTCATCCAAATCTTTTCAAATCAGCTGCACTGTCATCAGATTGACACCCAAACACTCTGTTCGTATTGGAGCTTCCGGTGCGAATGCCAAGCAGTACAGTTTCAAAATTTATGTCGGAGTGAATTGCGTCATGGTGCTTGTTTTCTTACAGACAATATCCAACTTGCGCTATTATACAGTGCAGTCACCAAAATAAAAAAATAGAAACAATGCGCGAAAATTAAAAATATAAAATGGCGGCAGTTTACCAATCCCAATCCTATATATATATATATATATATATATATATATATATATATATATGTTCTAATAAAAAGAACCTACAACGCCTGTCTGTTTAACTTTTCATTATATTATATTTTGTTAATAAAATATAAAAAAAAATGGCGTTTTCTTGTGCGGCCTCGTTCCCAATAAACGCTACTCATGATTTTATTCTAGACTATTTCAAAGTTCTAGCTTCCTAATGAATACCAAGGTGGCAATAAAGGAATTCTAACTACAACATGCTCGAAAATACTTGAACAAAACAATAACAAAATATAAACTTCGGAAACTATGTCCACAATTTCGAGCATTTTTGGAGAAAAAAAAAAAAAACAAAACAAAACAACCCCCCTCATTTTCGTAAGGTGCGGGCACAATATTTTGTATTTATTTAAGGCTTGGGCTAGTAGGAATCCCTTCAATGAATCTATCGGACCCTTTTCCAGTCAATCCGGGGGCTTCCACTACAACTGGAATTGTTGATGTCCTTTTGTATCACATTTTTGAAATTTTGGTCCTTTTATTTTGATAGTTTATTTTTTAAAAATCTTTTCAAAGATATATTACAGACTGCAGGGACTGCCATGTTAAGAAGAAGGCACATTTTGTTTTTGTGATTTCTGATTGCGATGTTTGGGTGAGTAGCTTTGATTGTTCCGTCTGTGTGTATAGCAAAGTCCCATAAAATTGTTATAGATTCTATCTCTGTAATCGGGTCTGGGTGGTTTTCATACAAATTTCTTGCAGTTTTATGTCCGTAAAAATCGCATATTTTCAAGTGCAGACATTGCCCTTCTCCTGCCATAACAGTCTTTATATTTAATGGGTGCCATTACAGTGCAGTCTGATACAAGATGGTTAATTGTTTTTGGATATTTATCACGGGATCTGTATTTTGGGCTAACACAATTTTTCATTATGTGTATCAGGTAATTTCTAGTTAGCAATTATTATTATTATTATTATTATCATTATTATTATTATTAGTATTAGTAGTAGTAGCAGTAGTAGTGGCAGGTTTAGTGTTAGTATTTCATACATATATTAAATATTTAATATACCGAATTTAGTTATTTAATGCGGATTGTTTCTTTTGTATAATAATAGCTAAGAGTATTTTGGATCTTTCCTTGTAGCGAGTGTCATATAATATTTTAGTATCTACTAATATTTGTCTTACGTTAATATTTGTATTTTGGCTGTATGTGATGTGATAATCGATATGTGCACAGATTGTTCCATGTTTCCATAAGTGACAAGTTAAACCATGAGAGAGTGTGGTGGATGTGTGATCAATGTCAGAATTTAATGTTGTTTTTTGATTATATGTATTGAAGATGCAATCTCCCAAAAACCACGAAAGTTTATAAACAATGTTTCTTTTATTTAGTGATAATTTTTGATGTCATGAGTCAAAGACAAGGATTAGCTTAAATGCCTTGACCTTTGTATAGAAAACACACACACACTCAATATATATATATATATATATATATATATATATATATATATATATATATATATATGTATGATGTATATATATATATATATATATATATATATATATATATATATATATATATATATATATAATATATATATATATATATTTAATAAAAAAATACATCCAAAATTACATCTTAAGGGGAATAGCATATTTCGAGAGACGATGATATCGGTTGTCTGTCTTATCAACCCTGGTGTGCAATGAGTTCGTGTCTATAAAGTTATATGAGGCAGGAAGTAGAATTTAACCGTGAACGATAAAAAATACAACTTTTCGAAAACATCTAATACAGAATTTATACATTTCAATTTTTTGTTGTGGATTCCGGGTTGAAATCCGGTACCAATAAATAACAAACGCCAAGAATGAATATATGAAAATAATGTATTAACGTAATAATATAAACTGGTAATGCAGGTTAGTAGTTCCAGGAATACGGGTTAGTAGCCAAAATATCTATATAGTCTTTGGTATTGAAATATTGCAGTATGACTTACTGAGTCTTCGTGCTCGCTCACGGTGACTCTTGCTGGCTACGTTCGTTCTGTCTGTCTGTTACCTTCACTCTCTGTTGCTCTCGTCTTGTCGGTATTTATCAATCCAACCACGAGAAACGAATGTGTCACAAGGCCGTTATAATGTGGGTATCCCCGAGCCCGTAGGCTCGGCCAAAAATATGGCCTTTCTGAACCCGCCTAGACGGGTTCAGGCCCTGTCAACCTCCCCGGACGAAACCTTGCCCTTCGGCAAAGCCTCGTCGGGTTCCTCTCTGCTAATGCAGAGAGTTCGACAGTCGCCGAGAGTCTGTTGCTCTCGTCTTGTCGGTATTTATCTATCCACCCACGAGGATAAAATGTGGCACAAGGCCGGTTTAATGTGGGTATCTCCGAGCCCGTAGGCTCGGCCAAAAATATAGCTTTTTTGAATCCGCCTAGACGGGTTCAAGGCATGTCTACCTCCCCGGACGAAACCTTGCCCTTCGGCACAGCCTCGTCCGGGTTCCTCTATGCTAATGCAGAGAGTTCGACAGTCGCCGAGAGTCTGTTGCTCTCGTCTTGTCTCGTGTCTTTTCTTAGTCGTAGTAGTATATGTATATACTGGGTAAGTCCATTTTTGTAAAAAGGGGAGAACACCTCAACATTTTTCAATAAGACGAAAGGCACGGGACAGAGTGGGAGAGAGGAAGGCAATCTGTCTTTAAGAGAAGTTTTATTAAAATAAAACCGAATATTAAACTTGTGACACGAATTTTACTCTTTATTAATGAATACATCGAGCTCTTTTTTGTAGATCAGTTTTAATATTACTAGGATCCACTTGGATTATTTTTTTACCCTTACTTTATTATATATATATATATATATATATATATATATATATATATATATATATATATGTACGCTCGCAGTGATTATACGCTTATTAATGTATTGTTCATTGTTGAGGTCGCAGCTTTTAATGGAAGTTTTGATGGGAACTGACTAGGGATATGTCGATATATTTAAATCCTGAAAAAAAATCGAAAAAAACCTAGCCTACCCCACCGCCGTATAGTATACGATGTATTCAAAAAGCGCTTCGTAGTCTTTGTACACTAGGGTACCATTTTTTACACTAGGGTGATACAGTATTACCCTTTTTTTTCCTAATTTCACACAATACAAAGCCCAAGAACCAGTCAATGTAGAGGGTGACTGAATGAGGTGTGATATGAAATTAAGAGCAAGAAGTAGGGAATGAAAATTATGAAGATATGAAAGATAGATAGAAATTGGCGCTAGTCTTGCAGAGGTTAAGATGGTAGATTTCTTGGAAGCATTAACGCGGGGATCTGTTCCACAAAGTAGCAGTTTGGGGAAAAAGATGTCTTAGCGGAACTTTCTTCTTTCATTTGGTATACGGAGGAAATAAGAGTGATTCACGGGAAGAAACTTTCTGTGTGGAACATTCTTCTTACCAGTAGAATATGTAAGGATTAAAGGTCATTTAACGGTGTAGACGTAGCAAGGTGGGTCTAGGATGACCAGGTAGCACTAAAGAATGGAGCCCATTTGGACATGTTCCATGGAGATAGCCGCAGAGTAGCAATAGGTTTTCGACATTGTATCTTCACGAAAAGGGCTGTTCTAGGGTTAAAAGGTACCGTGTTGAATAGTCAGACCGGTCAATTTTCCAAAAAGGATATAGATCGAAATTATAACAATCTAGTCTCTCTCTCACTCTCTCTCTCATTATTTGCAGTGTCATGGCTATCCACAATTTCATGTCTCTTACAGCTTTAAATAAATTCTTTTCGTTATTTCTAGGGCTTGTTCTGCCATCCATTTTATCAAGCTCGTCAAGCATATTATACTTTGTTGTCCTGTAAGTAACAGATTTTTAACCCTTTCTTCATCATTATGTTCCCCTAGAAATTTCAACTGTCTCTTCCTGATGTTAAGCATAAGTTTCATTTTGTATCTATTTTCTCTAAAACCTCGTCATTGCTGACACGTTCGCTCTATAGTATTCTCAGCATCTTTCTGTAGAACAACACTTCTCTTTCTTCCTAATTTTTGAGGAAATTGCCAAGCAATCACTGCCGTACAGTAGGACAGATGTCACGTAACAGTACAGTACCCTTTGTACATTTTTCTTTGGGGAATGCATCTTTGGCTATCCCAATGCTCCTTCAGATTTCAGTGTCGTATTTTTTGGTCATTTGGAACACTACCCACATATTTAAATTTTTGCGCTTGGTTTACTTTGGTATCTCTGATTCGTTATTTGCATTTTGGGCCCATCCTTTTGCTAATAACCATACATTCTGCCTTCTTGCAGTTACTGCGTCCGGAATAGTTTACAGTATCTTCTGTGGGAGTCAGCAAGAACCGCTTGTGAAAATAGAATCTGTTTTGACAGCCATGGCAGATCTTGTTGCAGTCCACTTGCACGTTTTGATGTTCTCCATCTCTCTCCGTGGAGATGGCTTGCTCCAGGAAGAGAACGTATCTTCCTGTCATGCGCGGGTGACACGAAACTAATCCCAGGAACTCTAGGAGCCATCGCATATGTCAGTCTAATGTTGTGCTGACTTCACTAAATTGCCTGCTACTATACTCTCCCACCCCAAAAGAAGAAATATCAGGAATGAACAGGCCATAGAAGGACGTGAACAGATAAAACCGACGCAACGACTGCATTATCCAGTAGGCCACATGTCACACCACATATCTACCATTACTTAAGAATATACACAGGTTATTAGACAGATGCCTCTGATTTTTGGCATTTCCATATATATATATATATATATATATATATATATATATATATATATATATATATATATCGCATTTAGCTCCACTGTAGTTTATGTTAATACTTTTAATAAATTTAGATGCTAACACGATGCAAAAAATAAAAAAAATTATCTTCAACTGGCTGTTTAAAAAAAATTTGCTTTCTTTTGAATGGAGAAATATATATATATATATATATATATATATATATATATATATATATATATATATATATAGCACCATCCACAGACAGACTGTTTCGCCGTATCCCAATCCTTAGTGTGGCTAGACGATCGAGTAACCGTTGGAGATCCTAAAACCATGTCTACCGACGACCGGCGGAGAGAAAGGCGAAAGGAAGAAGTGATATATATATATATATATATATATATATATATATATATATATATATATATATATATATCACTTCTTTTTAATTCTTTCTTTTTCTTTACCATTATTATTATATATATATACATATATATATGTGTGTATGTGTGTGTTTTTTTGTGTTTGTGTTTTCTTTACTGTCATTTATATATATATATATATATATATATATATATATATATATATATATATATATATATATATATATATATAAGCATGTGAATATATAGAGACGAAGTCTTTTGTGAAACGGAAATGTGTAAAATTAAGATAAACAAAAAGAAAATAAATGTCAATCTAAGAATAAAGAAATAGGATAATTTAAAAGAAAATATGAAGTTATATATATATATATATATATATATATATACACATACAGAAAAAAACTAAAGGAAAATTGATAACTGTGGTATATGGACGAATAAACTAACGAAAATAAGAAAGAAATGAGATAATAAATCAGGAGTAAAGGAAGGAGAGAACAAATAAACGAAGAAAAGATATGAAAGAAAGAAACAAAAAAGAAAGAAAATGGGAAGATAATAGAAGAACTGAAAGCAGACTAAAGAGCAGAACGGTTAAAGAAAGAATGAAAAAATAAATCAGGTTAAAATGAAGGAGAGAACGAATGAACGAAGGAAAGATATGAAAGAAAGAAAAAAAGAAAGAAAGGGTTTTTAAAGAAGATTAAAGAAAGAAGAAAAAGAAAAAAAAGACAATTAATTAGGAGTAAAAGAAGGGGTGAACGAAAAAACGAAGACTCGAAAGAAGAAAGAAAGTAAGAAATATAGAAAAAGAAAGAAAAAAAATGGGATAATATAACAGGGGTTAAAAAAGAGAAAAAAGATTAAAGAAAGAAAAAAGAAAGAAAGAAAATAGTATTGATAGCACAAAAGTAAAGCGATAGAAAGAGCATGCAAAGAAAGAAAGTAAATGTAAATTATTACACAACCATTTTCGATCCAACCGAAAAAGACTTGGTTCTGACGTAAGTCTTTGCGGTAAGCAGGAAAAAATGTCTAGATAAGAAAAAAAAATCACAAGACATGACGAACCCAAAAAGAATCAATGCTGGAAAAAATAAATCAATTCACAAGAAATTCCAGATTTTATAAATGAAAAATGCCGCGGAAGATTAAATAAAAAATCAAAAAAAATCAAAAGAAAATCTACAGTAATTCCAAAAGATAGAAAACAAAGATTATGTCAAAGATTTCAAACGTTTTTCTCTAAGAGTATTAACAACAAATACTTTCTGAAAATATTGCAATGGAGGAATGGTTAAAAAAAAACTCGTCTCCAAGACCATTTTAAAAATAAATATCACCCAATACAAGATTTAAGTGTCATTTAAGGTAGAGTCGAAATGGTAGGGATGAGGGAAGTGAGCTAAATAGCGGTTCACCCTCGACTTGCAGAAGTCAAACTGCTGCCATGTATGGGCCGGTGCTCCCGCTGTTCATCTCAAGGTCCTCGACAAAATCCGGAGACGGATATGCAACGTGGTTGATCCTGATCCGGCATCCCGTCTGCAGTCGCTATCTCACAGACGTGCTGTGGCTTTCCTCTGCCTGTTCTACAAGTACTTCCATGGCAACTGCTCCGACGAGCTACTTTCACTGGTTCCCAAATTTCATGAATTTAAGCATTCTGCTAGGTTGACATCTGGGTTCCACCCTTTCACTGTCAAAACGGCTAGGTGTAGCTGTCTCTTCTGTTCCAACAGCTTCTTATCTCGCACCTCCCGTTAGTGGAACTCCCTTCCTATCACTTGATTCCCTGATAGCTATAATCTTCAAATATTCAAATGTATCTTCTGATGCCTTGACCTTGATCCCTGTTCTTCTCTTTATCCTTTTGCCAAACACTCCTCTTTACTTTTTGTAACCACTTGCGTGCTAGTGGCACTCCCGCCTTGATTGGGGTGATTTGCTTAAAAAAAACAAAACAAAAACAAAGACAAAAACAAAAAAAAACAAAACAAAAAAAAAACAAAACACGTGTGAGAATCTAATCTACAGACTGTCAGTACTTGGGGAAAAGCTATCAGAATAGAATCAATTTTTCTTTTTCTGGAACACGGAAAAATAAGGGCGATTCGATTCAGTTGAAGTAGGGTGGTGTGTCCTAGAAATAAAGGTCTGAAATGGTGGAATTAAAAATGGATCTCTTCTGAACATTTTCCATGGAAATAGCAAAAGGGTAGCTCTATGCTTGTGACGTTGTGTCTCTAGGTAATAGATTGTGGTGTGGAAAATATAAAAAAAATTCTTCCTAAGACTGCGTGGTTGATTTAGAACTAGAACGAGCCCAAATATGGCGGCAATGTTTCACTTTTTGCCTGATTTGATTGTTTCAATGAGATAGCATGGCAGAAGGTGTTAGATACTTCCTGGAGTGATATAATAAGCCAACCATTACTCCTTCTTTGATGTGCTGTGTACCTTCAGGACATTGGCGATCATAGTTCTCCACAATTTCCTTTCCTTTGTAGCTATTAATAAATTCTGTCTTTTTACCATCTTTTCCCATCTCTCAACACTGCACTGCTTTTCAGTTCATTCACTCATGCCTTGTCAGGGAGGTTATGCGTTGCTTGTCTTACTTCTTTCCTCTTTAACTAGAAGTTTCAACTATTTCTGATATTAAGTACAAGTATCATTGTTGTTGCCATTGACTCTAGAATTTCGTCGTTGCTCACATGTTCTGTCCATAGTATTCTCAGCATCCTTCTGCAGAACTATATTTCTGTTGCTTCAAGTCTATCCTTCCTCTGCGAGGAGATTGTCCAGCATTCACTGCCGTATAGGACGGCTAATATTACAGAACAGTTCAGTCCTCTTTTCTTTGTTTCTAATGATATTTTCCAGTTTCGTAATACTTTGCTTAGCTTTTGGAAGGTATCATTCACTGCGCCTTCGGATTTACGTGTCGGACTTTTTGTCTTCTTTAAAAACAATTACCATATATCTAGGTTATGGCATTTGTTTGATTTCAGTATCTCTAATTTGTAATTTGCATGTTGGGTTGTTCATTCTTGCAACTGATGCTTAGTCCTTTCTTCTCGCTTTCTTTTAATACCTTGTGTAGGAGTCCTTGTAACTTCCTTTCTGTGTCATCTGCGTATCTTATATTATTAAGATTGTCGCCGCCGACAAAGTATCCTGGTAGGAGTTTTCATTCTCTCAGAAACGCTCCATTGCATAGGTTAAAAAGGTCTCGAGAGAAGACACTCCTTTTTATTTTTTGTATGTATACTGAACTCATTTTCTATACGTATGCACGTGGTTAGCTGGCAGTATAAGTTCTGGATCCTCACTAAGTGACTCGCATTTGTAGCAGATTATATTAACCGAATAGTACGTACTCTAGACTGCTGGTTAGCAAGGTAGTTTAGCAGACAACTACTACGATGTAACCTCCGGTCGATCGGCGGTCGTCGATACCCGGCAGGATCCTTTGGTCAAATGGGATGGTCGGTCGATTTTAACGGCTTCACACCAGATGCAACCGGTCCGACATCAGCTCCGTCTTCTTCAGCTCGCTTCCAATGGCTGGTTACCGAGGTAACTACCTTGATCTCAAATCTAACCTACCCAAACTGTGACTTTGATTTATCGTTGACGCAGTTCTTTGGTTTCTTGAGAAAACATACTTTTTGGGAAATAAAATCAAATCTTTTTATACCGAACGGTATATCTTTCGGGATATCTTTTTAACCCTTCTTTTCTATTTTCAGCATTTTCCGTTCAGTTTTTATGGCTAATTAATTACCACAGCTAAATAATGTCACAACGATATTGAGCATAATCCTTACTTACATTTGATCTTTTTTTTTTTAAAGCCTTTCACCCCAAGCAAGGCGGGAAGCCACTAGGACGCAACGGGTTACAGAAGATTTGGAGCAAGATCAGATAGGGGTGATAGAGGAAAGGATGAGGAGAAGGATAGTGGATAGATCAAGGCAACTGGAGATGTCGATTGACATTACATTTGAATAGTTGGAGATTATAGCTCTCAGGGAAACAGGAATAGGGGAGTTCCACAGGCGAGAGGTGCGAGACATGAAGCTATTGGAGTAGAAGAGACGGCTACATTTAATAGTCTTGACAGTTAAAGGGTGAGAGCGGGATGCCAGCGCTTGAATTCATGAAGTCTTGGAACCAGCGAATGCAGCTCCTCGGAGCAATTACCATGAAAGTATTTGTAAAAAAAGACAGAGAGAAGCGATGGCGCGTCTGTGAGAGAGCGACTGTAGACGAGATGCCAGAACAGGGCCAATTATATTGCATATCCGCCTCTGGATCTTATCAAGAACCTCGAGGCAAACAGAAGGGGAAGTTCGATACTTGTGTACCTTTTAATTGTGGCTTTGTGTTGTATTCAGGTAGCTTAGAAAATATTGGGCATCTCGAACTGGAGGAAGCTAGTTGCTAACAAAAATGCAAGCTAATGAGTTCAGTTTTCTATCAGAGGAGGCACGGTGGAGTAATGGATAGCGGCTCGAGTTCGAATTCCAGTCGAATCCATTACATTCACTTACGTGCTATACCGTTGAAAAAGGTATGTATCCTATTCTTCTCCCTCCATCTATGGGTAAATAGTAGGACAGACCGGGTTCTATAGCCTTGGATGGTAGTTGGTCTACCGCAAAAAGAAATGGCAACCTACTGCCGGAAAAAAATCTGCCTCGTCAGTCATGTATCGAAATATACATGATTGCCTAAGCGTGTATCGCGCATGGCACATAACTGACTGTTAGACTTGAGAATTTTCTGATTAAGCCCCTTGCGAGTTTCACGAGTATAAAATAGCTTTGGAAATCATTCTAGTGCATCGTTAAATATTTGATCTTGCAATAACAATCTTAAATATGAATATAGGTCATTGCCTATAGAAGTAAGAGGGTACAAATGAAAAGATTTAAAATTAACAAGGTTTTTCATTTTACCGAAGCAGTCGTTTTATTTCTTCCTCTATCTTTCCATTTTTAATGAAGTAGACTTAGCGCCGACGCCATACTTTCTCTTTCTGTCTTTCTTTCATTCTTTGTCTGCTTGTTTCTTTCTTTCACTAAAATCAAACGGCCTCCCTGATATGTCTTTTCCGTTTTCCCAATCAAAAGAAGGAGAGTCGATTGTTTATGAGGTATCGGTACGCTTTAACTAGAGAACGAAGGAATAAGCAAAATTATAATATGCAGGGATATAACCGTTTTCATCCAGGAAATATTCAGCAATCATTGACCGAACTGGTATCGTTTGTCTTAAGTGAATTTGTCAAATACCGAATCATGTCCCATTAAACTAAACAGTGTAGCCAATATAAGAAAATTATTTTCTTAAAACAGTTTCAGAGGTAATTAGACTTTTCAAGTTCATTAGCTGTTATAGCTCTTTCTCTTATCGATAGGAGATTCTTTCCCAACTTTTTGTTTAAGGCGGTGTAAGCTTAGGAAATATCTATTGATGTCATGATCCCGATCCTTACTAGTATCTCGTCCGCGTTTTTATACAGCACTAAGCTAACCCCAGTAAAAATACAGGCCTCTGTAGATAGCCTTTGAGAATAATTTTCACTGCCGAGTGTTTTGCCACCAGTTAACACGAAAGAGAATGATAAGGAAAGATTAATAAGAAAACGGTAGGCGTTTTCTCAGCATCAAGCCAGTTATCAGAAAAGGATGAGAAGAAACACATGGCCATTATGCATTCTCTGTGTCTACCAGCAGAAATTTGGCTTGTATCCATCTTAGGGTAAAAGAAATAAAATATATTAGGGTGTTCGGAAAGTAATGACCTTTTATCAGAAAGGATGTAACAAGAAATTACATTCAAATATAATGTATCAAACATGTTCCGTCCTGGGAAGGACGATAAACTACACACGGCAAGAAGGGCTCTTATCGGGAGGTTTTGAGGAGCGTGGAACCATCTTTTAATTGTTGTTGTTCCCAGGTCCATCCTGACCTGAGGTGGTTGCATCTGTTAGGGCCCCAGCTATGGGGAAATATTAGGTTGGTGCAAAAACAATGACGTAATAATGTCGTTTTTTGACGTATTTTTTAACGTCAAAAAACGACATTAGTACGTCATTATTTTTGCACCAACCTAATAGTTTACCTCCAAACAGCGCTCAAAGCACTATGAAAGTATAAACATGGTAAAAATGGTAAAAGTGCCAGCAATGCATTTTTGAAAAAAGAAACAATGAAAAAAGACAAAAAAATATTGTCAGCAGTGCATTTTTAAAACAAAAATTAATATGAAACTTACCTAAAAATCATGTCGACATTTAATAACACGCAAAACAAAACCAAAGCAATCAAAAATGCTTTCATCGTCATTGCTCACACGTTCTGTCCATAATTTTCTCAGAATTCTTCATTATAGAGTCACATCTTTTTCGCTTCAAGAATCTTCGTCTAGGTTGAGATCGTTCAGCGTTTAGTGCCATATAGAAGATTAGATATTCAGCATTATTTTCTTTGTTTCTAAGAATATTTCCTTATCTTAATACTTTTTTTAATCAAGTTCACTCATTGAATAGTACATTACAAATAATAACACGAGACTAAATATCACATACGTAACGTTACAATTTATTCAACTCTGGACTTTATAAATTGCCGCGGCCTTCTCTGAATACAAGGCAGTAAAAGCCGCTGAGACACATGGGAATACTGGGTGTGGAAGAGTTAGAAACAAGAACAATTGCTCGTGAGCGAGAACAGAGGAGGACAGTAATTAGCGATTAACATTGCATTTAAACTTTTGCCGATTAAATTTGGCTAGAATGCATGAAGTCGAAAGGAATTTCCATAAGCGAGAAGTGCTTGAAGAGAAACGGTTATATCTAGCCAGCTCAATTGTAAATTGGTAAGACCTCATCACCAGTCTAGTACTACATTTAATTTAAAGAGACTAGAAACCATAGCCAAGATCTCATCCGAACAATTACCGTTAAAGTATTTATAGGAAAAGCAAAGGGAGACAACTTTACAGCGATGGGAAAGTGACCGGAGCCGAGCCGCCATATCTGGGCGAATAATAATACTGATTCTTCTTTGTATTTTATCAAGGAACTTTTTGCTAAGTTTCTGTAAGGCATTTATCGACATTCGTTTCTGATTTTGAATTGTTGCGTTACATTATCCATCGTACGTCACGACACCGTCCAGATGGTCATATTTTTTTACCGACTTAATTTTTAATGTCCCTAAGACAAACCTCATACTTTGGATCGTCACTTTTGTGGCCACAATGCATTCTGTAATCTCACAAATAATAGCTTTCTTTCTTGTTTTTTTACTTATTTATCTTATAATAATTTTACGTTCTTTCTGAGTCTGATCTTTCAATTTAATATAATATTAGCCGTTTCCTTATAAAGCAATATTACTTGACCGAACAGGTCGTACTGCTTTTGATTGAAATTTTAAAAATCTTTCTATTAAAGCAATTTCTATGGTTTCTCTAATTTATTAACTCTTAAAACCTTTTATAGTGCTGAAGGGGCTTCCTTCCTAAACTTTTGTTCAAAGTAGAATGTAAAATCAACATCATGATTATGTCATTATTTTCCTTTCTCTTTACACGTGTTATCTATTTAAATAGTTGACAGTCATCAAATAATGTGGTTTTTGATATTTGGTACAGTTCTTTCTGATTCTGTAACACCAGTTCACGAGGTTCGAAGATTAAATTACTCGTCTGACACAGAATCTTATCAGTGAGGGAGGAACTTCCTTGCAAATCCAACTTACCAGCTATCGTTGTAATGCAGGTGGCTTGGTTTTGGGAAGCGTAGAGATTTATTAAGTATAATTTAATCTTGTAGGGTCAAGTTAGTTCAAGTCTCGGGGAAGGATCGAACACTGATAATGATTTGCTTGACGATCTTGTTATGGCATTCATACATTTTGTTGTGAATAAATAAAAAATCTGAATTGATACGTAATATCAACCCCCCCTGTATGGCGTTTAATGTTGGACAATCTCTGCACAGATGACATGACGCAAGAAAAATGTTGTTCTATAGAAGGATGCTTAGACTATCATGGACTGAACATGTGCACAACGACGAAGTTTTGAAGAAAATTGAAACTAAAAAAGACAATTATATGTAACATCGGAATGAGAAAGTTGACATTTCTAGTGTATATTATGAGGAAAGCGGACTTAGGAAATTTGATACACACAGGACAGATTGAAGGGAAAAAGGGCAGAGGAAAACAACTCAAAATCTTGCTAGCGAGCTTGAACAAATTGATTGCGTAACAAGGTTTAAGAGAGTTAGCAAAAATACCAAATTTATTAAGAGCTACAGAGGACAGGAAATTGTGGAGAGCAATGATCATCAACGTCATGAAGGAACAGAGCACATGGAAGAAGTTATCGTACTAATCTCACGAGTAACTGTGAGAGACTAATTCGTTTTTTATTCATAGTTAAAATGAATGTGATTTAATTCTATAAGCAAAATGTTATTCTTCGTCATTGAATAAAACCTTTTGCCCATTTCCTCAATTTTGAATGCATTTCTATAAAATATTTATCTACCATGCATTTCTATAGTACAGTCACGAATAATAATTTACTCTACGCATTCAAGATGGTCGCCGTACATTACAAATAATAACACGAGACTAAATATCACATACGTAACGTTACAATTTATTCAACTCTGGACTTTATAAATTGCCGCGGCCTTCTTTGAATACAAATTGGTCGAGGAATATTTCTCCTTCCGTTTGTTGTTTTTATATATATACTAGCAACATGGCCCGGCGTTTCCCGTGCTTGATTAAAAAATTGTACGACTCATACAGCAATCGCTATCACTTGACTTAAAATATTTTTGCCCTTCATTGCCTTTAAAGGAGTGCCCTTTGCCGTGTTGATGTTGCTACATGCCTTACTTCTTGCCTATCTCACACTGCGATTTTGTTCTAAACTCTATACTAAACATTAAATCTATTATGAAAAAAAAAACTAAACAAAATGAACACAAAACGATCAGCTTTAAAAAAGGACTCGTAACTGGAAAAACCGAATGAAAAAAGAATGTTAACAACAAATACTTTTTCACACCCAACCCAGTTCTGCGGAATCAGAATCAACGTTGAGTTTAAGCAAGCGAATGAGCCAATTGGAGTAAAGTGCCATGCAGATTTCAATTTTCCCACTTGTGACGAATGCAGCTATTGATTTTTTTTGTATGCTAGCATGCTAGTTAACATTCGTGTTAGTCAGCTGTTGGCTCTCACGCTGGCCAATAGAATCTTTCTGCCTATTCGTGGGAGCCAGCTATAGGCTCTTACTCTGGCCAGTAGAAAATGGCCGCAAGCTAAATGAAAACTGCTGTAGAAGCATGAAAAAATCGATTATTTCCATTATCGATGGGAGTTGGGGAATGCAAAGTCGGTCTTGGCCTTGCCGCTAACTTGGAGCATGTGTATGTAAATGTTGGTGCAAATCCGTCGAAAATTGCGGCCGTGCATTCGTTACACACACACACACACACACACACACACACACACACACACACACACACACTGCCTTTTATAGACAGAGATTGTTAATACTAAAATGATTATAATTGGAGCTTGGAGAACTTGGCACACACAGGACATATTGAAGGCAAGAGAGACAGAAGCGGGCAGCGAATAACCTACTTAATTAGGTTGTGTAAATCGTTGGTAGAAAAGGGTTTAGGAGAAACAGCAAAAAGAGTGACCTTAATAAGGGCTACAAATTGTTCATGGAGAACTTGACGCTCACAGGACATAATGGTAAGAGAGACAGAAGGAAACAACCAATAAAGATTTTGGTGAGATAGCAGAAAGAGAAACCTTAAAAGGACTGTAAGTTTTAGAGAGTCGTGGTAGCCCACATCCTGAATGGACACGGCACATAGAAGATGACGTTGCCATTCCTATAAATATTTCGATGAAATCTGTAATGCCATTTTGGCTGGACCTCGCTGCTATAGCTATAATAAACACGACCATCACGACGGAAACTGATATGATCTTTTACAGGTCAAATGTAGCGGTAATCCAGCTTAATTCTTAATAAAGAATTGAGAATACATTGAAAGTTTATTTTGTCGATCAATTGAAATTTTCGTTGGTTTTTGTGCTATTTTTAAAAGTAATTTGTTAAAAGAAATGTCCTAGTCATAGCAGGTAGATGAGTGTAAGCGTGGGAAAAATCTATGAAACAGAATTCGATTTTTTTTTCTCGTAAACCATAGAAAAGATAAAATATTTTATCGATTTCTTTTTAAATAGAAGGGTACAAGGAACAAAGAGAAGATGAAAAATGCTGAGAAAAAAGAGCACTCGAAAGGTTATATGGCCAACCTTAATGTCGGTAGGAGATCTCAGTGCAGACAGGTGCAAGAGGAATAAAGTAGGAAATAGTAATAACAGTTATAATAGCAACAACATTAGTAATATTAGTCAAAAGAAAGAGAGCAAAGGACTATAGACGAAGCAAATGAGAGGGGAGGTGTTTTCTTATACTAATGTTCTCGCAATACAAAGTTCATGAGACACTGAAGGTGGAAGATTGCTGTTAAAATGGTTATAACGAATGTGTTGTGATATGAATAAATAAAAAAAAATGTTAGGATAATTCTTTGCCCGCCATTACAATGGGTGATGCTAGGCTCCAGGACAGTTTCTCACTGTGCCTTCTTGGCTTCACGCTTTCGAATAACTTGAAGTGGAACAAATACATTGAATCTGCTGCATCTGCTGCAAGAAAAGTTGGTTCACTGTGTCGTGCCAGAAGGTTTTTCCCGTCAGTCTCCATCTTACATATCTACAAATCTAACCTGGCCGTGCGTCTCGAAAAGGATCTCCAATCGGTTGTGAACTGTGGCAGGAATTAGCTGGTCAACTTTAATGCCTCAAAAACAAAACTGCTCTCTATTAATCACCACAGAGATCCTTCCCTGCCCTCCATTAGAATATCTGACGCTCAACTTCTCGAGAGCATCTCTCTGCGGCTGCTCGGTCTCACGTTGACTGCTGACCTGAGATGGAACAAATACATTGAGTCAATTGCTTCGTCCACCGCAAGGAAAGTTGGCTCCCTGTGTCGCGCCAGGAAATTTTTCCCCGGGGAATCGATCCTCCAGATCTACAAATCAACAATTCGCTCTTGCATGGCGTATTGCTGCCATATATGGTCTGGAGCCCCTTCTGTTTGCCTCGGGGTTCTTGATAAGCTCCAGAGGCGGATATGCAATATAATTGGCCTTGTTCTGGCATCTTGCCTACCGTCGTTCTCTCACAGACGCGCCATCGCTTCTCTCTGTCTTTTTTTACAAATGCTTTCATGGTAATTGCTCCGAGGAGCTGCATTCGCTGGTTCCCAGACTTCATGAGTTCAAGCGCACCACGAGGCTAGAATCCCGCTCTCACCCTTCACCCTTTCACTGACGAAACTACTAAATGTAGCCGTCTCTTCTACTCCAATAGCTTCATGTCTCACACCTCTCGCCTGTGGAACTTCCTCCCTTATTCCAGTTTCCCTGAGAGCTATAATCTCCAACTATTCAAATGTAATGTCAATCGACATCTCTAGTTGCCTTGATCTATCCACTATCCTTCTCCTCATCCTTTCCTCTATCAATCCTATCTGATCTTGCTCCAAATCTTCTGTAACCCCTTGCGTCCTTTTGGCTTCCCGCCTTGCTTGGGGTGAAACGCTTAAAAAAAAATTACCTTTCGTCCATTTATTGAATACTGTTGCCATATCTAGTCTGGTGCCCCAGCTGTTCATCTTGAGGTTCTCCACAAAATCCAAAGAAGGATCTGCAATCTAATCGATCCTGACCTGGCATCTCGACTTCAATAACTTTCTCACAGAGGTGATGTGTCTTCCCCCTGTCTTTTCTACAAATATTTCATGGCAACTGTTCTGTCGAGCTTTTTTCTCTGGTGTCCCCATTACATAAATTTAAACCTGATACTAGACTAGAATTTAGGTTCTACCCTTTTAGCGTTAAAATAATTAAATGTAATCACCACTTCTACTCCAGCAGCTTTTTTTCTCGTACTCCCAGCCTGTGGAACAACCTTCCGTTTACCTGCTTCCCTGATAACTACAATCTGCAAAAATTTAAATGTAAATTGAATCGCCATCTTCTAATGTTTTGAATCCTGTTAATCTTTTATCATTTACTCATTCCCCCATAAACAGTTTTTTTTTCTCTCGCCTTCACTCTATGTAACCCTTTGCGAACCAATGACACGCCCTCCTTGCTTTGGGTGAAATGCTTAAAAAAAGAAAAAAAAAAAAGGAAGTGAAGTTTATGAGAATAAGGAGGAAAGATAAACATTAGCTTGAAGTGGTTAAGATTTTAATATTCAAGGAAGCATCAACACGTGAGTTTGTTTTAAAAAGTAGTAGTTCTTGGAAAAAAAACGCCTAAATAGAACTTTCTCCTTACATTTTCAATCCGGAAGAAATGACGGTGATTCGTTTCCGTCGAGGTAACATGGCGTGTCCTAGTTGTAAAGCTCTGAAATTGTTATGGTGCGGTTCCTTGTACCACGGTGATAATCCAAGGTAGAACCAATAAAGAAGAACACGGATATGGAATAACACAGATATATTACAAACAGGAATATATACAGAGAAATAGAAAGTGTTAGTACGAACAATCAGGTTTAGCAGGGAGAACAACGTAGTCTCTACCAGTATCACTATTCCAATGTCTTGTAGTAATTGTCTGAACGCGACTCTGTTTCGGACTGCCTCTGACTCGACTGACTGACTCGCTCGCTCTGACTGACCTCACTTCAGACTTCAGACTGAACAGTATTTAGCCCCCGCCCACGAGGGCATCATGTGGCACGAGGCCGGTTTAACGTGGGATCTCCGAGCCCGTGGGCGCGACCAAAAATATGCCCACGGGTTCAGGGTCGGTTTACCTCCCCGAAAGAGACTCTGGCCTTCGGCGTAGCCTCGTTCGGTTTCCTCCCCGCCTGAAGGCAGAGAGTTCAACCGATCAGCCGGTCAGCCGGTCGCCCGACTTCGGACTGAACGGTATTTAGTTACCCCCCCCCCACGAGGGCATCACGTGGCACAAGGTCGGTTTAACGTGGGATCTCCGAGCCCGTGGGCTCGGCCAAAAATATGCCCTATGAACCCGTATAAACGGATTCAGGGTCGGTCTACCACCCCGAAAGAGACTCCGCCCTTCGGCGTAGCCTCCTTCGGGTTCCTCCCCACCTGTAGGCAGAGAGTTCAGCCGATCAGCCGATCAGCCAGTCGCCCGACTTCGGGCTGAACTCTCTGCTTCCTCTTGAGGCGCAGTATTTATTACGTATGGAATAGTCCATTATGTTATTATGGGTAAGGTCCCATAACAGAAATAGTAGCACCAAAGAATGGATCTCATCTGAATATTTTCCATGGAAGTAGCGATAGAATAGCTATAGGCATGCGACGTTGCGTCTGTGAGAAAGAAGCCGCAGAGTGAAAATTAGTATCAGACATGACTGCTATACTGTATCTTTTTTTGTTTAATTTGAATCTTGTAATGGAATATTACACTTGATGTCTTGAGACCAAACAGATGTCCAAAGCATGGAGCATCATTGAGAGAGCAACCATTCATCGGAAGGCAAACGTTAATTCTGGTTAAAAAAAATACCAAGATACTACTCAAGAAATATACCATTTTGAAAAAGAATATTGAAGATATTAGAACAGTTAGAGACCCAGCCTTCAGAAACAAGCTGATGAAAAGGACAGACGACCCACACCATTCTTCTCATGCGAGCACTGAGCAATGTTAGACCATTTAAAATTTCTTGTCGCTGATCTGTCATCTATTCACAAACTCATTATTTCTGTCCATTCTAGCTCTGAGCAACGTTAGAGCATTTACAATCCCCCCCTGTCTCTGATCTGCCATCCATTCATAAACTCTTTTTTTCTGTCCATTCTAGCTCTAAGCAACGTTGGGTCATTTATAATTCCGCCTTGACTCTGATCTGTCATTCATTCTGTCCATTCTAGCTCTGAGCAACTTTGGGCTAGTTGCAATTCCTCTTTGTTTCTATTCTTCCATCCATTCACACCAACTCATTATTTCTGTCCATTCTAGCTCTGAGCAACGTTGGGCCATTTACAATTTCTCCTTCTCACTGATCTGCCATCCATTCACACAAACTCATTCTTTCTGTCCATTCTAGCTCTGTACAACGTTGGGCCATTTACAATTTCTCCTTCTCACTGATCTGCCATCCATTCACACAAACTCATTCTTTCTGTCCATTCTAGCTCTGTACAACGTTGGGCCATTTACAATTTCTCCTTCTCACTGATCTGCCATCCATTCACACAAACTCATTCTTTCTGTCCATTCTAGCTCTGAGCAACGTTGGGCCATTTACAATTTCTCCTTCTCACTGATCTGCCATCCATTCACACAAACTCATTCTTTCTGTCCATTCTAGCTCTGTACAACGTTGCGCTATTTGAATTTCCCCTTGTTTTTTCTCTGCCATCCATTCACATAAACTCATTCTTTCTGTCCATTATGGCTCTGAGCAATGTTGGGCCATTTACAATTCCTCTTTGTCACTATTCTGTCATCCATTCTCACAAACTCATTAGGTAATTTCCTATTCTTTTCCACCTCTTTTCCTTCAATACATTCAGTGTATATTAAAATTTTCCTTTCCTCACAACGTATCGCAGTAATTACAGTTGTTTCTTTTATGTAAATTTCTGAGTTCTTCTTTTCGATGCCTCCAACACAAGAGTGATTATGGCTCTCCATATCTTTACTTTCTGTTTTTTTTCCAACGTGCAACATCCAAGATAAGTATGGAAACTTTCTTAATCAACTTTTTGGTAAAAAAAGAAGTTGCAAAATTCAGGACTTTATAATGAAATGCTACTTTTAAATATTGATATCAATTGGATGATTTTCATTATTCAATTATACGCCACTTACATAGGTTACTAGATGTTCCTCTCTACTTCTATTGCCTTCAATATGACCTGTGAGTGTAAAATTTTCCTAACCCTTTTTCCTCACTAAGTGGCCAAGAAATGTTAACTCTTTCTGATTCTAAATATAAGTAATCTTTTCATTCCATCTTCCTCATTGCTTACATGCTTCGTCCATGGTATTCTCAGTATCCTTATGTAGAACCACATCTCTGTAGCTTTATGTATTTATCTATGTGGACATTGCCCAGCATTCACCGCCATATTGGACGATTAGTATTACATAGCTTTTTAGCATTCATTTCTTTGTTTCTAAAGATATTTTACTTTTAATTCTTTGTTCAAGATTTCGAAGGCGTCTTTTCCGCATTCCAGTCAACAATGGTGGAAAATAAAAATTATTTTTAAGAAGAGGGAAAATTTTGCCCTTATTGGGTACCAAAATGCACAAATGTAAATGTTTTCTTAGGTAAATATTAAATGATTAACCTTTTGAATTCCTACGATTTTGTACCAAGTTCATGCCATCTGGAACAGTTATTTTGGTGGGAATTTTTCAACTGATACTTTTATGAGACTATGATTGGGACACCCATATATAAGTGTGTGATTTTATCTTAACTGCTTCGTGTTTTATGACCAGAAATAATGTCTGTGAAATGTGAGTATTCGACGCGACCACCCACTTAGAAAAAGAGAATAAAATACTAGATTTATAAATGAAATTTTTTTGGACCAAATGACAACCAACCGGGTGTTAAGGATTTCCGGTTGCGGGTCTATATTACAGTTGAGATTGAGGAGGGTTCTCGACCGCCCTTAGCGGTGGACTCACTGTACATCGAAGTTGTGACAGGCTGCCGTTAACGGGTGAAGACAGACTGTTGATGCAATACTGTTGCCCTCCGTTAGTGTTGCCAGCTGCGCGTCGTAATGTTGAGAGAGGATATAAGGAGGATCGGTATTTTCGTTAGTTGAAAGGAAAAACTGATTTGTTAGTCTGAGAAGTGGTAGAAATTGTTCCCAAGTATCACCTCTGTGCTTACCTATCCAGACCGTGCATGTGATGTCTCTTGAATAAACAAAGAAATATGTTGGAGACATAGTTCGTGTTTTCATTTCTCGCTGTGGCGTATATTTTCCCCTTCTGTTTCCTTGTGAGCGTGCAATAAGCTATTCACAGTATTTTTTTTTTGTGCACGAGCGAGAATAGTGACGCGATGTGGAGTAGTCATTTTGCTGTCGGTGAAAAGCTAAGAGAGGGCCTCGTTGTATGTTTAAACTGTTTCAAATAAATGTTTCACCGGGGAATTTTTTTTTTATGTAAGTTTAGTAAACAATATCAAACTATTTGTGCTGTGGAAAAAACAAAATGAAAAGTAATAAGCGTTTTGTTCTCAATCAACAGGCTCATCGGGGTAAATTTGAAAGGAAGTAATTTAATTTTTGTTAAATATCGGTATCTCTCTATGCAATGCAGTAGAGCTACAAAGACACAAAGGGGTTACAGGGAGTGGAAGAATTAGAAATAGAAACATTAATAATGAGCGGGAAGAGGAAAGAGTAATCTGGAAGACAGTAAATAGCGATTGACATTGCATTTAAATTTTTGCAGATTAAAGTTTACTGGAAAGCATGGAGTCCGAAGTGAGTTCCACAAACGAGAAGTGCGTGAAAAGAAACTGCTAGCATAGAATTTACGGTTACATCTAACCAGCTTAACTGCAAATTGATGATCTCTCGATGCCAGTCTAGTACTGCGCTTAAACTCCATAATTCTAGGTACCATAGCAATGAGCTCATCCAAAAATCAGCATGAAAGTATTTATGGAATACGTTTATGTGAAACTAGATGGCCACACAACGGAGATTTTGTTAGTGACAATCACAGGATTATTTATGCAAGCGGAGAGAAAAACGATAAAGGAATAAGATTAATACTGAGATCAAGAATTCAAGAAATGCGTTTTGGGATACTACCAATAATCCGAATTCTGATAGTAAAAACTGAAAGTAAAGCTTTTAAACGTAGCTATCGTAAGAGTGTATGCACCGACAGTTCAAAGTACGGAAGAAGAAATCGAATTTTTCTACTCCATGCTAGACAACGCCAAAGCTCATTGCAAATCCCAAGAATTCATAATTATCATGGGACACATGAACGCCAAAGTAGGCAGGGAGAGGGCAGGGGATATAGCTGGAAAATTCGAACTAGGAACCCGCAACGAAACTAGAGAAAAATGGATCCAAAGGTGCACACTCATTGACCAGGTAACACATGGTTTCCAAGAACATCCGAAACGATTCTGGACATGGAGGAGCCCAGGAGGAGAGACTAAAAATCAAATTGACCACAAAACTATCAACAAAAGATTCAGGAATGCAATGGTTCCCTGCAAAACCTACCCAAGTGTTGACTGTGGAAGGGACCATCACCCTCTTATATGTAAACTAGGAATGAAACTACGGAAACTGAAGAAGCCTAACGCAGCATTCAAATTGCAATACAACAAACTCTTGAGCGATCTGAACCTGAAGGAAAAATCTATGGACCAATGTGAAAAGAAGATACGAGGGACACAGTGCAAATGGAAACTCGAAATGGGACGCACTAAGAGAAGATTTAGTAACATCAGCAAACAATATCATCACAAAGAAGAATGGACGAAGAAGAAAAAACGAATGGAGGACTGATGAGATTCTCGACATGATACAAAGGAGACACTAAACTCTACAAAGATACGGTACGGAATACAGAAAACTACACAACGAAATAAGGACCAAATGCAGGCAGGATAAAGAAGAGTGGTTAAACAAAATATGTTTAGAAATAGAGAGATTGAGTAGCACCAACAAAAATAGAACGGCATAATTAACAAGACAGAAGACATGCTCGTCAACAGGCTGCATAAAACCCAAGGAGAAATAGAAGCTGCACTAGCCAAATTGAACAAAAAAAAACAAACAAAACAAGTCGGCAGGGCCAGAAAAAAGTTGTAACAGAAATGCTGATAGCCTTAGAGGATTTTGGCATAGAGGACATTGCAGATATAATAAATGAAATCTACAATAGTAGTGATATACTGGAAGATCTCAAAAGATCTGTTTCCATAACACTGCTTAAGAAACCAGGCACAAATGAATGTGAACTCCATCGAACAATCAGCCTGATGAGTCACATAACATAATAACTAGCGAAGGAGAGTGAGAAGAAGGGATTAAGGATAAAATACAAGAAACCAGAATGCATGGTCATCAAAAAGATGCGATTTACAGGTCGGGGACACTAAAATCAAGCAGGTGCGAAAATTTAGTGTTCTGACAGAGGATGGTAAGTGCGACGCTGAGATCCGACGGCGCAATGGGATGGCCAAAGACGCATTCCAAAAGCTAGGCAGAGTATTACGAGACAGGAAGATTCCGTTAGTGTTATGGGACCTACCTTTATGGACTAAATGGACTCGTTCTATTACTATATATACGGGGAGATTATCACTGTCTATAGTTGACCAGCAGTCTCTGACTGTGTACGTCTTCTGTGTACGACTTCTGTCGAACTCTCTGCTTTGGCAGAAAGGAACCCGGACGAAGCTTTGCCGAAGGGCAAGGTTTCGTCCGGGGAGGTAGACAGGCCCTGAACCCGTCTAGGCGGGTTTAAAGGGTATATTTTTGGCCGAGCCTACGGGCTCGGAGAAACCCACATTAAACTCGGCCTTGTGCCACTACATTCCTCGTGGGGGGACTGTTAAATATTGCTGTCTATAGTTACAGCTAAACAGTCGAATTCTCTGCCTTCGGGTAGAGAAGAACCCGGATGAGGCTCCGCCGAAGGGCAGAGTCTCGTTCAGTGATGTTGACTGCCCCTGAACCCGTTTATGCGGGTTCAAACAGGGATTATTTTTGGCCGAGCCTACGGGCTCAGAGATCCCACGTTAAACCGGCCTTGTGCCACATGTAACCCACGTGGTGGGGGTAACTAAATATCGCTGTCTATAGTTGACTACTGTACTTTGCCGTCAGTCGGACGTGCAACACTTTTGTATTCGTTCTTTTTGTTAATAATATGTTTTCACTAAATTGCTGAGTTCGAGTTTTCTTTGGGACCTATTCTGGGTCCACAACAGTTAGTAACAAAGAAAAGAGTACTGAACTGCTACGTGATATCTGTCCTCCTTTTCGGCAGCGGATGTTGGAAATCTCCACAACGATGAAGAAGAGACACGAGGCAACAGAGATATGGTTCTACAGAAGGATGCTAAAGATACCATGGACCAAACATGTGAGCAAGGATGAGGATTTGGAGAGGGTGCAAACAAGGAACAAGCGTATACTTAACATCAGAAAGAAACAGCTGAAATTTCTGGGACACGTAATGAGAAAGGAGGGCTTGGAGAATCTGATACTCACAGGGTGGATATAGGGAAAGTGTGACAAGGTTCTCCTTGTCATCGTGTGACATACTTAGCGGGTTTAAGCAAGGGGATGACAGAACAGGGTCTGGGAGAAGTAGCAAAAGGACAAAAGAATAAGGGAAAGTGGAGAGCCATGATCGCCTACGTCTTGAAGGGACACGGTACATAAAAGAAAACTAGATTGGCAGTTAGGTCTCATCATTTTAAAGTTGAAATTACTAGATGTAACCATAAATTCTATGCTAACAGTTTATTCTATCGCACTTCTCGCTTGTGGAACTCTCTTTTTTCTGGCCTCTTACCCCTCAGTCAACTTTGATCTTCAAAAATTAAATATGATGCCAATCATTATCTTCTGTTTTCTTAATTACTGTTCTTTTATTATTCTATCTACTTAATAGTGATTTTCTCCTCATATTCTCTAACACTCAGTAACCCATTGCGTTATAGTGGCTTTATTACCGTGTGTGGGATGGAATGATTAAAAAACAGAACAGTGAGTGGGAAGGATAGAAAGAAAATGAGAAGAATTTAAAAGGAATTGTAAAACAATCCTAAACAGGAAAAAAAAGATAAACCTCTACTGCTGTTCAAAAAAAACAAAAACGGAGAAGGAGTGTGAACCGGGCGATAAGAGAATTTATCTAGCTAAACAAGATAGGAAACTGTGGAGAGCCATGATCATAAACGTTCTGAAGGGACACGACATATAGAATAAGATTGGACTAAAAAGAGTCAGTGTTCAAGATTTATTTGGGCAATAAGGCTTCAGTTTATAATTTTTGTGTCTTTCTAAGTGTGTACGCCAAAATAAAAGCATACCGCTTATTCGCGGACTCGGTTATCAACCCCCTCGGCTCCAGACGTAAAAAAAATTCATAGTTTTAATTAATCCGAAAACGAGAAAGTGATAATGCTGGCAATCTGGAATGGTAAAAGAGAAATGAAAATTCTAGAACATGGACTTGGAAGGATACTAAGGCGACAAATAATTATTGGAGCTACGAAGGATAGGAAGTTGTGGAGAGCTATAGTCATCCACGTTCCGAAGAACAACAACAAGAAATTTGCCGTGATTTTTAGCTAGCTATACTGTATTAACGTTTATGGCGTCCCTCATAAATTTGTTTTTACTTTGAATTTGGTATTTTTGGCGATAACTCATATTCTTGAACTCATTTTTGTCAGTTTTTTTGAACAGCAACGCAAATAGTTATATGAGACCATTTTATTAAAAAAAAATATCGTATTGTAGTGTTCATTTGTAAATATAAATAAGACAAAAGATTACTATAAATGTTTTCAGTTTCTTAACATTTTCTGGTCTACAGGGTGCGATAGGTAAATTGTCTATATTTCATATTTTTAATTTCGCGCATGCGCGTTGGTTTTTTTTATTTTGTTGGCTGCACAATATAGTAGAGTCAGTTGGGCACCGTTTGAATGAGAAAGAACACCCTGACGCAATTCTCTTCGCAAGAAATTTGGAAACAGCTTGCTGTATTGCTTGGCATTCGCACCGGAATCCCCAATACCAACATTTCAGAGTGTTTGGTTGTCAATCTGAGGACACTGCGGAAAGAGTTGGATGAGTCTAATAGTGATTACGAAGGTACAGCGGCTCGGAAAACTCATGCTGATCATTCGGATAAGAAAAGAACTCCCAAATTTGTTGGTGAGAGACTCAGACTCAACATGGAGGCCTGCATCTAGTTCCTTGAAGAGGTAATGCTTTCCTTGTCAAGAGGGTGGCTGCTGGAAGACTCTATGTCTGGCAACAGGATTCTGCAGCATGACACATAAGCTGGAGAAACCAATCATGGCTCTCAGACAATTTCTGCGACCCCAACACCCATTAGATAAGGCCACCTAACTCCTAAGACTGCTACTCCCTTGATTATTATGTGCGGGGCACAGTTAAGCGAGAGACCAACAAAACTCCTTGTAACAGCAAAGATGAACTGAACTAACTTAAACAAGGAGACTGTCCCAAAAAGTCGCAGGAAATTCCGAAGTCGTTTAGAGGCCGTGGTTGACGCCAATGGTGATTTCATTGAATAAATTTACTCTTTAGTATTTCAAGATATGTTGTTGCAATTTTGTTAAGTGTTAAGTATATCTGTTAATAGTGTGTTTTTCCTTTTTGCGTACGTGAGACGACAATTTATCCATCGCACCCCCATATATATATATATCTATATCTATATCTATCTATCTATATATATATATATATATATATATATATATATATATAT
Source organism: Acanthosepion lycidas (assembly GCA_963932145.1). Classification (NCBI taxonomy): domain Eukaryota; kingdom Metazoa; phylum Mollusca; class Cephalopoda; order Sepiida; family Sepiidae; genus Acanthosepion; species Acanthosepion lycidas. Next base: position 79,114,856 of record OZ010572.1, on the reverse strand, counting down.
ATATATATATAGATAGATAGATATAGATATACAGAAATATAGTTTTAAAGTGTGCTATATTTATGGGATAAAGTACTCAATATCAGACAGAGCGTATGTAAATATAAATATAAAAGTGAACATTGAAGTCAACACTCAAGCACTTTCGGATATTCTTTTAGCCATTATCAAGGGCGATTTTTATTTTTATTTGTAACAGAATGTGTGAGTTTTTATGCGTGTTTGAAGTTATGGGAATATTTTATTTTCCCAACACGGTTAGCACATTTTGGCCGTGTTCGTAGTTACTGTTACTGAGTTTAGGCTTTTCCTTTTTTATTATTAGGACTTCCGCTTTTCCAATCATTTGTTTACATGTGGATGAGGCTAATATACTTGTATTTTCTAGTAGTATGTTTCGGATGGAACTCAGTAGGCCTTCGTGTGTGTTTAAATGAACTTTAATCGCAGTACCTTGTCAGTCGTCCTTAACAAAAATATTATATATATATATATATATATATATATATATGATACAAATATAAAGTTTGTCATCTAGTTGATTGATATTAGCTTCTGCATCCCGACTCAATTCGTTGATTGGCCACCCAGTAATCCCTCCGTCCACTCGTTAGGGGATATCAGCAATATATTGATCAAAACTGTGTGGTAACATTATTCAAGCCATGCGTTCAACCATGAAATGGACTGTCGCCTGTCATTATTAACTTCAGTGCCCATTTTTTGGAGTGTATCCAATGACATGAAAAATTTTCAGGAACCGTTTCTATAAAGACAGGTAAACTTTAGGAAACTTTTGTACTTATTTTCTTTTCAATCTGAGAATGGAAACAAAACGCTTTATGGAATCAAAAATAATTAAATAATTTTGATCATTTAATAGAAAACATTTATTTATTAAGATATTTTCAAATTGAAATTCTGTTCTCATATTTCTGTTCAGAAGTATGATGCTTTTTTTTAATCTAGTCTCAACTATGTTATGGTTTCTTAGCCAAATTCGAACTGAATTGCTGCAAGTCCCAAAGATTTAATAGACGACCTATCAAATTTAAAACTACATAATTTTTGACACATTTTTAACGTCAAGGCGAAATTTTTGTCAGAATAAATTATGTTAATCAAAGAAAACCCCCTTTCAGTCCCCGAAAAACTTAAAGCAATGATATTAATTAGATTTTTAGTTATATATCGGTTATTAAGATATAAGGTTATTTTCAACAACTGGTTCGCTAAACTTTTATGATTTTAAGAATCGACGTGCGAATTCGTGCGAACAGGTAGGAAGCGATTCTGTTTTTTGTGGAGCTGTCCTCAGGTTTTGGTCCTCTGATCAGTGAACGAGCGTAAAATATCATTGCTACCCGTGTTATAAACCCACTATTTTAATTGCGAATATTTTCAAAATCTGATGCGAGGCTCTGGGCAATTTCAGCGAATCATCCAATTATCCAAGTTGACAAGATGGGTACAGTGAAACAAAAATTAAACGGACACTTACCTTTACAGATCGTCGATGGAAGAGGCCACAGGTCAGCATCAAAGACAGAAAAATTGTTTCTTTATTTTCTTTATTTTATGAGGGGCATTAATCGTAGGACCGGTTTTAGGAGATAGATAGATAGATAGATAGAGATATATATATATATATATATATATATATATATATATATATATATATAGAGAGAGAGAGAGAGAGAGAGAGAGAGAGAGATAGAGAGAGAGATAGAGAGAGAGCGAATAGGGGACTCATGTCAACTAGTTAGTCTCATTGCCACGTGGTGCCTTGCCTCCCTTGGGAATCTGAGTGCGGCGAGGCATCTTGATCCTCTTGCAGTCGTCTGAGTGTCTTCGAGACTTTTTCGACACATCAAAAGTTAAAAAAGACAATCCATTATTCTGATAATTCCACGTCTACGGTGTTCAAACCATACAATTCAGTCCGAGTCATCAAAGCTATGACCAGTACTTTGTCATTCTTAGCCAACCTACATATTCTGTAATAATTTGATCTTTGTTTTAAAAAAAAGCTGTTTGTTAAAAAAATAAAAAAATTATTCCCAATTTTTATTAAAAAATATAACTCAACAATTTTGTATCGTGCATTTTATTTTAAAAAATGTAAAAAGGCGATTCGAAACGCACAAAACCCTTTGTGCAGTCCATGGAAAAAGTATCATGAATGATTGCGCATGTCTACAATGGTATGACAAATTTCACGTAACTCCGCTGTCATGCTAATCACCTGAGGTTGATAACAATCCACTATAGACGTACTTGAGAAAAAGCAATGTTATACAATGCAAGAAATCACTATAATACTCAGAATATCCAGATCAAGCTTTGAAAATCATTTTAACTAGTTTGGCTATATTAGTAGAATTAATGTGTGACTTCCGCAAAAGTCAAACGAACAAAGAGCACTGTATTCCCGTGTAGAATTTGCTATGTAATAAAATGAGATGGTCGAACACAGCATATAATCAAACTCAAACTTTACATATTAGCAGTTATTAAAACACAGCTTTATTAGGTAAGAATTAATGGTTTCTTTGTTAATATAAAATAATAATTTTCATGAATAATCAAAAGAAAGATTTAAAAATACACTGACGTGCCAAAAGTCACGGATAAAATAGCATGTAAATTTAATGGTTGGTGGAGCCGCAATACTTCTACGTCATAGAAATGTCTAAACCTATATCATTTTTAGTCTGTTGAGTCTTTGTGAACACCGGTAAAATTCCTCATTGCAAGGGGATTGGAATTATGGAAGTTTGAAGAGGCATGATAGTGCGTCCTACACAGATAATTTGGGGAACATTTGATATCTATCGATCTACGGTGTTACTTTGTGTACAGACAATACCTGATATAAGGCGCAGTGAATAACCACAGGTACTTAATGATCGTGACCAGAGGTATCTCGTCAGATTTGTCTACGGCAACAGACACTAGCCCAGATCAAATCTACATCGGGTTCCAGGCGCATATCCAGCAAGTCACTTAAGTCTTTAAGTTCCATGAGAGATGGAAGACCCATCATGGTTCTCTTGTTAACAGCCCGATACCAGAAAATAGGATCTTATTTGGGCCTATAATATCGTTTACCGGAGCCTGGAGGACTGGCAACAAGAACTTTTTTTTGACAATGGTGTTCGCCTTGTACAACGCTCTAGCGCCACTCGACGTTGAAGGTTACAGATTAAAAGATACAGCTTATGCGGATATGTGTGGAAAATAAAGTTTAACCCTAGACTTGAACAGGTTAAGATTATAATAATCGGGGAAGCAGCCTCACGGCAATCGGTTCCACAAGGCAGTAGTTTATGGGAAAAAGCTGCCTGAGTGGAACTTACATCTCCCTAGGGGAATATGAATAGAATGAAGCTTGTTCGCGATAATGTGAGTGGCATGGTGGGTCTTAGCCGTATAGGTTAGAACTGGTGGAACTAAGCAGTGTAGTTCATTTGAACACTCATCATGGAAATAGCGATAGAGCGGCGAGAGGCTTGCGACGATTCGTTTGTAAGAAAGGGGTTGAAGAGTAGAAAATAATTCGTCGCCTACAAGGACGCGGAGACTCTTTTGGACTCTATCGAAAGTGGAAACTGAAGACTGGGCAGCTCCGGTCCATATATGGCAGCAATGCTCCATTTTCTAGCTCTTGTAAAGTTAGAGGATAGAAGGAGGAATGAGGTACTTGCTGGAACGGTATAGGGAACAGACCATTTTTGAAGCATCTTTAGCAATGGATCGTATGTACGAGTTTCACTTAAGATCTGCGTTGAGTTTAAGTCCCAATAAGGGCTCAAGGCACGGGGCTTCCATGAGGGAATATCCGTTCATCAACGATTGGTGAAAGTAATTTTTCGGGAAAATAGGTTTTGAAGTCCAGTAGCTGTTATTGCTCTTTCCAGTATTGGCTGGGTTTTCCTTACTAACCTTTTATTTGAAGTAGTGTGGAACATCAACATCTTTATTATGTCATGATTTTCTCTTTAAGTTCCATGTGATATTCATTTTAGCTTTTCCTGCTGTTGAATGTCCTCTATTATTTGGTACAGCTCTTTGTGATTATGTGGCGCCTGTGCACAAGCTTTGTGTGGCCAATACCCATAGTCTTCACTCGTTAAAAGCCATTTTAAACATTGATCTGAAAAAGTAGTTGTATAAGGCTGGCAGTTTAGATATTTGTGAACGGATTTGGCATCATGCATGACATTCATATTTAAGAACATAACTCGAGTTTCCAGCCTATTCTACTTTTAATTTCCTTTTCTGCTGTATTAAATTTTCTATAACTGATCCATAGGCCGAGCTATTTGAAGTGTTTGGTATTCCACCTCCTGAATTTTTATGATGGATTCAGGGTAGGTGCCATCAATGCTTTCATTCCAAGTCCAGATCATAGTTTATGTTTTGTAAAAGATTATCTTGATTCCTATTTTTTGGAACACCTGGCAGAAGATGTCGGTCATTTATAGGATGTGAAAAGAGAAAGGTTACAGAAGGTTACTTTTAAGATAATCTGACAGCTATTGAAATGACAGTCCGCAATATATCAGTAGAGGTCTTTCATCCACTTGTGGAATCGATGCTAGGTCGTCGTAGGGCTAAAAGAAGACCTATGCGATACGAAGCATTTCTTTTATGACTTTTGGCACGTCAGTGTAATATTGTGCGTTATTAGATTATCAACAATATATGTGCCGAAGTGTAATTTTAATGGTCGCATATCAAATGTAGTATATTCAAGCTGTTCAATAGTTTGTGCGTAACGACAGTTGCAGAAGAAAACTAGGTGTATTATAGTTTCAGTCTTCATTTTTATTTGGCAGTAGAATGAAGGAAGTTGGAAAAAACGTGCATAGAATAAGGTACGAAGTTTTCTAATTTCAAACCTGATCATTTCCAGCATTAGGAGGTGTAACACATCTCGGTGAACACTTCAAAACCTGAATCTACTGGCCGCATTTATAGGTATGTTTATTTTCCAGATCTGTATGACTATTATGAAAGTGAATCCTTAGTCACATGAATCAGCGACGCGCTGTGTCTATTATGAATTACTTTATACGACACGTCCTTTGATCACGTCATCCATGGCACTATCTGATTAAAACCAGGTTGCTGCATAGATTACAACAAGCAATTAAAGATTTAAATTAGATATGCTTCTGCAGTAACAATAGAATAGTATTTATCTGGTTATGTTTATTTTTGCATGCAAAATAAGCTCTAGTTAGTGCATAACATTCAATTGACTTCTGCACTACAGCGTAGGTTAGGTTTTGAGGAGAAAGGGAGCGCTTTCGAGCATTATTGAAAGGTTTATTGTCTTTTTTTTTGTCAATCGACGCTGTTTACTAATGTCCCAGAGTAACAGCCCGCGTAGTTGGGATGTAAAGAAACTAAAATTGAGAAAAAAGAAATAATAGTATTTAATAATGATTTAAATCTGAAATGCCTTTATTTGATGAAGAATAGTATCTAAAACACGTTTTTTTAATTGAGTCTTCCTTTTAAATCAGCGTGTGTTTTTGTCCTTTCACTAAAAATGAAAAGAAAGCTGACCAAGGCAAAAGATAATCCGAAGACTAGATTTATGGCTTGTTCTGATTATTTTTAGAATGCTTTTCAATTTCTTCATTGTGCGTGCGAGAGGGAAACAAATATTGCGGCGACGACAGGGTTGAGTTTTGAAATCATGAAGAGCACATTTAGTATTTTGCCTTATATAAATAAAACAATACAACTGGCTTTGCAAATGTGTGTTGTCGAGAGATAAGTTTTGCTAAAGAATAAATATACGATTAGGTTTTAAAAATGCATTTTTATAGGTTGGGATAAATTTTGCTTCATTAAGGAAAGTTTGCGTCATTTTCCTAGGAATGGAACCAGAAATTTTTTTTTGTTTGATTTGTGTTCAGAACAGAAATTATCGATGAATTTTTCAACAACTCATAAACCGGAATTAGGCCAATAAATTTTAAAAATCAAACTAGTAGCACCAATTCTGAAAAGAAAGATGATGGGGACGTACTTAAAAATGAGGCTTAATTGTATATAATGATAATATTAGCCATTTCCTTATAAGGAAACACTCGGCATTCATTGACTGAATTGCTTCTGAAACTAGTGGTTGGAATTTATAAAATCTTTCTATTAAAACAATTTCTCAGGATGATAGTTTTCTCAAGTTCACTAACTGTTGTGATGTTAACGAACATTTAATACTCGTTGTAGTAGAGACTTTGTAATCGCAGATACAACTATAGTACGCCGTTGAACAATACTGGTGTTAGACGCCTTCGAATAGCACTCGCACTAATAATACTTGCTCGATATTACTCACTAGAAAATTAACCCGTATAGAGACCCGAATAGAGAAATAGTATAGTGAATAGTAGAGAATAGCGATCCGTATAATAATAAAGGATAGAGTAGAAATAGCCATCCGAATAATAATAGAGGATAGAGTAGAAATAGTGATCGTTTAGATAACACGCTACTTTCTACTTATGCGTTTCTCTCATGGTCATGTGATCCACTTAATTCAATAATGGAATCGCCTGTATTTGCTGACTGGCGATCTATGTTCAAACTCAAGTGTCGGCAGGGACACTTTATTCTTATGGCTTTTTCATAGGGATTTCCTTCCTAAAATATTGGTTGAAGTAGCGTAGGACGTCAAAATCAGGATTACGGTATTATTTTGTCTTCAGGTTATAAGAAAAATTCGGATAAGGTAAAAGATGAAAATGAAAAAAAAAAGCTGAATGAATAAAACATAGTGAGAGTGTGTCGAAAAGGAGAAAGAAATAAAGAAGTAAATAAAGCAAAATAAAAAAAAACCGAAGAGATGGAGAAAAAAGAAATTTCTTTCTTTCTTTGTTTATAAAGAGATAAAAGAAGTGAAATAAAAATTGAATAAAGAAGGCAGATGGAACTAAAGAAAGAAAGAGAAAGTGGGATAATGAGAGAGAGAGAGAGAGAGAGAGAGAGAGAGAGAGAGAGAAAAAAAATGTTTAAATAAAAGAAAAGGATGAAAGGAAGAAACAGTGCTACGGAGTGTAATTTGGAGAAAGAATCAGGAAAATAGAAATCGTACCTACCGGAAACCGAGAGGCGAGGCGGTCGGACGGAGAAAATGGGAAGGTGTATAGGGAGGGAATAAATACCTATCAGTATCGAACACTGGTGGAAGGCATCGAGGTATTCGTGGGTAACGGTGGAGAGTATAAAGGAAAAGCCAAAAGAGGGATGGAGATATTTCTTAGATATTTTTTTTTCTTTTTTTTCCGATAGGTAATCAGCTGAAAGAAAAAGATAGCAGAAAGAAGACTGTCGAAAATGAAAAGGAAAATGAAGGAGACAAAGACGAAACCGTGGACGAAAATGGATCAAATGACAGGAATTCTTTTCCTTTTTGCAACTTATGTTAAGTCAAGGATTTACACTTCTGAGTTTTCCAGAACATGAAAACGGGCAAATAAAGAAGACGAGAAGAAATGCTAAAATAAAGACGTAGAGGAAGAAAAAAAAAAAAAAAAAAAAAAAAAAAACAAGCGAGAAGAAAAAGATATAAACAAGGAAGTAAAAAGAAAAATATAGCGATGAAATCGAAGAGAAACCGTTATTTACCCGACATATAACCGCATAGTAAATCAGGACTGATATAAATGATTAATACCAGAAAATAGATATTCGCACGTATAAGCCGATACGTCGGAAAATAGAGCATTGTTGGCTAAAAATTGGAAGGTTACTTCATGAATGATGCATTTACATTGCTATTCACAGCCACCTTTTAGTATTTAGCAAAATACTTATAAAATCTGCGGAGCCATTTTTGCAAAAAATGTTAAAAAATGACGAATATTTTTTTTATTATTCAATATATTATTTAGAATTTGAATCATTTCCTTTCTTGTTTTACTCACTAAGTTTCAACCAGTGCTTTCTCCATCTGTTCACAAAGAAAAGCACTAGACTGAATAATTCGTCTCATTATGAGAGTATGTAATCCGCGAAATCCAGAAAATAGTCTTCAAAGGGAGAAAGGAGAAAATTGTTGATCGATATTGCGATTATCTTCGTTCAGAAGTATCTAAACTATCAGCTGTATACAATCGCATTCTAAGAGCATCAATTAAAAATGGCTTCCGTCGAATGAATCAGATAGGTCTTTCGGGAATCCACAGAAGTGGCGTACAGAAACGGAAACAAAGAACTGTACCAAAATAACGAAAAACCATGTCCCTTGAGGATTAAAAAAAAACCTTTAATTTTTCTTCTGGGATTAAAAAAGAATTCTTTATCACCAAAATATTTTACTGCACAACGTTAGCGGGAATAACTGAATTATTGGCTTTGGGAGAAGTCTTACTTTATAGTCTCCTGGTATTCAGATTAATAGTGGTCTATATAAAACAAGGCCATGGTTCGATAATTGTAGAGAAGAAAGTCCTCCATTTTACAATCGCGAGACAATAATTACGATCATTTCTTATGCAGTAAATTGTAGAATAATCAAAAACTATGAATTTTATCCTTTTACTATTAAAGGTTCAGGAAGGAGAAAAATACGGCTGTCACTAGGTCTATTTAAATCGACAAGGCTTAGCACAAGAAAAAAAACCAATGTATTCTTTTTTTGAAAAGATGAAGATATTCAGTACTAGTAAAACAAGTAAAATATATTTTAAAATTTTGTAGAGGGGTAAAAATTTCAGTGCTTTATGAATCAAATCTACCTTTCTGTGCATTTGACAATCATAATAAAGATAATATGCGCTCCAACATGGTTTGAAATTGGGTATCCCATTGTAGGGGAAACCACTGTCTCCTCAGCCCTGTGTCTTAGGCAGGTAAGTCCTCAGATTAAAAAAAAAAAAAAATTGAAAGAATATACATTAATGACACCGAAATTGGAAGCTGCATTGCAATAGCGAAAGATTTTTCTTGATCATTTTACCCGAAGCAAGGCAATAAATGCACTAAGATGCAAAGAGTTACTGAGCGTGAGAGACTACGAGAAAAAAGAAAACATGATTAAGGAGAGAGAACAATGAAAACAACAAGGATTAAGAAGACAGAAGATTAATTATAGACATTTTATTTAAATGTTTGAAGAACAAACTTGACTATAAAGCAAGAAGCTGGTAAAGAGTTCCATAAGTGCAAAGTGCAAGAAAAGGAACTGTTACCATAGAACTTACGGTTACATCTTGACATTTCAATTGTAAAATGATGAGACTTTGCTGCCAATCTAGTAGCACGCTTAAATTCTTAAAGAAGAAAGTTCACCAGAAAGTTATCGTCCAAAAGTTAAGTAATGAATTAAGAAACAGTTAGAAATAGAATGTTGAATTTGTTATGGCAGTGAATGTTGGATAATCGCATCACAAAAATGAAAAAGATACTTGAGGCAACAGAGATGTGGTTCTACAGAAGGATGCTGAGAATACCATGGAATGAACATGTGAGTAACGGCGAATTTTTAAGAAAAACAGACAGAAAAAGGACACTTCTATTTAGAATCAGAAAAAAAAAACGGTTGAAATATCTAGGACTCATGATGAGGAAAGTGGGCGTGGAGAATTTGACATACACAAGATATATTGAAGGCAAAAAGAACAAAGGAAAACTTCGAATAACCTAGCTGACGTGTTTGTGAAAGTGGTTAGTAGAACAGAGATTAAGAAGAAGAAGAAAAAGAAGAAGAAAAAGAGGGGGAGGATGAGGGGAGGAGGAGGAGAAGAAGAAAAACAAAAAGGAAAATTGCGGATAGCCTAGCTGACGTGTTTTTGAAAGTGGTTAGTAGAACAGAGATTAAGAAGAAAAGAAAAAGAAGAAGAAGAGGCGGGGAGGAAGAGGAGGAAGAGAAGAAGAAGAAAAAAAAATAAGGAAAATTGCGGATAACTTAGCTGACGTGTTTGTGAAAGTGGTTAGTAGAACAGGCATTAAGGAGAAGGAGAAGGAGTAAGAAGAAGAATAAGAATAAGAAGAGGATGAGGGGGAGGAGGAGTAAGAAGAATAAGAAGAGGATGAGGGGGAGGAGGAGTAAGAAGAAGAAGAAGAAAAAGAAGAACTAATTTTGCATTATGGCATTCCCGAGACGATAAAAGAAACGGTCTCGTCATTTCAGTCAAGGGAATTTCCATAAAATCCTTTTTTTAAAGAATATAGAAAGGAAATTATAATTATTCACTAATAATTGTTTACTTTGCAAAATAAATGCTTTTCTGTTCTCTTGAAAAAGCAAAATGTTGCTTACACAAAATTATCACTTAATTTGTATAAACTGAAGCAAGAAACTTTTTATTAAGTATTGATTTGTTCTTTTACGGCTTATCAACCCTTCTTGTGTGTTATTTAAAGCAATAACATATTTTGAATTGTAAGAATAATTATTTTTGTAAGGGAACACGGTGGTCGGCTGAAAAGTTCATATGCGGTGTATCAAGGAGTGATGCTAGAACTCTGAAATTTTGCATGCATCAATTTCAACTCTTCCTATTTAGAACTGCATTGTTTATTTCCAGGTAAACTCACACCTGACTGTTCAATGAAAACTTAAAAAGTAACAAATAGCAACTTCACATCTCTAGCATCACATCTTCATAGACAGCCAATAAAATTTTCAGTGAACCCTCGTATTGCATTAACAATAGTTTGAGAATAGCAATATTTTTTCAATACCTACTACTTAATCTACAGGTGGGGAAGAAGATGCAATTATAAGCTTCCTAAAAATTTTTGCGTCTAAGTGAATAATGTAACAAACTCAACTGGAATTCGAACTCGGGACTCCAATTTCAGATTCTAAGCCGCTATCCATTACACCATCCGTACATTCGTTTTAACAGAAAAGGAAAACTAATAGTGATTTTATTGCATGAAAGCTCCACTCCTCATGTTATATAAATTCGACGCAGCAAAGCATCGCGAAAGCAAGTTGAATATTCAACAGCATGGACACACATTCCATTTATTTGTGACGTGTGCTCATATTGTTGCATATTCGTTTCTCTCCATGTAAAAATCCTGTCGTCATTATCCGTTTCTCTCCATGCAAAATTCTTTGTTTTATGAGCGGTCCCAAAATGTGAAAATATGAACAAATTCTTTGAATAAGTGATCGAATAAATAGCGAATTTTTTGGTAAGGCACAGAGTTTAACTGAAAGGAGGAATTAAGATTTTAGAAAGCCAGGAAAATTATTCAATTCCTGAATAATGACACACACAAACACATATATATTATATATATATATATATATATATATATATATATATATATATATATATATATATATATATATATATATATATATATATATATATATATATATAATCCCTTATCGCTACCACGACACTGAGTCTCATGCACGACGCAGTCTTCAGGTGCTGAGTATGAACTGACGTTTCACAATTTTGAATTATAATATATCTGGCTATCACAATGTTGATGTAGTTATATAATATGCTGGGATTATAGTTTTTTTTTTAAATTGTGAAAATTATATTAGGTAATTAAAATAAGGGTGATTTATATATGTATGTAAAAAAAGAAAATTAAAAAATTATATATTTGAGGGGGAATATTCATATTTTAATTTTTTTGACTTTATATATTTAAAGGCAGATTACTTGTTCTTATTAAAACATGAATATATATTTAACAGTAATATATTAAAAATAGACCGTAATTAGCATTATAAATAACAATTAAAAATTAACTAAAATATCGTTGTGTGTTTACACACACATACACATATATAAATATATATGTATGTATATAAGATTGAGTCATAAGTAATTTCCAAATTTTGTGTTGTTCGCATTTTATGATTCTACTTTTATGTTCGACTCTTTTTTGACAGTAAAGTTTAAAAACTTAGATGAAGTAAAATTTCACGTTCAATGATGCCACCTACTATGTTGGCCTAGCTTAACCTGAGCAGGAAGCAAACAATATAGGAGCTGAGTACACATGGGAGATCAACTATGACACCGAGGAAATAACAGCGTATATAGCTGATAACGAACGCAAACTGATAGAGTACGAATTGGGTATTTATAATACGATTATTTCGAGAATTGAAGGTGAAAGTGGAGAGCTATTCTTCCTAGACACTCCAGGTTGAACTGGCAAGGGCTATATTCTCTGTGAACGCACAAAACGCTTTTCAGGGCTACCTACTTTGAATAGTTACTTTCAGATAACCGATTTGATTGTTATTAGGCAAGTCGCTTTACGATTTTGTTATTCCTAACTTACTGGTGTTTCCTCCAAAAATCTTAGGGGAGGCGGTTGGGTATTCTCTGTAATCTGTAAACTCACAAAAGTCCTTTTCAGTGATACTTACTTTGAATTGTAACTTCGGATGACCGAAGAAAAGATATAAGAACGGGAATTGGGGATAACATTCGCTTTCCCCGAAATTACCGGGTACGTCAGCCATATATATATATATATATATATATATATGGGTGAGCATCAAAATAAAATGTGTTACTGTTGAAAGAAAGAAGATTCCACCAAATGCACTTTTAAAAGAGTGAAACAAAACAAGACAAGCTTCAAATTTTAGAGAAAATTTAATGAGTTTTCAAAAAATCTGTGAACTGATGTGATTGTGAGAGAGTCAAGGAAGGCAATCTGCCCGGGTACATAATTAGTAATTAAATAGCAAACAATGGCTACCTTGAACCTCATTACATTTTCATTAATTACAATTTATATATTTATATATATATATATATATATATATATATATATATATATATATATATATATATATATATATATATATGTGTTTATGTTTTTTAATATATTTTCTGTTTGTTGCTATTAAATTTAAAGTAATGAAAAATTGTGAAGGCGTCACGTGACCGATGAACAACCAATAAAAATCAAGAGTAGACAGGCAATCGCCTCGCCTAACAAACGCTATTTTTGTATTTTTTTTTTTACTTTTGAAACTTTTCGTAACATTTGAATTTGGATAATGTTTAACAGACAAAAAAAAATAAGTAAAAAAACAAAATAAGAAAACAACTAGGCACTTGGAAAAAATATTAGAGCGAAAAAAAAAAAATCAAATTTTCAGATACAGCTTTAAAATGATTCATCAAAAGAAAATTAATATTATTTAAAAGCAAGTGATAATTGTAATAAAAAAAATGAAAAATAGATTGAAATTATAATATAAATTAACGTAGCAATAAAAAGGTTTATAAAATTAATACGAAGAACTGGAAAGGAATCTAAAAATGAAATGCAGTTAAAGCAGAAAAGTATATATATATATATATATATATATATATATATAGGGAGAGAGATGGGACAGAGGGGAGGGAGAGGGAGGAGAGAGAGGGACAGACAGACAGATAGACAGAGACAGAACGATAGAAAAAAGACTAAAGCGGAAGAATAACAATCAATCTATCTATCTATCTATCTATCTATCTATCTATCTATCTATCTATCTATCTCTGGAATAACATATTTCATTCTCTTACCTGCATTTTTGATTTCAGTCACTTCCTATCTGCAATATAGTATCGACACCGACTAGAAGTTTATGAAGCTTTTTTTAGACTTAATTCACTTTTAGCACTGAAAACGTTATATATTAGGTTGGTGCAAATAATAACGTAATAATGTCACTTTTGACGTTAAAAAATACGTCAAAAAACGACATTATTACGTCATTATTTTTGCACCAGCCTCATATTTATTTTAATGGATAGGGGAGATGGGAGGATGTGCCTATTTTATTTCCACAATATCTATCT
>OZ010572.1:79058548-79098548 GCA_963932145.1 Acanthosepion lycidas | reverse complement strand
GTTAATAATAATAATAATAATGATAATAATTGTAGTTGGAGCCCTTGGATTGATTGGAAAAGGGTCGATAGTCTCATTGAAGGGATTCCTTTTAGCCCATAGTTTAAAGAAATAAAAAATATTGTACTCACAAGTACAGTTGATATATTACGAAGAGCTCTATGTAAAACTAGTGTGATTTTTTTTCCTTTACAAAAATGATTAGTGGAAAATATTTTGACGCCATTTCTGACCTTAGGGTCTCTGGTTGGGACCCAGAAGGAAATGGGTATACAACAGAAATCAAAGAAAAAAATGATAGTTACGAAATCAACTTGTTACCTGCATATACTTTTCTTTAAAATTTTAGCTCTTTTTGCTTAATCTACTTTGCTGTCTAATGATAATATTATGGCTGGTAGATTTGAAATTTTAGGTAGCCCCTCTCTAAAAAATGGTACGCTAACGGATTAAATGTTTTAAGCAACCTAGCTTAGTAAAGCAAAGACTTAGTAGTTTAGTAAACCAAAGACGAAACGTAGTAATTATTAAATCCAGAGGATGGCATAAAATTAACAGATAGTATCGATTACATTTGTTACAGAATTCAATTCATTGATTGCAGAATATAATCAATAAAATCATTGTTATCCGAAGTACCGCGAGTGAGAAATCACCAAACCCAGAGTTGACATTTGCATTGTAAACACTACTATTTTGTGTGCGTATATATTATATATATATAATATATATATATATATATATATATATATATATATATATATATATATCAATTATACTGAGGTCTTTTTTCTGGATCAGATTTAATATTATATATTAATAGGATCTACTTACCCACCGATATTTTAACCTGGTATATATATATATATATGAATTTAGATAAATAGATAGATAGATAGGATAGATATAAATATAGTAGAGAAAATGATTCGTTAAGATAATAAAATGGAAGGAGAGGAAAAGATAAAGCCTAACACATGGAATTTCGACTTAAGCAAACAGAAAAGAAAGAAACATTCACAGAGAATTAGAAATAAATAAAATGCACGCGAAGAAGAAAAAAAAAATGTCGAAATAAGAATTAACTTGAAAAAATAAGGAACAATGCAAAATGAATAAATCATTTTAAAAGCAAGTGAAAAAGAGAAAAAAAAACATTGAGGAAACAAAATTCGCTGAAGAGAGAGAGAGAGAGAGAGAGAGAGAGAGAGAGAGAGAGAGAGAAGAGAGAGAGAGAGAGAGAGAGAAAGAGAGAGAGAGAGAAGAGGAGAAGAGAGAGAGAGAAGAGAGAGAGAGAGAGAAAGAGAGAGAGAGAGAGAAAGAGAGAGAAAAGAGAGAGAGAAAGAGAGAGAGAGAGAGAGAGAGAGAGAGAGAGAGAGAGAGAGAGAGAGAGAGAGAGAGAGAAAACAAACAAAAAACAAATAAACAAGAATGAAACTGAAATTAAAATTGACTGAAGGTGAAATAATAGAAAAAAAAAAAAAAGAAAAAAAAGAAAGAAAAAAAAGACAAAAAAGAAAAAAAAAGAAAAAAAAAAGAAAAAAAAGAAAGAAAAAAAAAAAAGAAAAAAAAAGAAAAAAAAGAAAGAAAAAAAAAGAAAGAAAAAAAGAAAGAAAAAAAAGACAAAAAAGAAAAAAAAGAAAGAAAAAAAAAAGAAAAAGAAAGAAAAAAAAGACAAAGAAAGAAAAAAAAAAAAGAAAAAAAGACAAAAAAGAAAAAAAAGAAAAAAAAGAAAGAAAAAAAAAGAAAAAAAAAGAAAGAAAAAAAAGAAAGAAAAAAAGAAAGAAGAAAAAAAGACAAAAAAAGCAGATAACTTTAAAGAAATAAACACGATAAAAAGAACAATTAGAAACGAATGACAAAAAAAAAATAAAATAAATAAAAATAAAGGAATCAAGGTCAGAGTTCAAAGGTTGACGATTGGCTCGCAACCGGATCTTAATTCATCGATTAATTAGTAAAAATCGATATTTTTGGCAAGAAATGGATAATGAGGACCTGGGAAAATTGAAAAAAAAAAAAAAATAGATGCAAATTAAATTAATATAAAGAAAAAAATGCTGAAAAATATTCAAAAGAAAAAATAATAATAATAAAAATTGTAGCAGCAAAAGCCAAATTACTAGTAGCAATAATAAAAAATAATTAACCACATTAATAATAAAATAATATTAATAAGAAAATAATAGCCACAAAAACGTATTAATAAAAGAAACTTGAATAATATATTGAAAATAAATAAACAGAAAAATTTACCTGGTGTTATAAGATTATGTAAAAGAATAAATAGTTTTTGTTATTTTCAGTGAGAAGGAATAGAAGTCTTAGCAATAAGAAAGAATTTCTTATAACAAACATCTTTAGTAAATATAGATTGTGGAACAAATAATTTCTTATATAGAATAATATTGAAATTTAAGAAAAAATAAATGCAAAGATAATAGCAATTCTGAGAAGAATATGAATAAAATGAATAAAAATGGTAACGATTTTAATATCAAGTATATCATATCATAAATAATTCATATTAAGAAGAGTGATATCATAAAATACAATAATTTTTATTAATAATAATAACAGATGGTAGTTTTCGCTATACAATGATTACTTTTGTTTGAACTGATAATGAGTGAAAAACATATGATTTATATAGGAGCGTATTATACAATGTTTCAGACAATTTCTTTAAAGGAAAAACAAGAGATGTATCTGAAAGCGAATATAAGTAAAAAAAAAAAAAAAGCCTTGAGGGCAGTCAAGAAGATTTTAATAAATCAATTGAAGTAATATTAGTAGCAGTGTTAATTGGTGTCGAAGAAATTGTATTAGTAATATTAAAACAAATTACTGAACGTAATAAAGAGTCTATATAAAGACTGCTTGAGATATTTCAATCTACTCATAGATTAGACTAGTTGAGTTGATCTTTGACCTCTGTTAACGGACTAAATGAATTCATTTTCTGCAGAAACATATATGAACATACACAAATATATGCCTATATATACACATGCAACAATATATATATACATATACATATATATACAAACATATATATACAAACATATATATATATATATATATATATATATATATATACGCAATTATTAAAGATAAAAATATCTTTGTATGCGTATATAGAAATGTACAGACACGAATACATTCATACATAAACATATATATGCATGAAAAAATCTCTCTCTCTCTCTCCCTCTCTCTCTTTGTCACACGCACACACACATAAGTTGAAATGCGTATATTCAACAAGGGCAGGGTTTTATGTCCATATATATTTTCGCATATATATTGCACTATGTGTAAATATGTTTACATTCATGTGTGTGTATATATGTTTGTATTAACATCCGTAGGCCCATAAATATACATACACACACATAACAAACACATCTATATATATATAGTTATTACATCGACCGTTATTTTTTGTGGATACTTGTATTTGAGTAGACATCCCACTTTTATTTAAAACAGTATTTATTTCGTTTATCAGCCTACACACTCGGATAAAATAAATACGGAGCGTCTACTTAAATACGGGTATCCACTAAAAAAGTTTCAAGTAATAAAAATATGTCGGATTAAAAAATAAATTCATTATTTCTCTCTCTCGCTCTCTCTATCTCTCTCTGTTTATATATATATATATATATATATGTGTGTGTGTGTGTGTGAGTGTGTGTGTGTGTTTGGGCAGCGATCCCGTTTTTACACAAGTAAAAGACGACTGAAAAAGGTAGTGCTATTAAACTTTTTACTTATTTTTTCTCGTGTTGATTTAAGTGTTTTCTTTCCTGGACATAAGAGAAACTTACATTGAAAAATCTGTAAAAAAAAATCATCCTGGATAATGGCTAAAAGAATAGCCGAAAGCGCTCGGATATGCAGAACATTTGGACAAATTTGACACACTTTATATCCAGAAAAGGAAACACAAGGAACGCAAGAAAAATTAAATAGAAAGCTTAATCACAGTACACCTCAGTCTTTTTTTTTATTTTTTATTTTATTGAAACGTGTATATATACATTTATGCATCTATGCATACCTATGTATGTATGTATGTATGTATGTATGTATGTATGTATGTATGTATGTATGTATGTATAGTTTGAAATTTTATAAAAATGTATTGGGGAAGAGTGCAGAAAACCGGGATATAGCGTTTGTAAATATAAACGGTGTGGACATTATCATGACGATGACTTATGGCGTGAAACTACTAGTTATATATATATATATATATATATATATATATATATATATATAAAGGAAGAACAATAAGATATATAATCCGGATATATATCCGGATAGATATTTTTATTTTTACAAAATAGTGCTCAATGTAAATTTACAGAGCATTAATATTATAAATTAATTGATCTAAAATATGTTTTTTTTCGCAACACAGTTCTAACCATGTTTCATTTTTGAAACATGGTTAGAAAAAAAACATATTTTAAATCAATTAATTTATAATATATATATATATATATATATATATATAATCAAAACATAAAGTCTCTATTCATACACGCACACACACACACACACATATATATATATATATATATATATATATATATATATATATATATATATATATATATTAATGTATATTTGAGCAGCAAACTTTCTTCTAAACGTCTTTCGTTAAATGTGATTTGCAAGGAAAATTTAATTAATTTTTTATTTAGTTTTTCTACTATATATATATATATATATATATATATATATATATATATGTGTATGTGTGTTCGCGCGTGTGCGTGTGTGTTTGTGTGTGTATATATGTCTGTGTGTTTGTATTTCTTATTAATGTAAACCTTAAACTCATGAATATACATATTTGAGTAGAGCCCCTGTTTCTTTTTTAATTATTTAAACAATGCGAACCATTCGAGAGACCCCAAGAACAATATTCTCCCCGGTAATGTATATGTTTATTAATTCTTTCGAATGTGCAAGCCGGTGGACATAATTAACTATAATTAAAATAAATAAAAACAGGACGTCTATACTCAAACACGTCTATCCATAAAAATAACGTTTAGAATAATAAGAAATAATGTCGTATTATATATATATATATATATATATATATATATATATATATATATATATATATATATATATATATACCAATACCAATTATTTATCGTCTCTGAAAAATAATGAACCAATAAGAAATTATTTACACTATTTACATTGTTCGGACTGTTGTCCTCATTTCTTCAGGTATATGGGATTTCGAACTAAACCCTTTATTTCGTTCACCGGGGCAAAATGTTCGAGTTCCACGTGCCATATCTCTTCCAGATGTTTCAGTATGAATTTTACCTTTCGGTTTGAAATTCCAATCACCTGAAGAATGCCGGAGCGTACAACGGCCGGAACGTCGCGAATATGGCAACAAAGATGAGGACAACGAATAATGTAAATAGTGTAAATAATTAAAATACCCCATATCAGAAATATAGACAGATATTATATGAAATTGTTAATACTCGTCTTTCCGACGAACATGCCCATCCTTTTTGAGAATCAGAATATACTAACTTCAGCCTGAACAACTCTATTGAATGATGATAATGATTTTGGTAAAAATTTCTGGCATCAAAAATCTTTGGTCAGAATAATCAATTTTAGGATTGAACCATAAATTCCAAATTCCCCCCCCCCCAAAAAAAAACAGATGCAAAATATTGACAGTGAAATTAAACCCATCTCCTATGTTATTTCCAAAATAACATTTTCGACTCTGCATGTAGCATTAGTCTTAAACCTTTTCATGCATGAAATGTTTACATTAGAATTTGTAACGATATTTCCTTTATATAAACAACAAATACAATGTATATTCACTTTGAATTGAAAGTAAGTGATAATGATATTTTGAACAAGATTTGAAAGAAATCGTGGAAATATATAAACACGAGAATTGAAAATGTCTAACAACAGAAACTGCAAACTTTTTCTCTGTTACTTAATCAATGATTTCTCCTGCAAACATTTTGATTTGTTCAGAAAATTAAATATATTTGCCTTTTGAAAATTGAATTCTTTATTAGCCAGCCATAGAGGCTGTAATGGCGAGCTTGAACATTCTTAATCTATGCTGAAACTGAAAACTCAACTGAATACTAAATTTGTCGTCTGGGCCTCAATCTATGACTATACTATTGAGTTGAGCTGTATTGTTTAAAGTCAATACTGCTATTAATTTTCAAAATAAATAAGAGAAAACCATTGTTTTCTTTTCGTCAAATCCCAAAGATTCCAAAACTTTTATATAAAAAATGTGCAAACGAAAAGAAAAAAAAAAAAACTGGTTTATTTAAAATTAAAGTCAAAATATTTACAGGAGATAATTTAAATTTGAATTTTTTGAGACGATCAATTAAAAATAAAACGAATTCAGAATCTTTAAAACTTAAAGTCTGATTCTGCAACCCTTCATTTTTAACATTCATTTTAGCCCCCAACCATTTTTTTAAATTTTGTAACACCCTGCTTGTTATCGTAATCTTTTGTTTTATCGTCATTTGTGCTATTTCGAAAATAACGTTAAGTGTCTTTTAACACTGACAGAGACTTATGAAAATATGGTAAAAATAATACCTTACTTAATGAAATAGTTTTAAATTATATAATTAAAAAAAATCTAAAAATAATTACCTATGACAATTAAGTCTTTGTTTAAGCAAAAGTATCATGTAGAAGCTGTTGAGATTTAGGTTAAATATCTTTTTACAAATATGTAGATATTTAGCTCATATGACCTACTATGTAGATAAAACCTTTTTTTAAACATTTATTCGAGAAAATATTCATAGATGAATACAAACGAAGAAATAAATTATTACCGAATTACGAGAAGGTCCTAATATAAGTCATCACACACACACACACACACACACACACACACACACACACACACAGACACACACACACATATATATACATATCTTACTTATTATAAAACGTAGATTGTGTGTGTGTGTGTGTCTGTACGTTTATATATTGGATCGGATTTCCTACATTTTTAAACCGATTTCAACAAAACTTCACAGGACTACGTAAAATTACCTTGCAGTGGTTCTAACACCGCCAAACATTGGAAAAACACAATTGTTTTTGCACGAAATCAATTTGAAAACACGATTAAGAGGCATCGCGAGAATGAAAGGGGGACAACTCATATCGAGTTATACTTATTATAAAACCCAGGTTGTTTGTGTGTGTGTGTGTGTGTGTTCGTTTATATATGGGATCGAATTTCCTATATTTTTCAACTGATTTCAACAAAACTTCACTTTTTTGGGGGGCAGGTAGTGTTTATTATTGTCTTACACACTTTTTTCTTTATTTTTACATTCAGAATGTTTTAAAAATTCCATTTACAAGACAATTGTTTATAATAAAATTCATTTTCAATCGGTAGACTCATAACGATTGAAGGGAAGTATGTATTCACCCAAACAAGTTTCATTAAAAAGCACTATATTTTTTCATTTCTTGAAAAATGTGTGCAGAATAAATTATGGATAAACTGCCCTAAGTTCATATTTTGTAATTTTTATTTAAGTACTTCTAACTATCGCTGCCATTATCAAGAACCAATGGAATGTCTATGTGGGACTAAGAATTTCGATGTCTATATCCTGGTATTCTTTCGGAAGCTGAAAATTTGGAAATGTCGAGCGTAACGTCATGGGCAACAATGGCTGTTGCGAATGATGCCGCACAAAAAGAATGCGATTTATTTTATTTTATCTTATTTATTTAATTAGTCGTTCATTTATTTTCATTTATTTTTTTAAAACTAATATATTTACGCACATTAATTATATCATAACCACTTCAAGATATCATCATCTGTAGTGAATGATAATTTATTTAATGTGGGCTGATTATTTTACATAATAATAGCTTCGAGGGATTGGAGTCTTTCCATGCATTGTCGGTCTTTTAATTAAACAAACTTTGTAGGTTATTTCTAAACAAACTTGATATATATATATATATATATATATATATATATATATATATATATATATATATATATATGCAGAAATATAGGGATAAAGTGCTCAATATCAGAGATAAAGCGTATGTAAATATAAATATAAAAGTGAACACTCAGACTGTTTCATGCTAGACGCAATCGTCAGATCGCGAGTGTTGGATTTCTCTCGACTATTTATATATATGGGTCAGTGGTGCATTGTAGGTAATCCATTCTGACGGTTATTTTGGAGGGAGTGGCTTGTTTTCTTTATTTATTTGGGTCATTTGTTTATTTATTTATTTGGGTTACATATACATACATATATATATATATATATATATATATATATATATATATATACATACATACATATATATATATATATATATATATATGCATATATATATATACACACACACACATATATATATATATATATATATATATATATATATATATATATATATATATATATATATATATGTTCAAGCCGGTAGAGGAAAAATCAATAAATATACTGTTTAATAAACTAGCATCTGTTCAAATACGAATACCCAATAATAATGTTTAAAGTGATAAAAATCTGTCGAATTGATAAATAAAACGTCTATTATCACACACACATACACACACATCTATCTATCTATCTATCTATCTATCTATCTTTATGTGTGTGTGTGTGAATGTGTGCACGCGCGTGTTTATGTGTGTGTGTCTGTGTCCATTCACATACATATATAAATATGTATATGTATACATATATATAATAGTAGTGGTCAATATATATATATATATATATATATATATATATATATATATATATATATATATATATATATGAATTTCTAAAAGGATAGAATCCAGGTAGAGTCCAATGTCCAGGACATAAAAGGCTCAAACACTAATATATATACGTATCGCTAAAAATTACCTTGCGATTTCTGTCTGCGGTTCATATACATATTCGTATATGTATATGTGTATCTATTACGCGCACACATATACACACACATATATATCAATATATATTAATAAATATACATATTATGCCTCACGGTGAGAGATATTTATACTTATTAATATATACTTAATTGTCCTGTTTATGACATCGGGTACTATTAACAACAGGAGTATATGAGCGATATATATATATATATATATATATATATATATATATATATATATATATATATATATATATATATATATATATATATATATATATATATATATATATATATATATATATATATATATATATATATATATGTGTGTGTGTGTGTGTGTGTAATGAATTTATTAATTCACGCACACATGTTTTTGGGACGCCTGTGGACTCAGTCATCAGTAATATAAGTAAACAAAAATAAATATATGTGTGTGAGTGTAATTTTTTTAGTACAGGCATATATTACATATATGTATATATGTGTTTATTGCAGAATCTTCATATGAACCACCGTCATCAACATTGGGCAAATGAAATCTTTTAAAATATACTTTCGATGGCGCCCTATCTCTTATTTATCTATTTCAAAATGTTTTATATATATCTGTCTATATCTCTGAGATGAGGCATTATGATTACTTGCATTATTTTCATTATTCGGACTGTTATCCTCATCTGTTGATCGGAATTTCGAAACGAACTCTTTATTTCGTCCACCGTGCCATGCCTCTCCACGGTACCTCAGTTATATCTCTTTAACTCAACTCTTGAGGTTTTGGGTTCACCAGTGCTGTTGTCTGGTATTGAACTCACAACTCTTTACGTCGTCTAGTCACTGGATCTAACCGGCGTCTTTATCCACTGGACCATATATCCAAAAACTTGGAGAGTCGAAGTGAAGAAATATTAAATTACATCTAACTCACTCATGTCTTCTCTCTCCCATCTCACTTCCTCACTTCGTTAATTTACATATGCTCAATACGGCCCGGCAAAAATGTGTAAATTTCTTTTCATTTTTCGTTTCAACCTTTGGAAGTAAAGTCTGATGATCCGCAGTCTTTTAAAACGCCTGTGGGGAAATAATTTATTACATGGAACCTTAAAGTAGTCTGTTTTTATTTAATATTTATATATATATATATATATATATATATATATATATATATATATATATATATATATATATATATATATATATATTAGGTTGGTGCAAAAATAATGACGTAATAATGTCGTTTTTTGACCTTAAAAATACGTCAAAAAACGACATTATTACGTCATTATTTTTGCACCAACCTAATATATATATATATATATATATATATATATATATATATATAATCTAATTTTAAAATCTATATCATCTAATTTTGAATAAGCTCCTCTAATCATTGTAATTCATCTGAAATTTCTCAGAGCAAACGTATTTAATAATATATAACTGTTGTAACCTAGAAAGGGTTACTGAATGAGGAATAACAAAAACGGAGGTTGGAAATTAAATGGCAATCTTTATAACATCAACAAAATACAATACTCGCTAGCGGCGTGAAGTAGGCAAATCACTAGTAGTGGTGGACTAGTGTCCAATGTATTTATGAGGATTGGGACACACCCATTAGTGTTCATAGGTACGGTATATAACATAAGTGATAGCATATTTTCTTTTAGAGGTTTTTAAACACTTTTGTGATATATCAAATGATTTAAAAGAAAATATAATGCTGGTATGGATATTTAATCTATGTGTTTATTTATTTACACATGGACAATATTTTATGAATAACATTTGACAATTAATATTTGTGTACGTGTGAGTATTTTTGAAGAACGGATTTTCGTTTCAGTATTTGTCGCTGTACAACAACTCATACGTTATTACATTGATGTTTAATGCTTTTACCATTATTTTCTGTTTATTATGGGAACGTGGCCGAGTGCTTTCTAAGCATGGAACCAAGGTTCGAATCTCACTATTTTTCGTCGAGATGACTTCAAGATATCGACTGTGGGAGGCGATCCCAGCGCGCGTTACCTCTGGAAATCGCCTGAAAAACATACCACGGGTTGACCCTTGTGAGAGACGGAACTGTTAGGAGGCCGTTGATGGTTGTGTTAGCAGAAAGTCACAAGTCATCGTACTTGCCATGTTCAAGAAATCAATCCCACCAGATTATGCGCTCCCTCTCGGAAACTATAACTAAGGTCCGATCACGATGGCTACAGTGAAAACCACAAGTGTACTTTGTGAATTGAACAGGCGTCTGTAATAGGGTTTGATTAGCTGCCCTGCGAGACGCGGGTGTTCGGAAACGAGTAGCAAAAGTCCATTTTTAACCTTATTAAAATATCACGTTCCTGGTTATAAAGAAAATCGTCGCGGCTATACCTATTCATTGGGAAACCCTTCGAGACTCAACTCCCGAGAAAAATCCGGTGTCGTAGTCGCCAAGGCAGTAAGGCTGTATACAGCAGTATCCTAGCAGTTCCTGCGAGGGCGCTGGAGCCATGGTTATCTGCATTTGTCTTCTCGCTGGAACATTTTAGTGGTGGAAGCGTAAAGAATTACTGCATAGGTAACTGTCTATCTTCTATGTCTTTGGAATTAGACATATGATGAGAAGCATTTTAGATGCTGCGCCTGAAACATTATCCAGAACACAATTCCATAGTCTCTCGAAACATACAGATACCTAATTTAATCGTTATATATATATATATATATATATATATATATATATATATATATATATATATATATATATATATGAAGAAAAATATACGGAAAAAACAAACAAAAATCCTAATATGCAATTATGCTGTTTTAATGTTAATATAATGTCAACGTTGGACGTTTCAGTCTAGTAGACCATCTTCAGGACATATTCATAAAACATAATTAACATTAGACTATATTTTATTCAACATGAAAAGACAATGGACATAAGAATAGTGACTAATCAAAACAGACAACTGAAATTTTTCAAGATCAGCGTTCCGTTTCAATATGATCACGTGGGCGTCACGTGGGCATCACGTGGGCGATGTTGTGAAAACGTATTCCTAAAATATAGTATTTTGAATGAAAATGAAAAGAATTTTATTTTAATCTAAAACTTATATGTACGTTTGTCGAGCATTAATCTTGCTAGAAAAGGGGAAATATTAAAGAAGCCAGGTCTAGTATTCACCGTGCGTGAGATAGATATTATGCCTGCCTCATAAATCCGCCTAAGATTTTTATTATGAATATATTTTAAAATTTTCACAGAATCAAAATCGAAATTATGATCAGATTTAGTTGTGTGTACAACTAGAGCATTGTTTAAATTACCGAGGCGAATATCTCGTTTATGTTCGAAAACACGAGATTTTACGGACCTACATGTTTCACCCACATATATGTATGTATGTATGTATTTTAATTTAAAGCTTAAAACATTGGACAAATTAAAATATCAAACATTTTGATGCTTTTTAAAATAAAGTCACTAAAAAAATCAAACGCATAAAATACTTGGCATTTAAAAAAATGTCAAGTAATTTTTTTTATACATGTATGTATATATAACGAAAATAATCATCGTAAATAATATTCTATTATATTCTTACTTGGGCAGGTAAGCTTAATTTTGACACAGGGATTCGAATAGGTACATTTAGTAAGAATCGAACTCACTAGACAGGATCCTTCAAATGACATGGGCTATCATGGATCTGCACAACTTTTGTTGTTCTAAATAACTTTCCATTGTTTATTATTTACTTTTTGTCCATCTCCTGACATTCGTTCATTTAAAATCGTTCAGTAGGTTGTCCAATGTTTTTCTTGTTTATATATACTGCGAGTGTTATATTCTCCCGGCTTTCTTTCCCCATTATGCATCACTGACATTTCAACTGTCTCTTTCTGAATATAAATTTTCCATGTATTTTCCTTAAGACTTTCCCCTTGCTCAAATATTCTATTCATGGTTTTGTTAGCATTCGCCCACAGAACTACACATCTGTCGTCTCAAATCTTTTTTTCTTCTGTAAGGAAATTATCCAGCATTCACTTCCATATAGTGGATAAGTATTGCATAGCATTTTGCAATCTTTTCTTGGTTCTTAACGAAATGTTCCTACTTATAAGTAATTTGCTTAATTTCTGGAAGGCCTTTTCATTAAATACGCTTTTGAATTATTACACACCCCAGATTTTAAAATTTGCCATTACTTTTGTGTTGTGAGCAGAGAAATTTAACTTTCTACTCATCATTAACCGAAGGTTTTTTGTAACTTCAAGTGGATTATGGCATTTTACTAAAATCTTATAATTCTGCTTGATCCTTTTTCAATCAAGAAGTTATTGAATTAGTTAACAAGTGTCATTACGTCAGATGAATTCCGTTTTGAATGTGAGAAAAACGGAAGTAAAAGGATATAACAAAGACGTTGTTTGGTTATAGTGAGAAAAAGAAAAAAATAATAAAGAAAGAAAGAAAGAAAGGGGAGGTAGACGTATAAATGCTTCATGAGATTGAAAACCTTATTGATTTTGAATATTTGCATTTGTACACCCTTTAATTCTTTAAATAATGACCTGCATTCATATCTATGGTTGTTAGAGTTGTTGAGCTGAAATATTTAACGATACGATAGGGGAATTTCCACGAGTATTTTACAGTCGTGGAACTAGCAAGGAATTTATTCATTCATCATTATCCATCATTATCCATTATGCATCATAGGTGCAAAAATAATGTCGTTTTCTCACATAGTAACATATGTGAGAAAACGACATTATTTTTGCACCAACCTAATATATATATATACATATATATATGTGTACGTACGTATATGTGTGCGTGTGTGTGAGTGTGTGTGTGGAAGTAGTAACGGCACAGCGTTAGTATCTGAATAAATGAATAAGTATGAAACTTTTTTCAAATAATTCTTTTCACTATTATTTGATTATTATTTTAAATACTTTGTTTTAATATACATTTTTTAAAAGTATTTTTATTTTTTAATTTAACTTAAACCTTTATTTGAATAAATGTATATTAACGTTTTTTTTCATATCATTGTATTCAACATCCTTTGTTTAATTCAACATTTTTTTAAGTTATCTTGAATTATGAATTAATATTGTCAAAGTTTCCGATATACAACATTGTGAATTTGATTTAATAATTTTGATAAAGTTTTTTAAAATACATACCTGCAATATGCAAATATGCAAATTTGAGAAAGGGGGATGTCTGAAGAAAATAGGAATTATATATATATATATATATATATATATCCGATTTCTTTTTGAATTTGTAGGTCTGATGAATTGGATCGTGATTACGATTCCAACGTAATAAATTATGATCATGAAATATTAGTGTTTGAACCTTGTATATTATATTCTTACTCTGTCCTGGACATTGAGTTCTACCTGGATTCTATCCTCTTGGAAATTTATGTATGTGTGTATTTGTGTGTATATATATATATATATATATATATATATATATATATATATATATATATATATATATATATATATATATGTGAAAAGTGTGTGTATATAAATATAAATAAATATATATATATAAATATATATATATGTATAATTATTTATATATTATATGCGCGGTACTTATTAGAAAGCGCTCAATATCAGAGATAGAGCTAACATATATGGTTGGATAGATGTGAGCTTGTGACCCTGGGTTTCACGCTTTAGCGATCGTCAGACAAACTGACGATCGCTAAAGCGTGAAACCCAGGGTCACAAGCTCACATCTATCCAACCATATATATATATATATATATATATATATATATATATATATATATTAACCATTAATAGTATCTATCTATATATCTATCTATCTTAATGTATTGGGGTAGCATAGCATTTATGCATACCCTTTAAAAATTTTGGGCCGTTGGGTAAAATCGTTGAGAAATACTGCTCTATGTTAAGAAGATAGAAAGAGAAATTTGATGTATTAGTTTCAATAGCATTGTTAAGTCCGACAACAGAGTACTTACGTAATGGTAACAACAGAGGAAAGGAAATATAATTACGGTTGTTTGAAAATTAACGACCAAGCGAGGTAACAATGACAAATTCAATAAAAAACGAGAAAGTAAAACAGGGAAGACAAACAATTTAAAGGAGAATTTAAAAAACAAATAGAAAATATTGCCGACGAGAAGACCTGAATCTGAGCGCGAAAAGGCAACTAAACCAGATCCCTAAAAGTTTCTCTGGCGAGGCGGCTAGCTAGACACTGAGCAGGATCAAGAACAAGACCTGTCAAAGAGCGGCTCCTTCATATTTCAGGGTCAACGGCTACTTAGACTGGTATGCAGGTTAGGTATGCGGCTAATGATGATCCATTGAAGTCAATGACCAGGTAAAAGGATTCCCTTGGCGGAATGAATGGTCTCGAGGTTCGTAACCAAGGCTAGTTTTCAAGTTAGTGGACATCAGCTGTGATTTGACCTGGAGAGGAATAGGCTCCGTCAAGTGTACTTGACCAAGATACTATGAGTATGAATACATCTCTGTCGTTCAGCACAGATATGTGGAGTAAAGTGATCAGGTGGCCATGTTGCCCAGCAACCCTAAGACTATAATTTGTCATGTGACTGATGATGAAGATGGCGATGATTCATTCTTACTAAAATATAAATACATTCGTTAAGGTGAAAATTGAATAAGCGCAGTAAAGCTGCAGATGTCGTCCAGGTTTAGAAAACGAAAAATATATCATATATTAAAGCTGGTGTAAAAGGAAAATAAAAACTGACGCTACAGAACAGAATGGGAACAGGAATTCAGTGGGAACTGTGCAAGCGACTTGTATTCGACAATGCAAACTAATAAAATGATATGAGCATAAGGCAGAAGCTGCAATAGAATATATATATATATATATATATATATATATATATATATATATGTGTGTGTGTGTGTGTGTGTGTCCGTGTGTATGTATATATTTAGTGTAGTGGGGCAGTAGATCATTATTTAAACATATACTGTTAAATAAAACAGACAACGAATGTCAATTATGTTTGATCATGAGCCGTGGTTCATTCTAATTTTTTGTTAAAATTTTAAAGTTAATAAAATAAAAAAAAAATAAATATCTGTGAATAAAGCAATGAGATTTATAGATAAGATGTTAAATGCTAAAAGAGTGATTCGATTTTCTAAATTTTCTAAAACTTTTCAAAATAAAAATACTGCATTTTTAAGTAACAAGGTTGCCAGAGTAATGATTTTTTTCATTCTTCTTCAGTTGTTCTGCGATATTTGCATTGAAGGAAACATTGGGAACAGAATAAAAAAATGAAACATTAAACTGTTTTTCACAATATATATTACAATCTTTTATGAAATCTTACACGCACACTCACACACATATAAACACATACACACAGACATATATATATATATATATATATATATATATATATATATATATATATGTGTGTGTGTGTGTGTGTGCATATGTGTGTGTGTCTTTGGATCAAATATAGATTAAATATGTATCGGAATTCGACAGAATGATAAAAGTGAAACATGTTTGATAAACATTTCCTATTTGTTCTTTATCTTATCATTCATATATATATATATATATATATATATATATATATATATATGTGTGTGTGTGTGTGTGTGTGTGTATTAGGAAAATTAATGACAATGTGGAAAAATCCCTCGTGCGATGCACCTTGCGTCTTAGGACTTCAACGAATTAAAGTTACGTTTAAGTTGAGAAATTGTTCTGATATATTAAAATCTATAGATAAAATCTCTCTCTCTCTCTCTCTCTCTCTTTCACACACACACATATATATATATATTTGAAACATAAATTTCAGACCGACCACTTTATCAATGTATAGAGGCCGAAGTTGTTTGATAGAAATAAAGTAAAAATTATATGAAATTTTAGATGTTGTGGTTCTAGAATTAAGTTATTGGGAGGCAAAGATACAATAATCTTTCCCGAGGAATAAAAATGCGAGAGCGGTTCCCATGCTAGTGAGTGACGAGATAATGTCCCAAGATAACTGACAGAACAGAATGCAAAGAAAAGTGCCAGTTCAAAGTGGGCGTAAGCAGCCTTAGATAAAATTTGAACTCTAGTCAGAGATTTTGACCTGATGAAAATTACAGTACCCTAGACATCGGCATTACTATGAATGTTTAGACGAAAAGAAAAAAAAAAGAAGAATAAAACAAACAAAAACAACTTAAAAAAAAGTGGTTCATGTTGAATAATTAAAAACAGTCGTAGTCACAGTAATTTTTGCTGAAAACATCAGGTGGAAATTATTGAACTGACTTGATCACTCGTCAGAAAACGGAATATTTTTACGTCATTGATAAGAAAACATGCTAGTAGACTACGACAGACATAAAATCTCATCAGGATATAAATCTTGAAGCATTATACTTTGAAAATAGAAAAGGTACAGCAAAAATGAAAAGAAAAACGAATCAATGTTTGTGACAGAAATGTAAGAAAATGACTGAGTGAAATGTGATTTACATACAGAAAAGCCAAACAAAAACCAACCCTAAAAACCAAAAAAGACAAAATTTATTAAGATCTACAAAGGACAAAAAATTGTTGGGAGCCGTGATCACCAACATCCCGAAGGGATAGGTTACATAGGAGAAGAAAGAGAAACAATCATATCTTGTGGAAAATTGTATTTGTTTACCGGCCTAGGACTAAATCCCCTCCACTGGAGATACCAGTGCACGCTCCCTGACATAGTAAATTAAATGTATTGTACTGTAAAAGCCGTTAGGTATATACCATTTATCTACTCATCGATAAGGTCTAGCTTTCGGACAAGGACAGGTTAATTTGCAACAGAATTACGTGAAAAGACGAGACACAGAGTGACACTATTTATTATTACATGTATAAATGATGAAATGTCAAGTTATTAAATTTCATTATATACAGTATGTATAGCTGGTCACTCGTGTTCGAGGATACCCGTCTACTAGGGCGGCTAGCCAATTCCCACTGCAGACGCCTGCTCAGGCGCATTTGTGTTTATTCAACACGCGCAGAGCCTCCCTTTTTATACTGCAACTATACTGAACAGACCTTAGTTGCAGTTTCTGGGAAAAAGATTGTTATCTAGCGTGATCAACAATTTGAACAACCCTCGGCCACGATGACTTATGACTTCGTGCTAGCACAGCTATAGACGGCACCCAAGAGTTCCGTCTACCCATTTTCATTTACAAGGATTGGGTCAACCCGAGGAAAGGTTTTCAAGCACTTTCCAAAGCACCACACGCTGGGATCGACCCCACCAGTCCGATAACATTAGGAAGTCTCCTTTCTGACAAATCAATCATGGTGGGATTCGAACCCGGGTCTCATGATCAGAATGCGAACGTTCTAACCATTGGGCCACGTGCACATATTTATATACGATGATGAATGTGACTGCGGCGATGATTAAATAATTATAATAGATGGACTGTGTTTGTTCTGGTAGAGAAAATTGAAATATATTACAGTGCATGTTAAATGAATATAAATATAATAGAGTTGATAAGATTGTGATAATGATTAATTACAGTGATTATATTTGATGTATTAAAATAAGTGAGAAGAAGAAGAACAAGAAGAAGAAAACGAGAAATGTATAATTTTTTATTGATTGTTTTTTACGGCTTATCAATCTGTTGCAGGTTATTTAAAGCCAGAAAATATTTTTAGATTGTAAGATTTTTAAGATAATAATGATTTACTGATACAAGTCCAACTAATTAATCCATAACTGGGGGAAAGAAGAGGTGGATTCATACCTTTCCCAATGGGAATATAACGAACCCGACTGGAATTGAAACTCGGCTCTCCGATTACCAATTACGAGCCGTTGTCGTAAAAAAGTATTGATAAAAAGATGGATAATGAAGAAACGTTATCCATCCAAACATCCAAGCTTACAGCAGCTGGTATTCCCAAGCGGTTACCCACCTAGAGAACTGACCAAGCTCGACATTGCTTAACTTTGGTCATCATACGAAAACCGGTGTTGTGGCCTGATGCGGCCGTAAGGCCTATAAATTTACAAAAAAACAAAAACAAAAAAGAAACAAACAAAAAAAAAAAAACGATAATGAAGAACTGAAAAATGAAAACGAAGACTATAGGATGAAAGAGGATGAAATAATCAAAGACGAAAGAAAGAAAAAAGAACGAAAGAGAAAGAAAGAATGACGAAAATTATGACGAGGAAAAAGTCGAAGTATTAGGTTGGTGCAAAGACAATGTCGTTTTCTCACATATGTTAATAAGTGAGAAAACGACATTATTTTTGCACCAACCTAATAGAATGTTCAGTCTGATGAGTGTAAAATGTAAAAAGGATAGAAAAATTAGAAGACAACATAAAAGAGAAAGAAGAACAGGAGAAGAATATATAGAAAAAAAAGAACAATAGGAAAAAAAGAACAATTTTGCAGAAATAGGAAAAGAAAAGGAAAGAGGAGGAAAAAGGGTAAAAATGGATAAAGACAAAATACTGACGAGTAGGAGTAGCAGGAGGAAGAATAGGAGAAGGGTGGGGTGGGACAGAAATGGAAGAGCATAAAGGACTGAAGAGTAGGAGTAGCAAAAGGAAGAATAGGAGGGGGAGGAGGGAGAGGAGGGAGGGACAGAAATGGAGGAAGATAAAGCACTGAAGAGTAGGAGTAGCAAAAGGAAGAATAGGAGGAGGAGGGAGGCACAGAAAAAGGAAGATCAAGGACTGAAGAGTAGGAGTAGCAAAAGAAAGAATAGAAGGAGGAGGGTGGGACAGAAATGGAAGGAGATAAAGGACTGAAGAGTAGGAGTAGCAAAAGGAAGAATAGGAGGAGGAGGGAGGCACAGAAAAAGGAAGATCAAGGACTGTAGAGTAGGAGTAGCAAAAGAAAGAATAGAAGGAGGAGGGTGGGACAGAAATGGAAGGAGATAAAGGACTGAAGAGAAGGAGTAGCAAAAGGAAGAATAGGAGGAGGAGGAGGGAGGGACACAAAAAGAAAGATCAAGGACTGAAGAGTAGGAGTAGCAAAAGGAAGAATAGGAGAAGGAGGAGGGAGGCACAGAAAAAAGAAGATCAAGGACTGAAGAGTAGGAGTAGCAAAAGAAAGAATAGAAGGAGGAGGGTGGGACAGAAATGGAAGGAGATAAAGGACTGAAGAGTAGGAGTAGCAAAAGGAAGAATAGGAGGAGGAGGGAGGCACAGAAAAAGGAAGATCAAGGACTGAAGAGTAGGAGTAGCAAAAGAAAGAATAGAAGGAGGAGGGTGGGACAGAAATGGAAGGAGATAAAGGACTGAAGAGAAGGAGTAGCAAAAGGAAGAATAGGAGGAGGAGGAGGAGGGAGGGACACAAAAAGAAAGATCAAGGACTGAAGAGTAGGAGTAGCAAAAGAAAGAATAGAAGGAGGAGGGTGGGACAGAAATGGAAGGAGATAAAGGACTGAAGAGTAGGAGTAGCAAAAGGAAGAATAGGAGGAGGAGGGAGGCACAGAAAAAAGAAGATCAAGGACTGAAGAGTAGGAGTAGCAAAAGAAAGAATAGAAGGAGGAGGGTGGGACAGAAATGGAAGGAGATAAAGGACTGAAGAGTAGGAGTAGCAAAAGGAAGAATAGGAGGAGGAGGGAGGCACAGAAAAAGGAAGATCAAGGACTGAAGAGTAGGAGTAGCAAAAGAAAGAATAGAAGGAGGAGGGTGGGACAGAAATGGAAGGAGATAAAGGACTGACGAGTAGGAGTAGCAGGAGGAGGAATAGGCGGATGAGAATGGAAAAATACGACTGTTAAAAAAAAAAGAAGTATAAAGTCAAATTGATTCCGCAGGAACCTACGGATTGTGTTTTTAGAAAAGAATGAAACGCTCTTTTAAATTTCGGATATTTTTTTTATAATTTAGAAAAATCGTTCAAAAAATTTTTGTACAAAATATTTCGTTCGACAATTGTCTGAAATTTTTCGGAGAAAGGGACCAGTTTAACTTTTAAAATGTCGTTAATAAAAAAAAAAAGAAGAGAAAAACACCAAGAAAATACAAAATATTTTTACCACCAGCGTACTCAGGACTAACTACTATTCATTTATCACTTACAAATATGCATCACGTATATGTGCAAAGATTCACATACAGATATACACGCATGCAAACACGTCCCGACAGTGTTCGTAGAAACATGTACATATTCCACCATGAGTAAAAATAAATATTTTTATGTACAGCATTATATAAGAGGAGAATATATATTATTTACAAAGAGCAATTTAGTTTTACCATGAGACTACAAATATAGGACATATAGTGAGGATGAAACTCATTAATAATGATCTACAAGTTCAACTTGCTAACCATAAAACAATGATTAGAACCCATTCGACAGAAGTTATAGTAAATTTTTGAATTACAATTACTGTTTTTAAGATATGCAAGTCCGTCTTTGGGATATTTTTAAGTCTATATCTGAATCTAAGCAATTAGTAGATTTATTAATCCGATATTATGTCTGATAACTATTAAATAGTAATTTAATCATTAGGTTGGTGCAAAAATAATGACGATTTTTGACGTATTTTTTAACGTCAAAAAACCGTCATTATTTTTGCACCAACCTAATAGCAGGTGAGCCATGCTTTACTCTAGATATCTCTGCAGCCGTAACGGTAAAACACGCCCCGATAAAAGGTAGATTTCCCAGGATGAGGAAGCGAAAAAAGGAATTAAGATTTCTTTGATAAATCTTTAGATAATATATGTCGGTAGACTTTAATTTAACTTTTGAAGAACACAGCTTGGTGTTGACATTATATATATATATATATATATATATATATATATATATATATATATATCATTTATTCGAAAATTCTAACATAAACGTTTAAAAATCACTACAAAAATAGACATTTTGTTTCAACACTTCTGGTGTTTTATCAAGTGATGGTGTTGAATTGAACAACAACAGATAAAACACCAGAAGTGTTGAAATTAAATGGCTATTTTTGTAGTTAACCGAAACGTTATGATAAATATGGCGACAAAGATGAGGACAATAGTCCGAATAATGTAAATAATGTAATTCTACTGTTGCTAATTCTCTCTAATGTTTTCTTTGCACAAAAAACGCGGTATTTGCTTATTTTTCAAAGTTCTTTTTATAATATTCGTTCAATATATTTCTATGATAATTAAACATAAATAAGACTACCGGAAAAATTATTTGCGATGTTTCGGAATAGCATACAAAATATTGGATGATGTATATAAAAGTCAGTTATTATTATGCAAATTGTATTCTTCAAGTCAACGTTTTTATCATGAATTTCATATTACAGTGACTCGTAAAAGTTTGGAAATCCCTATAAGATTTTTTCAATTTAAAATTATTGTATTCTCTCATCGTCGGCCAAAGATAAGAAACCTGTAATAAACCAAGCTTTTTTTTGACTTTGGAAGTAATTGATATTGCAAATTTTTTTATACAGGACATCGTTGACTTCTTGTGTACAAATTGATTCAGATCACATCTGGTAGTAATATTAATTCATCATATTTCAGGTATTCTCAGTTGAGGTTCGCTAAGTTGTAACAAATTAGAAATACCCCCCCCCAAAAAAAAAATTCACAAATATCGTTTAGCTCACACCGGTTTTATTGTGAAAACATTAAATAGCAAAATCTAATCTGATATAGACCATTCATACAAACATATCTATGTAAGTATTAGGTTGGTGCAAAAATAATGACGTAATAATGTCGTTTTTTGACGTATTTTTTAACGTCAAAAAACGACATTATTACGTCATTATTTTTGCACCAACCTAATAAATATACATAGGCATACGTGCGTATTTGTTCGTAGATTAAGTGTTCTTATTTTAGCATATGAAACCATTTTCCGAGCCAGTTTTATCGATCTATCTATCTATCTATCTATCTATCTATCAGATTGGTGCAAAAATAATATCGTTTTTTGACGTTATACGTCAAAAAACGATATTATTTTTGCACCAACCTAATATCTATCTATATGACTGTTCACAACAACAAATCCAGAGCGTCTTTGTTGGCCATTTTAAAAGAAAACTGCGAGGAATGAAAACTTTCTCTGCTTAAGTGACTGATGCGATACAATCACCATTTAAATCAAAATACAGTCTCTCTCTCTCTTTATCTCTCTCTCTATCTCTCTATCTGTCAATCTCTTTCATTTTTTTCTTTATGTATCTATCTCAGTTATATTAAAGTATAAGATTATCTATCTATTAGGTTGGTGCAAAAATAATGACGTAATAATGTCGTTTTTTGACCTTAAAAATACGTCAAAAACGACATTATTACGTCATTATTTTTGCACCAACCTAATATCTATCTATCTATCTATCTATCTATCTATCTATCTATCTATCTATCTATCTATCTATCTATCTATCTGTCAATCTCTTTCATTTTTTCTTTATGTATCTATCTCAGTTATATTAAAGTATAAGATTATCTATCTATCTATCTATAATTTTTTTCTCTGTGTATCTATTTCAGTTTTATTAAAACATAAGAATCTATCTATCTATCTATCTATCTATCCATCTATCTATCTATTCAGTAATATAAGAAAATAGTTTCATCATAACATATCCATGATTCTATTGAGCAGTAAAAGCTTCATAGTCAGATGTAGTCAAATGTAGATAATCAGTCGTATTTCATTTTAAATAAAACTAAAATATAGAATTCGCAAGAGAATTATGTATATAATTTACAACTTGCATATGTATGTTTAAACGTAGATTATATACAGGTGTGTGTATACAAACACCCACACACGTGCGTACACAAGCAAACACACAGACAAACATAAGCAATTTTTTCAAAATATTTTTAGATATATAGAAAGGTATGTACATATAAGTATATATAGACATATGTATTCGCCTATAAGTATCGTATCCCTGCTGGGCGCTCATGGCTCTCCACATTTCCCTGTCCTTTGTAGCTCTTAATAAATTTTGTCTTTTTGTTATTTTTCCCATACCTTGTTTTTCCATCCATTTACTTAAGTAAAGTAGATTAGGCGTTGTATTTCTTTTTCCTCCTTGCCTACCATCTGTCCTGTGAGTATCAGATTTTCCAAGGCCTCTTTCCTCATTAAGTGTTTTAGAAATTTAATCTGTCTCTTCCTGAAGTTAAGTGTGTTTCCTTTTTATTTCTATTTTCTCTAAAACTTCGTCATTGCTCACATGTTTAGTCTATGATATCCTCATCATCTTTCTGTAGAGCCACATTTCTGTTGCTTCAAGTTACTTCTTCATCTTTGAGGAGATTGTTCAGCATTCACTGCCACATAGAAAAACAAATATAACATAACAGTTCAGTACACTTTTATTTGTTTCTAACGGAATTTTCCTGTTTCTTAATACTCTGCTTAGCTTTTAGAATGCATCTTTGGCTATCCTAATATGTCTTCGGATTTCCGTGTCGTACTTTATGTCCTCTGTTTTTGTACTTGTTTGATTTTGGTATCTCCGATTTTTAATTTGCAATTTGGGCTCTTCCTTTTGCTAACAGCCATGCATTCTGTCTTTTTGCAGTTAATGTTTAGTCCTTTCTTCTTACTTTCCATCACTAACTTCTGTAGGACTTTTGTAGTTTTCTAAGAGAGATATATTACTAGAAGTTGAAAGATTTTGTTGTACATGCACGCACACGCACACGGACATATCTATCTATCTATCTATAGTTGTCTATTTACTGCAGTCTTAACGTTTTAAAGTTGAAATCTATCTATCTATCTATCTATCTATCTATCTATCTATCTATCTATCTATTAGGTTGGTGCAAAAATAATATCGTTTTTGACGTATTTTTTAACGTCAAAAAACGATATTATTTTTGCACCAACCTAATATCTAGATTATATATAGTTGGATATACATAGTTGTCTATTTACTGTAGTCTTAACGTTTTAAAGTTGAAATCTATCTATCTATCTATCTATCTATCTATCTATCTATCTATCTATCTATCTATCTATCTATCTATCTTTCGTTTTCTCCCTATGTATCTATATCAGTTATATTAAAATATAAGATGATCTATCTATCTATCTATCTATCTATCTATCTATCTATCTATCTTTCGTTTTCTCCCTATGTATCTATATCAGTTATATTAAAGTATAAGATGATCTATCTATCTATCTATCTATCTATCTATCTATCTATCTATCTATCTATTAGGTTGGTGCAAAAATAATATCGTTTTTGACGTATTTTTTAACGTCAAAAAACGATATTATTTTTGCACCAACCTAATATCTAGATTATATATAGTTGGATATACATAGTTGTCTATTTACTGTAGTCTTAACGTTTTAAAGTTGAAATCTATCTATCTATCTATCTATCTATCTATCTATCTATCTATCTATCTATCTTTCGTTTTCTCCCTATGTATCTATATCAGTTATATTAAAGTATAAGATGATCTATCTATCTATCTATCTATCTATCTATCTATCTATCTATCTATCTATCTATCTATCTATCTATTAGGTTGGTGCAAAAATAATATCGTTTTTGACGTATTTTTTAACGTCAAAAAACGATATTATTTTTGCACCAACCTAATATCTAGATTATATATAGTTGGATATACATAGTTGTCTATTTACTGTAGTCTTAACGTTTTAAAGTTGAAATCTATCTATCTATCTATCTATCTATCTATCTATCTATCTATCTATCTTTCGTTTTCTCCCTATGTATCTATATCAGTTATATTAAAATATAAGATGATCTATCTATCTATCTATCTATCTATCTATCTATCTATCTATCTATCTATCTTTCGTTTTCTCCCTATGTATCTATATCAGTTATATTAAAGTATAAGATGATCTATCTATCTATCTATCTATCTATCTATCTATCTATCTATCTATCTATCTATCTATCTATCTATCTAATGTAATTTAAAAAGCACTTAAAAAGTACTTTAAAATGCTTAATGTACTTTAAAAAATATAAAATAAAGAGCAATTTAAAGAGTCCGAACATTTACGCTACCTCCGTCTCTCCTGCGGTTCATCAGGACATTTTTCTCTATTAACTATATATGTATCGTCTATCATCTGTAATGATATGGGAAAAATTGGATATTCTTTTAAAACACACACACACAAAAAAAAACATATATATATATATATATATATATATATATAATGGGATAACGATATATACATTTTTATATATTTAGAACGGTTTTGGCAGAAAGATGTATGACAAAGTGGAAAATGCTTTTTGTGTTACACGTTTTGTCCCTTAGAACTTCATCGGATTAGCTTTGTTTACGTTGATACGACTACGCCTGCGATCGAACGAGAGACGCTGGGAATTTGAAATTTAGAAAAACATTTTATTTTATTTTTTATTACAAAGTGTTTCGTATATATTAGGTTAGTGCAAAAATAATGACGTAATAATGTCGTTTTCGACGTATTTATTAACGTCAAAAAACGACATTATTACGTCATTGTTTTTTGCACCAACCTAATACAATCTAGTCAATTTCATTTAGATTCTTTTCTTTTTTTGTTTCCTGCATCTTTGTGATAACAGAAGATCTGGTAAGGATGATGAAACACTGTAAGAAGCTAGACGTAAATTTACTGTGGTTGGACTAGCGATTAAAGTACTATCTAAATATTTTCGTCATAGTTAATTACTTTCTCTTTAAATTAGAGTAACAATATTTATTTGTGATCAGTCTCGTTACGGTAAGCAACTAATGCGTTTAACGAGATGTTTTTGAAAATGTTTCTTGTATTCATTTAATACTTCTTTAGGTTTCTCCAATATATTCTTCATGGCAATTCTAGTTGGTGAGTAAAATTCCCCGTCGAGTTGTTTTGTTTTTAAGTCATATTGTTTTAGATGTAGCTGTGAGAAAAATTTAATCTTGAGTTTAGATATATTATTTTCGGATGTAGTTGTGATAGAGTTACTGTATATATATATATATATATATATATATATATATATATATATATATATATATATATATATATATATATATATAAACATGTGAGTTACTGTATATATATATATATATATATATATATATATATATATATATATATATATATATATATATATAAACAAAGGTATGAGTACCTCACATAAAAGGCTTGTGCAAGTAAGACTGCAATTTAAGAATGGTTGGAGTAAAGGAACTGATTAATTAAACGATTCATTAACTAATTTTCTCTAAATGCAGACAAATATTTTCTTTGTATAGATTATTAAAATGACTAAGGTTAGTAATCACTCAATAATTTAGAAACAGTTGATTTGTCTCCCTTCCCGCTACAGATGTGACAGGAAATATATAAACACACACTCGATAATTACACACACACACACACACACACACACACACACACACACACACACATATATATATATATATATATATATATATATATTGGGTACTTAGAATCATCCGTTGACTGTATATGAAGTCAAAAAGCCTATTTGTCCTACTATCAATATTATTATTTTTGTTGTTGGTTATTTCTCGAATATATCTTCATATTATAAGAAACATACATGGACAATCTTTAATATCACATATATATATGTGTGTGCTGCTAGCGTTGACTATTGGAAAACAATGACACTTACATTAATTACGATTAAATTATCACATAGACATAAAGTACCAAGCCAATCAATATTTATATTAGATCTTATTTGAACCATAGTGTGAGGCCCTGGCTTAAAACAGGGTGAGGTCTTCAGCCAACTTCGGTTAACGTAGGTTTACGTATGAGGTTAACGCAATTCTAGGTCTTGGGTTAACATAGGATGAAGTCTAAGATTAATTTAGAAACTTTGACGAATTTCAGTTCACTTTTTGTCTTAATAAGAAAAGGGGGTGAACTAAAAAATATACGACTGGGTGACTTAGTTTATCTACAGAAAATTAAAAATAATCATACGTTTATATGTTCAATGTAAATCACGTTCTGTCAGGAGAATATTAAATAAAATCCATTTTTTTTCATTCCGCTGTTGATTGGTGATACATGGCAACATAAGAGTTATTTTTTCCAAATTGTTATATCTCTTCTCTGTGTGTGTGCGTTTAGGCTATAGGCCATAATGGCTTGCTACGACTTCCTATCACTTGCGACTCTTTGTAGTTTTTCTCCCATTGGTAAGGCTTCAGCTCCACGTTCCGTCACCCAAGCACGTCAGGTAAGTGGCTCTCTATCTTCACCTTACTTGCACTGAATATCTTCCGTTAGGGTTAGGTTTTCTAAGACCACTTTCCTCATTATATGTCCAAGGAATTTCAGTTACCATTTTCTGATTCTGTATGGAAGTGTTCTTTCTGTTGCTATTTTGCTTAAAACTTCCTTGTTGCTTACTTACTGAACTCATGGAATTTTCAGTATCTTTCTAAAGAAGAACATTTTCTGCTGCTTCTAAATTTCTCTTCATCCGTGGGGAAATTGCCCAGCATTCACTGCCTTATAAAAAGGTGTTTACATATATATATATATCTATACATATATTTCCAAATATAAAAAATATATTTCCAAATTATCACACACACACACGCACGCATATATATATATATATATATATATATATATATGTATATGCGTGAGCGCGCGTGTGTTTGTGTCATTATGTATGTATGTGGTTGCCAAGAAGCGAACTTAGATTCTTGGTATCCTCTGGATATCTCACACGCCAGCCATTGTGGATATCTCACACGCCAGCCATTGTGGATATCTCACACGCCAGACATTGTGGACCCATGCGATCGGCTTCGTAGCGCACATGCATCACCGGAGGCTTCACAGGGCAGATCATGTCATTTTCCTTGAAGATAACTGAATACTCAAGGAAATGCTTTACTGTACACGACCCTAGTATAAACCAAGGAAGCGCTTCAAGGATTGTTTAAATGCGTCCCATTCATCCTGCCTTATAGAAGATCCCGAGCGGGAAACTGGTGCTTGTGATCGAAATCGGTGGAGGCCCACACTTCATGAAGGCACTAAGATCTTCCAAGAACATCCAACGAGTTGGGCAAATGTAAAAAAAAGTGCAACAATGTGAAAACCATTAATCCATTATGATAAAGCATCTTGGTAGACCATTAAGAAATTACGATCAACAATCCATTACGTTCACTTACGTGCTAATACCCTTGGGAAATGAATTAATCCTCTTCTCACAGCTGTGGGTAAATAGTAGGTTAGATGGCAACTGGTCTACCGCAGAAAGAAATAGCAACCTACTGCGGGAAAAAATTGAAAGATACATGATTGCCTAAGCATGTATCATGCATGGCACATAGCCTGAATACGCTGGGAATAGTTTAACATGCAGGGTGTACACGAAAACCTGCATAAACCTCCACGGTTACCACCCGTCACCCATCAAGGAAGCTGAAAAGAATTTATCAAATAGACCATGCCCTGTACCGAACAACGCGTCTGCGAAAAACATTGCAAGCCACTTGCTGATGTCAAGAGTCATTGTCGTTCTAATGAGATCTAAAATGATGGATCAAACTTGTCAGCTAGTATTTATTAACCCACCCACGAGGATTAAATGTGGCACAAGGCCGGTTTAATGTGGGTTGCCCGTAGGCTCGGCCAAAAATATGACCTTTGAACCCGCCTGGACGGGTTCAGGTCCTGTCTACCTCCCCGAAGGAAACCTTGCCCTTCGGCAAAGCTTCCTCCGAGTTCCTCCCTGCATTAGAGAGTTCGACAGAAGCCAGCCCGCATGATCACAAAGCACAGATACTACACTTTGATCCTAAAACGGGCCGGGCAGACACGTTGAACGATTTGGCCGGTAGGTGTGTATCGAGAACATTAACAACTTTCTTTATACGCATGAAACCGAAGAGATGTGTAGAAAACGTTTGAGACAGTTGGATCATTTCCATCAACAGTTTCTTAAACGTATTGCCATAAAAAGTTGAAAGATACATGTTACTGATATATAGGTCTTAGAAAGAAGTGACTATCCTGTTATTGAAGCTATGATCATTCAACATTTTCTGAGATGGACTGGTTATTTAGAGAGAATGGATGACAGTAGAATCTCCAAGCAGCGCCTATATGGTAAAGAGGCTCTCCCCAAAACCCGAAATCAAATTTAACATGTTCGCTCCCAAGACTCATTTCCATTGTTGTTCCAGGATTCCAAAAATATATCTTAATTAATTTTGGTACAAGCAACTTTCTTTTAACATTGTTTCATGTATGAGGTAAGGATATCATAGACTGTCTTTATTATCTACGAACCACTGGTATGTCGTTCGATAACTGCCACCATTTTACAACCCACACGAATACATGATACAGCACTATGTATGTAAATATTTACCCACCTCCAAAAAAAAAAAAAATGTAGAAATAAGAGACAAAAAACAAAAATATATTTAAATTGCTTTGGAAAAAAATGTCGCTTTGGTGTATTATGATCTCATAAGCAATCAATCATAACATCTCACTCTCAATTATCCTCATAGAAAAGAAATTTGAAAACGAACCACCGGTGGGGCGTGTTGGCCTTGCAGACATAACACGACGTCGCTCCGGTGGATCCTGTGGGAGCCAACGTTTAAGAACAGTGTGACGCTAGATAAAGTGAAACTTTTAATAAACCAGTAAGAAGATTTAGCATTGGATCTAAGTTCGTCAAAAATGGCGGTTTATGGCGACAGGGGGCGGGGAATTAAAAATTGCGGGAAGATAGAATGAATAGAAGAGGAATTCGCAAAAGGGATTTGAAGTTGACATACCTAAAACTAGGGGTAGTCTTCGAGAACCAACTTTCAATGAGTACAATAGAGTTTCACTTACGAAAGCAATCAATGCAGTTACCATCATGCATTACTATGGAATACGACATACAGGATGCAGCTGTATGGAGCGCAAAAGATATGGAGAGATGAAGCGGTACTCACGAATCCACAGT
Source organism: Acanthosepion lycidas (assembly GCA_963932145.1). Lineage (NCBI taxonomy): Eukaryota > Metazoa > Mollusca > Cephalopoda > Sepiida > Sepiidae > Acanthosepion > Acanthosepion lycidas. The sequence continues at coordinate 79,067,518 of OZ010572.1, read as the reverse complement.
AAACTAGTCTCTGTTGCTAGAGACTAGCGTGTCTGTAATGTTTGCATAAGTTAAATAGGGAATGAGATATCAAGCAGCCACACACACACACACACACACATACATACACACACAGACACACAGACACACACACACACACACACACACACACACACACATATATATATATATATATATATTATTGATAGTGTCTCTGTGAACTGTGTTATTGTTTAATTTTGAAAGAAAAATATTTATTTGGCTGTCTGCAGCATAATTCGGTAAGCTGTTGGTTTATGTTTCTATTAGGCTAGTGCAAAAATAATGTCGTTTTCTCACATATGTTACTATGTGAGAAAACGACATTATTTTTGCACTAGCCTAATAACTTCTTCAATGATGAGACCACGCGCTTTCTCGATATGAGTTTTTTTTTTATTACCGTTAAGTGAACATTCCCTATTAAAACTGAGATGGCAGGAAGTTTTAATTGTGATTTTTTTTTCTATGGTTGAGTGGTGAATGTATTTTTATTGGATTCTATAAGAACGTTAACAAACTTCGTAACGAGGGGACACGTGTTTCTACCCTTGCAAAAGGTGTGTCCATTAAAGAGTGACATAAAACGAACGACTTTCGTAACTACATTAAAGCTCGAAATAAAATGTAATGATTTCTCCGGTTGTTAACTGTAATAAGTTGGCAATTTTGTTTCATTTAAAATATTGTAAATCCGCCCAGCATTTTATATTAAGATTTTATCATCGGTATATTTAATTTTAGAAGTCTTTAGAAAAAAAAAGAAAAGTGGGAATTATTGGATCGGGACGTTGATAGTATATAACATTGATGTATGTTGTTTGCAAAAAACAAAAACAAAAAATAAAATCAACGAAGGACACACACATACACGCACATATATATATATATATATACATATATATATGTATCTCTCTCTCTCTCTATATATATATATATATATAAGCATACTTGTATATATATATATATATATATATATATATATATATATATATATATATATACGTTTGTGTATAATTATAAAAATACAGAGTTTTATGGTATACTATGGCTATGGGCAAAAATGCACAATATCAGAGACAGCAATACATATGCAAATATAAAATATAAAAAATAAAAATGTGGCCGACACCGAGTGGCAACAGTCTGTTTCATGCTTCAATGCAATCCTCAGGCTATGTCCGGAAGATTGCTTTGTAAAATGAAACCACGCTGTTCACTTATATATATATATATATATATATATATATATATATATATATATATATATATATGTGTGTGTGTGTGTGTGTGTGTGTGTGTGTGTGTGTGTGTGTGTGCAAATATATTGATACAGTAGGAAAGAACCGTTAGATTGATGATCCGAAGTTCTTTCGTAATTTTGATTTTATTTTTAAAAAAGTGCTCAATACACAAGTAGAGCCTAGATTATATATATATATATATATATATATATATATATATATATATATATATATATATATATATATAACAATAACTATAAGCCGAAATCTATTTACATACTAATACCGCTTACTGAACACGTCAGGTAGAGGAAAAATATAAAATTAATTCATATATATTCCATATCACAGGATCTTGATTTGGGGAAGTAAACAATTTGCATACTCTCATTTAAAAATCCATGTTTAATTAAGTATGATATGAGTCAGAAGATACGTCTTCTCTTGTAAACACGTTGTCAGGATTTTCACTCTTTTATGTATCAGGTTTATTGTCCGAGGAAAGTAGTTATACCTAATTTTGTCCTTCTTAACCGACTTCCTATGTCAAAACCCTATATTTCTACATTTCGAAATTTTTATTTTCAATTATATATATATATATATATATATATATATATGTGTGTGTGTGTGTGTGTGTGTTTGTTTGTGTGTGTGTGTGTGTGTGTGTATGTGCGTGTGTGCGAAATTGGAATTGAATCCCACGGAAGGGTAAATTCCTTAGTGTTTTAATTATATATCCCTGCCGTGCGCCAACGGCTTAGGGGTAGAATCTCCGACTGACGCCAATTCAGCCGGGTTTCGATCTTAGCTAGAGGCAACCGGACGTCTAGCCACTCTAATGAGCTGCGAAACAGCCTGTCTGTGGATGACAATATATATATATATATATAGATATATATAGATATATCTGTGAGTGTGTATGTGTGAAGTTGCAATCGAATCCAGCGGAAGGGTATATCAATGATGTTTTTATTTTAACAGTATTATTTTAATTTATATTTTAACTATTTTAACTCATTTTTATTAAATCTTTTAAAATTACCTTTTCTCGTTTTCAATGAAAAAATATCTGAAGCGTAGTCTTAGAGAAAAAATTCACCATAAAGTCCCTCTAATGTTCGTAGTTCTGTGTTATAATACTGTCAGGAAACACTGGGACAAAGAGTTGTGAAAAGAACTGGTTTAATCACACGAGAGACATGAATTAATAACACAGTAATAGTGAAAACCGTGCTTCAGTGCGGCAATGCGTACGACTCAGGCGCTACACCCTGCGACCCACTTTGCGACGACCGTTCCTAGGAGCAGACGTTCTACTCGTAGCGAATGGACTAGTCCATGTTCAACAGTCAGGGTAGAGAAGGTCAGTCGTCCTTCTACACAAGAAAAATAATATTAAAAACTTAGTCAAAATTCGTTAAAATGAACTTTCTATCATAATACAATTAAAGTCAAATCGAATATTCACCCGCCTTATAAAATAACATTCTTTTTCTGATAACGTCGGTTTGTCGGCGAATCATGCAAAATCATCATATATATATATATATATATATATATATATATATATATATATATATATATATATATAAAACACTGAATCCAAAAAAAATTGGAGTTAGTTTGGCAAAGTGCAGGTGAGCTTTATACAGTAGCCAATGTCCAAGCTATATGCTAAAAGATCGAAAAACTCCTATCTAAAAGGAAGCCTGCGATTGTGTCCGTGTCTGACATGAGGCAAACAATGCACATGACATGGTGCTATTATGGAGAGAGCGTGCATTGCAAGGCACATGAAATTTAACCACTTTAAAAGAATTCACTTTTGCAGGTTGCCCAGTAAAAAAAACAAAATAACTTAGAATTTACCCAACAATCATCCGTCATTCTCGATTGGAAAATACACACATCTATGTACAGGTTATTCAAAAAGAGAGCCGATTTAAAAGTAAGAAATGCTAAGAGACAGAAACATTACTGGATAGGAAAAGTTTATTATTTTTAAGGTTGTTCAAATTATATACACTCAACATGAGCACCATGTCTTACGCGACAAACATCGAAACGGTATTCCACTTCTTGCTACACTCAATTGATCTGTGGATATTGACCTCACAGCTTCAACAATTTGATGTTTCAAATCTTCAAGGATAGCAGGCATAGGTGGAACAAACACTTTTATATAACGCCACTGATGAAAATCGCATGGTGACCTGGGAGGCTATAGACGATGAACAAGCCTCTCTTTTTTACAAATTATAACAAATTTAATTTATACAAAATCTGAAAAGGCAACAACAAAAAGAAGCATTTAAACAAGATCGTTTTCATTTATTTTAATAACTTTGAACCTTTTCCTATCTAATAATGAGCTGAATGTGTTTCTGTCTCTTAGAATTTGTTTTTATTAAATTTTCGAAATCTGCTCTTTCTTTCTGAATAACCCTGTACAGTGTAAGCCGGATATAAGAGAGTTGTCGGGGCCCGGAGAAGAAGTCTCTTATATCCGGGTTTCTCTTATATCCGGGTTTGGTCTATTATATATACATTAACACAGGCTCCAATTTGGGGCCCAGCGAAAATCTCTCTTATATCCGGGTTTATCTTATATCCGGGTCTCTTATATCCAGGTTACACTGTATATGTGTATATATATGGCAAATATAGATGCCAATCCATAAAACACTCATTTTGAATTAATTTCAAAATAAGATTTTCAAATCTTTACCATTTAATCATTCACTAAATTCAAATCATATATATATATATATATATATATATATATATATATATATATAAAGAGAGAGAGAGAGAGAGAAAGAGAGAGAGAGATAGAGAAAGTGAGAGAGTCATTCTTTCTTTATATACAGGTGCTCCAAAAGTTTCGCTGAGGTTTTTTGATATTCAATATGTATTCACAAAATTGATATTTCGCTCTTATTTTTTCTGATTTAGAAAGTTGAAGGGCTGGAATTTTATTAGGGATAAGTTCGTGACTCAGCAACGAAGGAAAATTGTACACATTTATTTTGAAATTAAACATTCAATTGTCTTGACGTAGAGAGGGTATACAAACGGGAATTATTGTGAAAACTCTGCTCTCTGAATCAATGATTCGCCGTTTAATCGGCTGTTTTCAACAAACAGACTCTGTACATGAATTGTTCCCATTTAGCTCGCACAGAATGGGAATATTGAATGCATATAGACCAGCACAGAAGAAGAACAAGTAGTGTATATCTTGCAGCTGAATGTGTTTTGGATATGATTCCACCGCAGTTAGAGTAGAGATTTACACCAGCGTCCCGATAAAATTCAGATGGTACCAGAAGTAAAGTCAAGGGATTATGAGAAGCAGTTTAACCTAGATAGATGAATTCAAGAGCTAACGAATGATGACACAATGAAGAATTGTATTCATTCTCTGATACTCTAGAATGCGGAGCCCAAAATTGTGCACACTTAATTTGCGTTAATTTCAATTAAATTTCTATTTAATCATCTTCATTATTAAAGATAAATTAATAATATTGTATACTTAAGGAGCAATGATACTTTAAAACCCCGTTCGACTTTTGGGACATCCTGTATATTTCTATAATGCATATATTTATTGTATTATCCATGATAACATAATAAATGAGATTATTTTTTTTTCTTGCTTTTGTTTTTCTGTAGGGTTATATTACATAATCGTTTATGATATATATTTTCATGTCTGATTTATTACACTGCATTGTAGAAATTTAAACTTTGAGTCTCCAATTCAATTTATATCACATCTTGACCAAATTACGTGTTCCCTATTGTTAATATGCAACATATTTCATTCAATAAAAAATTACGACAAATACATTGTAAATATTCAAAATTATAGAAATGATTTGTCCTTTGAAATGATTACTTTGTTTGGAATAATTACTTTGTTCTTTGAAAGGATTACTTTATTCTAATAAATGACTGTTCTTTGGAATGATTACTTTGACCTTTTGGAACGACTACTTTGTTCTTTGGAATGATTACTTTGACCTTTTGGAACGATTACTTTGTTCTCTAGTATGATTACTTTGTTCTCTGGAATGATTACTTTGTTCTTTGGAATGATTACTTTGTTCTTTGGAATGATTACTTTGTTCTCTGGAACGATTACTTTGTTCTCTGGAACGATTACTTTATTCTTTGGAATGATTACTTTGTTCTTTGGAATGATTAATTTGTTCTTTGGAATGATTACTTTGACCTTTTGAAACGATTACTTTGTTCTCTGGAATGATTACTTTGTTCTTTGGAATGATTACTTTGTCCTCTGAAATGACTACTTTGTTCTTTGGAATGATTACTTTGTTCTCTGGAATGACTACTTTGACCTTTTGGAACGATGACTTTGTTCTCTGGAATGATTACTTTGTTCTTTGGAATGATTACTTTGACCTTATGGAACGATTACTTTGTTCTTTGGAATGATTACTTTGTTCTCTGGAATGATTACTTTGCTCTTTGGAATGATTACTTTGACCTTATGGAACGATTACTTTGTTCTTTGGAATGATTAATTTGTTCTTTGGAATGATTACTTTGACCTTTTGAAACGATTACTTTGTTCTTTGGAATGATTACTTTGTTCAGTGCAATGATTATTTTGTGCTTTGGAATGATTACTTTGTTCTTTAAAATGACTACTTTCTTCTTTGGAATGATTACTTTCTTCCTTGGAAGGATTACTTTGTTCTTTGGAATAACTACTTTCTCTTTGGAATTGTATACTGCAAGTATTTCTCGGACACTTTATCAATATTAATCAGCTTTTATCGAACAGGAAGATTCTTTTAAATAACAAAGTGTCAAACGGCTGTAAGCAGAAATAAAAGTAAACTCAAAATGAAATAATAACGGCAAGCAAATAAATGAGAAACGAAAAATAAAAAAAAACTACCAAAAAATGAAAAAAATAAAATGCATTGAATTAACGAATCAATATTTTAATTTCGAAGTTGGCACGTACCTTAATAGAGACCCTTATCCTATATACAGCTATCGGTGGTCTTTATCAGACATATCTGTGTAAAAAAATGTTATATCAATCTTGTTCACCTAAAAATTAAGCGATTATATATTTAAAATCATTACTTCATCCATTAGTTGACGTCTAGAAAAGCATTATATGTATTCTTTTCCAAACATAGACACAAGTCAAGGGCAATACAAATTTATAAACATATATACGAGGTTTTTCTGAAAAGTAACGGGCCTGAGTGTGCTGTGTGAGCTATGGGCGAAAGAGGGAGAAGCTGATTGTATTGTCATCTAACATGATACCTTGGTAATATATAACTGTAATCTTAGCTTTCTGCAATCATAGCATTTTTTCCAAATACAAGAGTTTTGGCAGGACAAATCGTGGCAGCTTCACTACGACAATGAACCTGCTCCCAACGTCTCGAGCATCCGGCTGTTCCTGGCCGAGAAGAACATCACCGTGCTGTAGCAACCTCCCTATTCAACTAATCTTACTCCGTGTGACTTTTTCCTTTTCTCCAAGCTGAAGGAGATCATTAAGAGGATCCTTCTTGAAGGCGTGGAGGCCATCAAGAGCGTTGTAACCTACGAAGCTGAGGCGCATCCAAGAATACTCCTTCCAGCAGTGAATAGAAGCGTGGCAGAGAAGGATGAAAAAGTGCATTAGTCTCAAGCGGGGATTACTTTTAAGGTGAAAACGTGTAGTTTGTTGTTTGGAATTGAAATAAATCGTTTATGACACCAAACCTATTACTTTTCAGATAGACCTCGTATGTCGGTATATTTGTCTACATCTTTGAGATGTCTCAAGATATGTTCGGACTACTGACCTTCATTGTTTTCTAATGTTGTTGCGACAATATTTCGCCAGATCTATTCTATAGGTTTTGAGTGTATAATGAGTAAAGTAAAAGAAGGCGAAAGGAAATACAGTGTAACCTCGGTTCACGAATTTAATTAGTTCCTAAAGGCAGTCCGAAAATAACCGAAATAAATTATTAAGATATGCTATATTGATAGGAATCAATATAACATCGACTAATACATTCCTGGGTCCCAGATAATTGCTTATTTCAACTTTTAAAACAATGATGAAAATCATTAAATCTAAGACAAAAATAGATAAACACAATACTATGCAGATAAAATATGGACGAAAAAATTAATTTAATTATACTTTCCTACACGGGGTGGGAAGTTGATGGCGTAAAGGGTTGAAGAACAGGGAGAGAAGCGATGTTATCATTTTTAAAGAAACATCACTTTTCTGCCATCATTATCCTCCTTGGGCCCCCAGGGTACCTAACTTAATAATTTATAATAAAAAAAGCAAACAAGTACAAAACAATTAAATTCAAGAGAATGCACGTCACATTTGAGTAGGGATGTGTATGGAGCGAAAGCTACACCGCAGCTGACACTCTCCTGCCGACACTCCCGATCTCTCGCACCACATTGTCGCCGGCTTGCGTGTTCGTCGCTCGAGGCACCATCCGTCACCCGAGACGTTTTTAGTTCGAAAACCTTGTTCCTGAATTGATTTATTCGTGATGAGCTGTTGGTGACCCTAGATTCCACTGTATAAATTATATTAGCTAAACTTTGGTTGCTCTGTATCTCTCGTTGCTGAAAATATGAACCGATTCGGTTTGTATGTTAGCGATCATTTTCTCTTACCATCTCAAGGGAGAAGATATTTTAGCAAACTTGGAACTTTGTGCCCGCAAAAAAAAAAAAAAAAAAAAAAAATAAATAAAAAAAAAAAGCGAAAAATCTCGGAGTATCAAAAAGACTTTTTTTCCCTTGTCACCGCTATTATTTTAACTAGTTTTACTCCTCGGAAATGTTTACTGTTTTAAAAAGCGATGCCTAGAATTGTAATAAAACCTAAACATATAATGAAAGAGAACTTATACCCGTGTTTTTGTTCTTAGGAATTTGCAACAAAAGTATTAAATTGTATTTATTTATTAGATTGTTTATTTACAAAAACAATTTTATGCTTACAAACTTTCTAAAAGCTAATACATTTGTTATAAAATAAAGTAATAAAATAAAAAAATAAATAATAATAAAAATAATAATAAAAATAAACTAATGTAATGCAATATTTAGCATTTAACATTTTATAAAGAAATAAATATGCAAATTTCGTATTAATAGATTTATAAACATTTAATAAATTCTTAAGATATGTTAATAAAGAAGTCATTATTTACAATTTTGTAAAGTTCCAATCGATTAACAGTTAGACGATGTTTTGCCGACCGTTCTAATAAATAATACAGTATAATAAATAGTGTTTCTTATTTTTGTCGTCACTTCTCAAGAACAAAGAAAATGCATGAATTCACTTTCAAATGTTTAGATGTTATTAAATTGTAATAATCCTTTTTTAAAACTGTCATATAGGAAGAAAATGAATAACGACCGACACCGAGGTTCGAGCATATATATTTTCCGCCAGGTGTATAAATATCGGTGTCAGGCTACTGACTTCAGTGACTATTGAGTGGAACTATCCAGTTGAATTAGTGTGAATTATTGTGTGTCGATGATTTGGAATTTATGATTTACCGGACGTTAAGCCAAGCAACGCCACTAACAAAGTATTCACTGAAATTGTTAATTATCTTTGGTTGACTTTTACTTCTTTGTTCTTGTTAAGTATTTATTTGCGGTTGCAATT